>CM033469.1:82255011-82715182 GCA_019447015.1 Hymenochirus boettgeri | reverse complement strand
ATGGGAACTATTTATTGTACATGGGGGGTAGAAATACAAATTATAATGAAATGGGAGCTATTTATTGTACATGGGGTTGAAATACAAATTATAATGAAATGGGAACTATTTATTGTACATGGGGTGGAAATCCAAATTATAATGAAATGGGAACTATTTATTGTACATGGGGTTGAAATCCAAATTATAATGAAATGGGAACTATATATTGTACATGGGGGTAGAAATCCAAATTATAATGAAATGGGAACTATTTATTGTACATGGGGTAGAAATCCAAATTATAATGAAATGGGAACTAGGGAGTTGTTGAGCGTGTGTGCTAAATATTCGTTGTTATATATCCACCATACCTTTTCAATTAGTGCATTTTTCGTGGGGCTTAGTTGTTTCCATGTTGATGCTATCATCCTGTCTGCCATATTTAAGAAATCTGCCAAGTGTGTACCCAGCTTTACAAAGTGTTGCATAGTAGCTGTTAGCATTTGTTCACACTAGGCGTTTCCAATGCACTGCATGCAGCAGTTTGGTGCATATGGGCTTATCGATGAGGCAGGGGAACACTACATTGCATTTCTGAATTGAGAAAGCCAGTCGGATGACTAGCAAAACGTCTTCAAGAACTAAACTTCAGGTCCAGTTGATCTAATTGAATACAACAGATAAACCCTGTGAACAGATATACCATGACCTGGATGAATGAGAACCTTCACAAGCATATCTACAGGGTTATTCAATAAAAGTTCTTATCGTTTAAAATGGTGCTAATTTTGCCCCAACCAATCAGATGTTAGCTTTCAAATGTTAATCAAGATCTGATTGGTTGGTTGAAAATTAGCACCATTTTAAAGATAAGAACTTTTATTGAATCTCCCTGCTAGTTCCAACATTTTGTGAAATACTGTGCAAAAAAATTTAGGCAGATCACAATTTTACAAATATACGGGGTTATTTAATAAAAGTTCTTATCGTTAAAAATGGTGCTAATTGTGTCCCAACCAATCAGATGTTAGCATTTAAATGTTAAATAATATCTGTTTGGTTGGGGCACAATTAGCACCATTTTTAACGATAAGAACTTTTATTCAATCTCACTGATAAATTCTAATTGTTCATTCTTAGCAATTTACAAAATACGAAGAGCTAACAAAGAAAATCTAACGCAAAGTCATTATTTGGTGTGACCCTTTGCCAGCAAAGCGGCATTATTTCTTATAGGTTCACTTGCAGAAAAACAGGGATTTTGCAGGATTATAGATCCTAGATAGGTAGAAGATTATAGATCCATAGATATGTAGCAGCTTATTAAGGTGCTAATGGTCATAGTTTTCATATGTAGGTTAAATCATAGT
This sequence comes from Hymenochirus boettgeri, assembly GCA_019447015.1. Taxonomy (NCBI): domain Eukaryota; kingdom Metazoa; phylum Chordata; class Amphibia; order Anura; family Pipidae; genus Hymenochirus; species Hymenochirus boettgeri. Next base: position 82,713,830 of record CM033469.1, on the reverse strand, counting down.
TAGAAACTGAAACAAAAACATACGTAGAGTGAGGAACAATCAAACTCTGCAGCCAAGGTTTGTTGAAGACAGTTCCATGTTCCATGTCACACACCTGACCAGGTTGTACATACTGAGCACAGTAACAAGACACAAGGTTGTTATACTACATTAGTAATACAAAAGGGGGGTCTGTGGGAGCACTCCTGTGGCAGAATTACTATTTCTATTAATAACATATAGTGGAAGTGCTACTGATCTGACCAAAACATTAGAACAAACAAGAAAAGATGATCAATGCACATTCCTGGGCCCCATATATCATAATATATGTGCTAGTGCAAACAGTAAAAACATGGAGGTTTTAGTTGAAATTTTATGCATAAAAATGATAAGCCTTCCAACCACGTCAAGGTAACCCCAGTATGGAAGGTCCTAACAGTTTACCTTGGGTCATTTATCTGGGCTGACACTCCCTGCTTGGTTGCATTTCCTTGGCTTGTCTCCCTGACCTTGCATTGGATTAGTATTAAAGGCTATCACCGCTTACTGGCTTTTAACAAGGAGGGAAGAGGCCTCTCATCCAATGCTTAGTATTGATACTGGGGTTATCTTGATGTGGTTGGAAGGCTTTTCATTTTTATGCATAAAATTGTAACTAAACCCCCCATGTTTTTACTGTTTGTACTAGCATAGATATTATGATATATGGGGCCCAGGAATGTGCATTGATCTTTTCTTTTCTTATTTATACTACATTAGTAAGGCCTCTACCAGGCAGAGATTTCAAAGCAGACTGGTGCTTTTAATTTCCCTGGTCCAGCACGTCAGTGGTAACGAATGGGTTAATTCCTTCCTTCCTAGTGAGTGACAGGTTCAATTTGTCCAGCTGAATAAATAGGCTCTGACCCCTCCTCTACCTGTCTTGTTTTTTCCTGTCCTTGTGAGAGCTACCCCATTTTTCATACCAGTAGTGGATGTCTCTGCCTCTCTCGTATTACTGAAGTCTGTTCTACACATTTATGTCTAGTTCAGAGGCGGCCTAGCGCACTGCACCGGAGCCATATACTTCTGCGAGATTTCTGCCTGAGCCGAAACTTCGCGAGAGGATGACGTCATAGAGGGAGCGACGGAATTTCAAATTGCACATATGGCTCCCGGTTTTGCCTCTTCAAAAAATCAAAGGAAGAGCTGTAACCCAAACCTGCCTGCCTTATGTAAGTTTACAAGGGGCTTCGTACACAGTCTCCAAACCACTTTTTGTGCTTTATCAGCTCCTCTTACCTTTCAATGTATTTCCTTTACAGTGCCCATCATGAGTCAACATAAAAGGAGGAGCTCGGGATCTAAGGGGTGAGCTTTTTGTCATAAGAGTGCACATACTTGTCAGTCACAAATTTTTTATAACCTTCAATATTTGTTTCAGATCTTCCTTCAGACACTATGAGGAGGAACACCCATATCATAAGGAAGCCAGAGAGAAATGTGCTATCTGCGAGAAACCTTCTGCAAGGGGAAGCAAACTGTGCTCTGATTGAATTTCATTCAGATCCAGTCAAGCCTCATCATCTTCAGATACTCTTCTCTCTTCCATCCAAGAGATGATTAATTCATCCTTGTCAAAATTTTCGGAAAACATGATGTCACAAGTATCTAATATGATGTCTCCTTCCCAACCAGCACCAGCGCATCCAGGTTCCAGTTATACATCAATAGGAACTGGATCACAAAGCTGATAGGGAAAACATCCTTGCAGAACCAACTCTCACACAAGAATCTCTGTTTCCACATATTCAGACATCATGTTCTGCACCAAATCCCAGGATCAAATCAAATTCCACATTCATGATAATATTCATGATACCATAAAAAAGGAATGGAACCTTCCAGACAGAAGATTTTCAATTTCACAGTCTTTCAAAAAGACATACCCGATTCCATATTCTGATGCTTCTCTGTGGGACGACCCTCCCAAGGTTGACATGGCCATTACCAAAGTCACCAAAAGAACCACGCTAGCTACTGAGGATTCTGAATCTTTAAAAGACACCATGGACAAGAAGGAGGACTCCCTACTCAATAGGATATATTCTCTTTCAGAGGCATCATTGAGGCCATCTATTGCAATCACTAGCTTCACCAAAGACAATTGTTTATACCTGCTTAATTTAGAGGAAGCAATTAACAATGGCACCCCAAGAGAGGAACTACTTAAACATCTATCCGACATCAAACTCACCAATGAGTTTATGATGAGAACTATGAGTTCTGCAGTACTAGCAAGAATGGCCGTATAGCTTAAACAGTGGAAGACTGACACCCCATCCAAATAAGGGCTGAGTACTGAAACCAACCTTATGAGAACAAGGGGTTTGTCCAATGAAACCATCAGTACTCTTCTGGCTGCCAGGAAATCTTCCACATCAACCAAGTATTACAGGACCTGGAACATATTTTGCAATTGGTGTCATACCAAAAACATCTCCCCCTCATCTCCTTCAGTGGAATCCCTAACGGAATTCCTCCATTTCCTTAACCTCTTTAAAATTTCAAGTTACAGCCATTTCAGCCCCCACCAACACCAGATGGGTGTTAGATCCTTTTAATCATAAGATTCTTTCAAGGAGTCAAACATTTAAAACCTCCCATCAGAACTACTGTCCCTCCTTGGGATCTCCCTCTAGTCCTTCAGCCCTTACAACAAACTCCCTTTGAGGCTTTGGAAGCTATTTCCATCAAAGACCTCTCCCAAAGACCGTCTTCCTGGTTGCTATCACTTCAGCCAGATGAGTAAGGGAGATCAGAGCTCTCAGGGCTTCTGAACCGTACACTACATTTCTAAATGACAGGGTGGTCTTACGTCCAGACCCAGCCTTTTTACCCAAAGTAGTTTCTGAGTACCATCTAAACCAGGACATCATCCTTCCTTCTCACTCTTCAAGCAATCTAGATCCTATTCCTCTTAGTCTGGATGTAAGTAGATCCCTCAGATCCTACATCGAAAGAACATCCGTCTTCAGGAAAACAGATTACCTCTTTGTCTCCTTCCCCGGAAACAACAAGGGACAGCAGCCCTCCAAACCTACCATATCATCATGGCTTATGTGCGTCAAGCAGGCATACTCAGGCAACACAGCAGCGCTTCCTAAAAGAATTACCGCCCAATACACAAGATCTGTGGCGGCCTCCTGGGCTTTTTCTAGCAGAGACTCACCAGAAGAAATTTGCAAGGCGGCAGCATGAACCTCCATGTCCACCTTTTCAAAGCACTACAAATTAGATGTAGCTTGTTCAAATCAAGCTAACTTCAGGAAGAAAGTTCTTTCCTCAGCTTCTTCCAAATAAATCATGTGTTAGCATTATCCATTTGTCCCGCCCTTCATTTATAGCTTTATAAGATCCCATTTGTTACCAAATTTTCTTTTCCTGGTCCGTAGCACGACAGTGGACTTAGATCCCTCCCTTCTTGTTTAGCAAGTCTTCATCACTCAGACAGTCCACAAGACAGGAAGAGGAGGGGTCAGAGCCTATTTATTTAGCTGAACAAATTGAACCTGTCACTCACTAGGAAGGGAAGAATTAATCCATTTGTTACCACTGCCGTGCTACGGACCAGGAAAAGAAAATTTCAGTAAGAAATGTTTACATTTTCACTTATCTTCTGTTCATGCTATTTTGGAAGAAACACAAAGAAATGGAAAAGGTTGACGACTTCGGACCCAGTGTTCAACCAAGTGACCTACAACAGATTTAATGTTTGTTGTCCTTTATCTCTATTTTATGACTGTAAGACATTGGCCATCATGACTTTTGTTAAGCTGGGTATACACGGTACTGACGGTATTGTCCCTTTATCGCTAATGTGCGTACCACAGTTTCGAGCTTTACGTCGTCCGATGACAAAACTATAGGGAGTCACACGGTGCCATTGATTTAGAGTTGATATTAGGGACTAAACAGTTTACAAGCCTCCTCTCCTAGAAAGAAGCCTGGAACTAAGGTTGCACATGTACAGTTCAGTAGGAGTAAAGAAGAATTTTGTTCATTCTCCTTTAATTTAACCCCCCCCCCCCAAAAAAAACACAACAACAACCAGGTACTGTATATATTTTAACCAGGGGTACTCACATATTTGCATATCAATGTCCATTCCATGAAACACATAGCACAGCACACTTTGTACATTATAAATGTGTTTGTTTACTTGGGAGTGGGGAAGCTTCTCTGCCAATGATAGTTAGGCCTTATTTATTAAGGGTTGATATGAATGTTTTTTGCTTAATGTAGTATTAACAGTCCTTCCCACGTTTCAATGGAGCTTTACAGCATTTAAACATCTGAGATAAAAATGTTCTCTGGTTATTTTATAGTTGGAGGATTAATGCTGTCAGATATATCTGTAAAATTATTTATATCTGTAAAACATTTTCACAACTCCAACAATAAAATAACTAGAGAATCGTTATTCCTATTGGTAAATCAATACTATAAACACGTATTATGTTGAGTTGTTTTCTACAAATCACCTGTCTAGTTTAACAAACAGAAAAAATGACAGTTCTATCAGTGTCCAAAATGTTGCTCCACTTTCAAACCACTTTGATCCTGAATATGCCACATTGTGTAAATGAATCCTTTGTTGACAAAAAAACACAACCAAAAAGATTTGGAAAGCAAAATTGTCCTTACTGTGAACAATCAGTTCAAATATACTTGGTCTCCTTTTACATTAATTACAATACCCAAACCTTTTTGATTGACACTTATTATTGATACTAAATGATTTTTATTTTACGTATCAGGTGGCAGCTCTTCCCAGTCAGGGGAAACCCAGGATTTTCAAGGAGGTGAATCCTAAATATGGCAGAGGATAGAGGGAAAGTAAGTAATGATCAGGGGAGTTTCTGAAAATAAGAATAATGCGGTTGAGGCTGGGGGAGGGAGCCCTACAACATATTAAATTTTTAAAAAAGGGGTGGACATGCCCTTTAATTAATTTGGCTTGAAGAGCCAAATTACTGTTCTTTCTATTTCTTCTTCCGTTTTCTTCTTCCGCTTTTTTTGGACTGTATCTCCTCCCACAGTTTTTGAGCTAGAGACATGAAATTCGGTACAGACGTGCGGGGCATATAGGAGAAGTGTCCTATCTTCTAGCTAAGGAATCCGCGGAAGCATTACGGCATTGTTGGCGAATTTCTGTACATTTTTTCCCATAGACTATAATGGTAACTATCCTCAAATGTGGATATTTCAAAACAGTTTCATGGTCATAAACACAAATGCTGATACCCTCAACCCCCACACAGACACAGATACACCCACCTACTGATCTACCTTTCCATTCCCATGGAAGCCATACTTAAAGGGTAACTATAGTCAAAAAACTAAGTTTGATCAATCATCAATAAAAGTTAGTTATATGGTCATACATGCAAAAACACATACCCCCAACCTCACACGGGTACACACACCTACTAACCTACCCTTCCATTTCTGTGGCAGACATATTTAAAGGGTAAATAAAGTTAAAACATTTTTTTGATATATCCTCAATAAAAGTTTGTTTTATGGTTGTAAATACAAAAAAAGACATACCCCCCCAAGCAGACCTAGTTACACACACCTACTGACCTACCCTTTCGTTGCCGTGGCAGCCATACTGAAAGGGTAACTATAGTCAAAAAACTAAATTTTGACTAATCATTGAAAAAGTTTGTTTTTTAAAACCCCAACCTGACACAGGTACACACACCTACTGACCTACCCCATCAATACTGTTGCAGCCATACTTAAAGGGTAACTATATTAAAAAAAAAACGAATTTTCACCAATCATCAAAAAAGTTTTTTTTTTTAAAACCCCAACCTGATACAGGTACACTCACCTACCGAACTACTTATCCATTTCTGTGGCAGCCATACTTAAAGGGTATCTATAGTCAAAAAAACAAACTTTGATTAATAATCAAAAAAGTTTGTTTTATAAACCCCAACCTGACACAGGTACACACACCTACTGACCTACCCCTCCATTGCTTTTGCAGCCATACTTAAAGGGTATCTAAAGTAAGAAAAAACAACTAATTTTGACCAATCATCAAAAAAGTTTGTTTTACCCCCCAACCTGACACAGATATACACACCTACTAACCTACCATTCCATTTCAGTGGCAGCCATACTTAAAGAGTAACTATAGTCAAAAAACAAATTTTTATCAATAATCAAAACAGTTTGTTTTTTTAAATTCCAGCATGTCAGGTACACACACCAATTGAGCTACCCATTCCTTCATGTGGCAACCATATTTAAAGGGTAAATATAGTCAAAAAAAACTTTTTGACCAATCATCAAAAAAGTTAGGTTTTTATCACCCAAACTGCCATGAGTACATACCAACTTACATACCCATTCCTTCATGTGACAGCTATATTTAAAGCATAAGTAAAAAAACAACAATGTCCTCATCATTGCCATTATTGAGTTTTAAAATCTGCAGCACAAACACACACATTCCCTTCCAAAATGCAGCCTTTCAAGCCAAATTCAAAGTTTATACTTTCCCTTTCTAGTTACAATATGCCACATCAAAACTAATGGAACTAATGTCTCCAGACAACATTGTCCCAGTAGACAGAGAGCATTCACAAAGATAAAATAAATCTGTGTCTCACTTCTCCCTTTGCTGTGTCTGCTGGGTGATTTATGAAGGTAACCTGTTGGGTACTAGGCATCAGCTCCCATAATTCACCTTAGCTAGACACACCCAGCTGAGTGTACGTAGTACATTTCACAGGAAGCTGCAGCCTTGCTTCCTAGAAGCTGATAGTCAATCATGTTACAGCTCAGAGATCACCCCTCCCTCTAATACAGAACAAGTGCAGTTTTTGTTTTATTGATTTTCTAAAAAATCAATAAAACAAACCTTGTCTATTCTGTCTTGCTCTTGCTAAAAGCAAAACTTTCTAGCACTATCCCAATAGAGCTTATATACAAAGTCTGCACATGTATTAACTTTATATTTTCCTAGTCTGTTGACTATTTTGTATTGTTTGTTTCATAAGTAAGCAATGGGATTTGAACTTGTTACTTCATGTGCTGTGTTTTTTAAAACATGGTAAAATCACCTGACTATTTTGTATTCTTCCAAGCTGTCAGTAAAGCACACTGGCTGGACAATAAACTGCAGGGTAACAAGTCTTATCAGGGACTTCCATATTAGTGTGGAGACATCTGTATGGAAATTACTCTGAGACAGTGAATATTGGGGTTAGGGATCTCTTTAGGGCTACATAGGCTGTGAGTTGTACTGGCAACAACAGTAACTTACATGTATAGGTGCTCTGGGGAAAAAAGCTTTCACATAATGTTAACAAAAGTAAGTTTAGTTCTCCTTTAAATCCAGGTCACATAAATAGTACCAGTTATAATAGGCATAAAAATGACAACTTTCTTTTAGTGCAGGGGTGTCAAACTCAATCACAAAAGGGGACAAAATCAAAAGGACACGCTAAGTGGTTCAAAATTTTTATATTAAGATACTTAGCAGGTGCAGAATTTGGGACACGTTTGTGCCCAGTGCTGGTTCTCGTCAGGTAATGGGCATAAAGCACACTGTTTTCGACTGGGTCCTCTGCCTATGGGCTAGATAGGTGATCAGCTTTTACAGAGGTGACTGCTTTCAAGCCTTACTACACTGCTAACCATTTGTGCAGTCCCAAGCAGCATTGTAACTATATATCTGCCTGCTAGATACCGTGATCAAGTGTTTTTAAACAGCAGATCTACAGTTACTCCGATGCTTGGGACTGCACAAATGGCTATCAGTGTAGTAAGTCTTGGATGCTGCTTGGGGGGGCACAAAAAAACACCAGATAAGATGGATTTTGCTCATAGACTGTGTTTGACACTTGTGTTTAAAGTGCTACTGTGTTGGCTCTGTCACTGTCTACACGTCTAGTTCCCAAAGTAGTAACAGTTTTCATGCCTAGGGATTAAACCCCTAATATGTTTTGTGGTGTAAACGTCTGTTGAAATTTCATACAGTGTACAGCCTTCACTTTGTTTGATGTCTGAATTGTTCATTAGTCCCAGAGGCAGTGGCAGGAGACTTGCACCTGGCTAAATCCCCCTACACAGCATCGATATTTTCAGCGACATATGCTGGGGATCTTCTGTTTGTTGTAGTCAATTGGAAAAACATCTGCCTGTGTATGGGTAGCTTTACTTTGCTTTGCCTTATCTGCTCCAATTTGATGGACTTGTAACTAATTTGAAGAGATTTAAAGGTTGAGATAAAAGTCTTTTTTTGATAGTAAAAATGATAGACAGGATCTTGCATTTCCTCTCTGTCATTTTTCAAAGATCTGTATACACACAGTCCCGAGCGTTCTACTATAGGGAGACAGTGTTTCCCTCGGCAATGGCAGACTCTCCTATAGGGAGTCTACTGTGGCCGAGGGAAATTTTCCCTCCTTTCTGAACCATAGCTATGGAATGGTTATGGTATAGCTATAGCTATGGAATGGTTATGGTATAGCTATGGATACGAGCACTCAACTGATCCGATAGGATTGATGGGCAAGTAGTAGTAGGTAAAGTAATTCTGATGTGAGAGGAAGAGCATGCATGAGGTTTTTCCAGTAGTTGACTGAGAGAGGAAAGAGCAAATCTTGGCAACATGTCTTTGTGATATTGTTAATGTGATGATAAAAGGAAAGAGAGGAGTCAAAGCTTACTCCTAAAGCTTATAAATAGGAGCTAAAGCTTACTCAGCACTCAATAGGAATAGAGAAATACAAAATACAGTGCTATGTGTGGGTTTATTTTTTAAGACCCAACCATGAAAACCCACTATGCAAACCTAATCATACCTGCAACAAATATATTTCAGATTACCCAAACCAACTTGAAAACTTTAGGACCTCTAAAATTTGGTACATATGTAAGCTAATTCTCATTTGGACCACCCATTGATCCTAATACAGACAGGCTGATTGGAAGTAGCCGAGTTACCTGTTCTATTTTATGGGGAGGGATGTGTTTGTGGCCTTCCCACAATGAGGGTAATACGAATGCTATAGCTCCCATTATATTTGCAGATGCCTTTACATGCTATATTGTCAAACAAAACTTTCACTCTTGGCTGCTTTGACATTTAGTTAGCATGTGTAGGAGCCTTTAAGCTATGCACTGACAATAGATTTATGTTGCCTAAAGGTTCATACACATGTGTGATCACACGATGTACATGCAAAGCCATTTCGGGGCAATAATAGTGCCTTGTATGGGCAAATCTCAGTAAGAAGAATTCCCATGCACATCCAACAGGTGGGGTGCAGACCATTCCAACCCCTTCCATTCCAGACCGTTCCATATGGAACCAAAGGTATATATTGGGTTCCACCCCCTTCATCACCCCCTTGTATGGGCACTTTGTCGGCCAAAACGGTCGTTCGGTTGAAGATCCTTCCGACTGGTTGAACTACAATTCCCGACCGAACGGACGTTTTCGCCGACGAAGTGACCAATTATCGACCAAAACGGCTGTACATTCACATTGTGTGTCAGTGGTCGACACCCATGATCGCATGTCTGTTTGAAGCATTAGACAATATCTTTAGATCAGACTAGGTGAAAATCTAGCACCTGCACAGGGATCTTTTAGGGTGATGTACCAACTGCTGCAATTGCTATTTATTACTAATTTCTGTCTCAAAGTCATGCTAACCTCTTTGTAACTTTAAGGTGGGAATTGCAGCGGTTTATAAAAATTATGTAGCAGTGTGATTGTGTCACTTTTTTAATCCCAATTAATAGCTGAAATTATGGTATGTTGGGAAAATGTTTAAGACTGAATCGTAACTGCAACAACTGCAATTGTCATGTTTAAAACTGTATGTTTATAAAGGGAAATGCCCCCCCGTAGTATAATCAATTCTTGCCTTTCTTAATGCTTCCTGCTTCCCGGTAACTGGAGGGCTAACTTGACACTGGCTGGTGAACTGAAAGGCTGGCCTAAGAGTGGCTGCTGAACCTTCCAGCCCTCGTGTTCTGCAGACTCAGTTCAGTCCTTTTGTGCAACAGCCACTGTTAGTTCAGCCCTCCAGTTCACCAGACACAGTAAGGTCAGCCCTCTAGTTCACCAGAAACATGTTAGTTCAACCCTCCAGTTCACCAGTCACTGTTAGGTTATCCTTCCATTTCAGCAGACACTGTAAGGCTGGGTACGCACAGAAAGATTTTTGATCCCAACTGACTGTTTGCCCCTAGCGAGTGGTCAGTCAGGACGAATCACTATCTTTTGTGGAAAAGACTAACGGGCAACCGAGATTGGTCATGGGCACCTGCAACTAGTATAGTATAGTATAGTATTTGAGGTTGAATAAAGACATACGTCCATCCAGTCCAACCCATCTAGTAATATCCTCATTTCCTGCCTAACTGTTGATCCAGAGGAAGGCAAAAAAAACCCACCAAATTTATGAAGGGGGAAAAAATTCCTTCCTGACTCCAAGTGGCAATCGGAAATTTCCCTGGATCAACTCTACTTTATGTATCAATACCAGTAACTTGCAACATTCCTTGTTTGCAGAAACTCATCCAGCTTTTTTTTGAAACTGACCAATGAACCTGCCATTACAACGTCCACTGGAAGACAGTTCCATAGCTTTACCGTTCTCACAGTGAAAAACCCTTTCCGAACTTGAAGCCTAAACCTTTTTTCTTCAAGTCTTAAGGGATGTCCTCGTGTCCTTTGACATGTTCTATTGGTGAACAATGCCCCAGATAGTTTATTGTATGGCCCGTTAATGTATTTATACACAGTAATCATATCCCCACGCAAGCGCCTTTTCTCCAGCGTACATAATTGTAATTTTTCCAGTCTCTCTTCATATTCAAGCTCCCCCAATCCCCTTATTAATTTAGTTGCCCTTCTCTGAACCCTTTCCATTTCAAAGATGTCCTTTTTGTACACAGGATTCCAAAATTGCACTGCATATTCCAAATGAGGCCTTACCAATGCTTTGTAAAGAGGGAGAATTACATTTTCCTCCCTTGAATCCATACCTCGCTTTATACAAGACAATACCATGCTGGCTCTGGCTGTTGCCGCCTGGCACTGCTTGCTACCTTTAAGTTTGTTATCCACCAAAACTCCAAGATCCCTTTCCAACAGGGATTCACTTAACACAGAGCCATTTATAGTATAAGTAGCACAAGTATTTTTAAGTCCAAAATGCATCACCTTACATTTATCAACATTGAATTTCATCTGCCACTTAGCAGCCCAATGTGATAATCTATCTAGATCCCCTTGCAACGATTGCACATCCTCTGAAGTTTTTAATGGTCGACAAAGTTTTGTGTCGTCAGCAAACACAGAAACCTTGCTGACAATACCCACTTCCAAATCATTAATAAATAGATTAAATAGAAGCGGCCCCAACACAGAACCCTGTGGCACCCCACTTAGCACTTTAGTCCATAATGATGAAACCCCATTAACAACTACTCTCTGCATCCTATTCATTAACCAATTTTCTATCCATGTACAAATGTGACTCCCCAGACCAACAGACCTTAGCTTATACATTAGTCGCCTATGGGGGACTGTATCAAAAGCCTTTGCAAAATCCAAGTAAACTACATCTACTGCTATACCAGAGTCTAAATTTCTACTTACTTCCTCATAAAAGCCAAGCAAGTTAGTTTGACAAGATCTATTCCTCCTAAATCCATGCTGGTTACTACTTATAATGTTAGTCCTTGAAACATACTCTACAACATGTTCCCTTATTAAACTTTCCAGGATCTTCCCCACCCACTGAAGTTAAACTTACAGGCCTGTAATTACCCGGCTGTGAACGACTACCCTTTTGAATATTGGAATAACATCAGCCTTTTTCCAATCCAGAGGCACACCACCGGACATGAGGGAATCAGCAAAATAAGAAACAATGGCCTAGATAAAACTGAACTTAGCTTCTTAAGTACCCGAGGATGTATTTTATCCGGTCCAGGAGATTTATTAATATTAACCTTATTTAGTTCTTTCTGTACCATATCCTCGGTTAACCAAAGGTGAACTTGAATCTTGTATACCTTTATTGCTACTATACTCTATGATATCTGTACTTGGATCTTCTATAGTGTATACAGAGGGAAAAAAAATATTCAAGACATTTGCTTTATCGCCATCCTCCGTAACTAACTTATCCCCATTAATTAAAGGGCATGTCCACCCCCAAAACTATAATCCCCCCAACTATTGGCCCCACCATGTAGTGTAGTTTAATCCTTACCTCACATCCCAGCTCCATAGGGTTCTCCTGTAGTCCCCCCCCAAAGTCCCAAAAAATGACTACCAGGAGGCTAGCAGAGTCCTAAAGGACACTGCCTGCTAGCTGGCCTCAGGTAGTTTTTGCCATGCGTACTGCAGCCCTTCTCCCCTCCCTCCCCTCCCTCTCCCCTCCCTCTCCTCCTCTCTCCGTCTACTATCCCTCCCCCTAGCATAAAACCCCTTCGTAATGATTTCCCCCATGTCTCCCAGCCCCAACCGCATTATTTTTTTTTTTAGAAAGCTCCCCAAACTCTTACTTACCTCTCCTCCTTCCTCCGGCGAAGTGAGCTGCCGGCAGCCGCGTCTGGGATTGGCTGCCGCTCAGCCAATCACAGACGCGGCTGCGGTCCCGCCCCTCTGCTTGCATTTCCTTGCAAGCAGAGGGCCGGGAGCGCGGCGAGGATCAGGGGAGGTAAGTAGAGTTTGGGGGGCTTTCTAAAAAAAAAATGTAGCGGTTGGGGTGGGAGCCCAGGGGGGATCTTATATGAAAAATAAAATTTTAGGGTGGACATAGCCTTTAATGGTGCCACATTCTCAGTCCTCATCTTCTTACTATTAATATACTTAAAAAAATGTTTAGGCTTAGTGATGCTTTCTTCAGCTATCCTAACTTCATTATTAATTTTAGCTAGTTTAATTGCTTTCTTACACTCCTTGTTACAGTTTTTATACTCCCTAAAGGCCCTTTCTGTTCCCTCGGCCTTAAAGGTTTTAAATGCCTTTTTCTTCCTCACCATTTGCCTCTTTACATCAGAATTCAGCCACATGGGCGCGGATTTATTTTTTTTACATTTATTTCCCAAGGGTATAAATTTAGATGTGAACTGGCTTAAAATCCCCTTGAACACAGTCCACTTCTGTTCAGTACCTTTACCTGATAATACATTATCCCAGTTGACATTCTGAAGAGCTGCTTTTAACCTGGGAAAATTTGCTTTCCTGAAATTAAATGTCTTTGTTAACCCAGCGCACTTTTCCTTTCGATAACAAAGTCCAAATGCCACTATTTCATGGTCACTATTCCCTAAGCCTCCAGTTACCTTTATATCTATAATGCGCTCCACAATGTTAGATATTACCAGATCCAACAGAGCTCCTTTTCTAGTAGGAACCTCAACCACCTGTGAGAGAAAATTATCCTGCAGCAAATTCAGGAACTCATCGCCTTTTTCTGTGATGGCAGTTCCACCACACCAATCAATGTCAGGGTAATTGAAGTCCCCCATAATGAGCACACTCCCCAAACTTGCAGCCCTTGCCAACTGCATATGAAGTTGACTCACCTCCTCTCTGCTAGCATTTGGCGGCTTATAGCAGACACCAACAATGACATTACCCCCTTTCCTGTTGCCTAATTCCACCCATATTGCCTCCACTTTATCATCCATATCACCAGTTATCTCTTCTTTTAAATTTGGCTTCAATTCTTTTTTAACATAAACACATACTCCTCCCCCTTTCCTTTTTTTCTGTCCTGCCTAAACAAGGCATATCCTTCTATATTTACAGCCCAGTCGTGAGAACTTTTCAACCACGTTTCTGCTATACCTATTACATCATACTTTTCATTCAATGCCATCATTTCCAATTCACCCATTTTGTCAGCCAGGCTTCTCGCATTTGCAAACATACATTTTAGATTATGATCCTGTAATTTATTCGTACACTTTGATAAACATTCCTCCCTATCCCCTATGCTAGCCCCACCCCCCTTTCCGCCCACCACTGGCCTATCTACACCCTGCTTTCCTCCTGGACAATCTATCCCAGTGAGACTGCTAATACCCTCCCCCCCCAAACCTAGTTTAAAATCTCCTCCAACCCTCTAGCCATCTTCTCCCCTAAAACAGCTGCACCACCATCAGTGAGGTGCAACCCATCCCTACTAAAGAGCCTGTAGCCGACAACAAAGTCTGCCCAGTTCTCAGTAAACCCAAACCCTTCTTCCTTACACCACTCTCTTAGCCACGCATTAATGCTCCTAAGCTCCCGCTGTCTCCCTGGCTTAGCACGTGGCTGCGGTATTATTTCTGAAAACACTACCCTGGAGGTCGTTGCTTTTATCTTGGCCCCTAGTTCTCGGAAATCATGTTTAAGGACCTCACCTCCACCTCTAACTTTGTCATTGGCACCAATGTGAACCAAGACCGCCGGGTCACACCCGGCCCCACCCAATAATCTGTCTACACGATCCACCACATGCCGAACCCTAGCACCAGGCAGGCAACACACAGTTCGGCATGTAGGGTCTTGGCAGCAGATTACCCTATCTACCTTCCTTATAATGGAGTCCCCTACCACTACCACCTGCCTTGCATTCCTGACCCTTCGTTCCTCCTCCCTTGTATCAGAGATGGCAGTCCCCTGGGTGCTCAAGGGACTAGCCCCCTCCATACACGCTAATTCCGAGGTGTCCTCCTCCACTTCATTACCTAAGACGGCAAATCTGTTGGGATGGACAATCTGGGAAGAAGCCCCCCTACTCTTCCGTCCCCCACTTCCCCTAGTAACCCTAACAAAACTACCTCCTTCCTCATCCTTTCTTGTCCCTCTTCCACGCACCTCTATACTGGCCCCAGCCAGTGCCTGCTGTCCCCCCAGTTCTGCCAATCCCCGCAATGCTGCAAGCTGCCCCCTTAGACTCTCCACCTCAGCTTCCAAACAGGCAACCCACTCACACCTGACACAGACATAGGTTCCCCGGAACGTCTGCTCCAGGTTCCTATACATGTGGCACGATGCACATTGCATGGCACTGACAAAACTGTCCCTTCTAATACACCACACCAACACAGTGACGCACAAACCTTGTTTAATTGCCCTTCTTGTTTGAATGTCCTTCTTTTTATATGTCCTTGAGCGCAAGGTCCTTAAGAGAAAGGGACACTCACAGGAAACTTCCTTTTGTTAGGTCCAAACCCAACTACATCATACTATATTTTGGGACTGCCCACCGACAGATACAAGGTAATATTGGTTGGTCGGAAATATTGTACATTGTTTACCCAACCTTAGGCCAGCCCTCCAGTTCAGCAAATACTGTTAGGTGAGCCCTCCAGTTCACCAGACACAGTTAGGTCAGCCCTCCTGCTCAGCAGACAGTTAGGTCAGCCCTCCAGTTCAGCAGACACTGTTAGGTCAGCCCTCCAGTTCAGCAGACACTGTTAGGTCAGCCCTCCAGTTCAGCAGACACTGTTAGGTCAGCCTTCCAGTTAAGCTGACCTAACAGTGGCTGCTTAACCCTCCAGCCAGGGCCTGTTCCAGCTATGTTGGTTCCCTAAGCAAGTCTCCTCTAGAGCTCTAAGCTAATGCAGTTTTTAAAAGAAAAAATACTTTGAATTGCCCCCTTCCTCCTCTCAGTCGCCTATGCCTAGAAACGGCCCTGCCTCCAGCCCTCCATTTCAGCAGACACTGTTAGGTCATTCCTCTAGTTCAGCAGACACTGTTCGGTCAGCCCTCCAGTTCATCGGCCAGTGTTGACTATGGTTTGGTTATGGTATGGCTATGGTATAGACTAGCTATGGATACAGTATGGCTATACCTATGGTATGGCTATGGTATAGTTATGGATGCAGTAAGGCTATAACTATGGTATGGATATGGGATAGCTATAGATACGGTATGGCTATAGCTATGTTATGGTTATTGGATAGCTATGGATATGGTATGGCTATAACTATGGTATGGTTATCATAAATATAGGTTGGACTTGATGAACGCATGTCTTTATTCAACCTTAATTACTATGTTACTATATGTAAAGGTTAGCTATAGATACAATATGGCTATAGCTATGGTGTGGCTATGGATACTGTTTAGTTATGCTTATCATTTTAGTCCATAGAGATTACTCAATACTCTTATTAATATTTAAACCTTGCAGACCGGTGAAAGCCATAACTTTCCTTTCCTACCCCTGACTGTCTGTGGGCTCCGGCACAGTTGGAGGACCGCTGGTCGCAGCTCCCCCTGGACCTACTGCCGTGTAACAGCAACCAGTGCTCGGTGTGTGTCGTTGGCTGCACAGCCTCGGGCAGCAGGCAGAGGGTTAAGCTTATCAAAGAAAATGCTGCATGGCTTCTGATTGAATCTAAGCATTCCATTGGAATCTCTCCTAATGCCCTGACCGGTTTCCCATAAACGGTATGGGGATTTGATGGACATGCCCTCATATATGGCCCTCTAAAGTAAAGGGAGCCGATATTGACCAACAGAAATGTCAAAAACGACCAACCGCGTTGTCAACTGCGTTGGTTTGTGGGCATAATTGTCTGTCATTTTTGTCCCCTGCACCTTGCCAATTACTTTTAATTGTTTCAACTGACAATCTTTTTTTCTGTTAAAGCAGCTCGTTGTCTTTACTGAGCAAGCATCATAATAAACCATCTGGTACCTTATACTATATTATATAAATCCGCTATGTAAAATACTATAAAAAAAACAATACTGTAGGTTATAAGACACCTTTTTAAAAATTCCTTCCAGCTATCTATGGTATTTTAACCATTGGTATGGCTATGGTTACGCTATAGCTATGGATAAATTATGGCTATGGCTATGATTATGGTATGGTTATGGTATGGGTATGGTTACGGTATGGCTATGGTTTACAGTATAGCTATGGATATGGTTACAGTACAGTATGGCTATGGTTTACAGTATAGCTATGGACACTGTAAGGCTATAGCTATGGTATGTTTATGGTTATGGTATAGTATGTCTTTGGTTTAGCTATGCATATGGTAAGGCTATAGCTATGGATACGGTAAGGCTATAGCTATGGTATGGTATGTCTATGGTATAGTTATGGATACAGTAATGCTATACCTATGGTATGGTTATGGTATATAGCTATGGATATGGTAAGGCTATAACTATGGTATTGCTGTGGTACAGTTATGGATAATGCTATAGCTATGGTATGACTATGGTATAATTATGGATACAGTAATGCTTTAGTTATGGTATGGTTATGGTATAGCTATGGATATGGTAAGGCAATAGCTATGGTATTGCTGTGGTAAACTTATGGATACGGTAAGGCTATAGCTCTGGTATTGCTATGGTATAGTTATAGATACGGTAAGGCTATAGATATGGTATGGCTGTAGTATAGTTATGGATAAGATAAGGTTATAGGTATGATATGACTATGGTATATTTATGGATACAGTATGGCTATAGCTATGGTATTGCTATGGTATAGTTATGGATACAGAAAGGCTATAGCTATGGTATAGTTATAGGTACAGAAAGGCTATAGCTATGGTATAGTTATGGATACAGTAAGACTATAACTATGGAATGGTTATGGTATAGCTATGGATACAGTATGGCTATAACTATGGAATGGTTATAGTATGGCTATGGTACAGGCTAGCTATGGATACAGTATGGCTATAACTATGATATGGCTATGGTATAGGCTAGCTATAGATACAGTATGGCTATATAATTGTGGTATGGTTATGGTATAGGCTAGCTATCAGATACAGTATGGCTATAACTATGATATGGCTATGGTATAGGCTAGCTATAGATACAGTATGGCTATATAATTGTGGTATGGTTATGGTATAGGCTAGCTATAGATACAGTATGGCTATAACTATGGTATGGTTATGGTATAGGCTAGCTATAGATACAGTATGGCTATATAATTGTGGTATGGTTATGGTATAGGCTAGCTATAGATACAGTATGGCTATAACTATGGTATGGTTATGGTATAGGCTAGCTATAGATACAGTATGGCTATATAATTGTGGTATGGTTATGGTATAGGCTAGCTATAGATACAGTATGGCTATAACTATGGTATAGGCTATCTATAGATACAGTATGGCTATATAACTATGGTATGGTTATGATATAGGCTAGCTATAGATACAGTATGGCTATAAACTATGGTATGGTTATGTTATGGTATAGGCTAGCTATAGATACAGTATGGCTATAACTATGTTATGGTTATGGTAAGGCTAGCTACATATACAGTATGGCTATAACTATGGTATGGTTATGGTATAGGTTAGCTATAGATATAGTATGGCTATAACTGTGGTATGGTTATGGTATAGGTTAGCTATAGATACAGTATGGCTATAACTATGGTATGGTTGGTATAGGCTAGCTACATATACAGTATGGCTATAACTATGGTATGGTTATGGTATAGGCTGGCTATGGATACAGTATGGCTATAACTATGTATGGTTATGGTATAGGTAGCTATAGATACAGTATGGCTATAACTATGGTAGGTATGGTTAGGCTAGCTATACTGATATACAGTATGGCTATAACTATGGTATGATTATGGTATAGGCTAGCTATAGATACAGTATTGATATACTTGTGGTATGGTTAGGTATAGGTTAGCTATAGATACAGTAGGCTATAACTTGTGGTATGGTTATGGTATAGGCTAGCTATAGATACAGTATGGTTATATACTTGTGGTATGGTTATGGTATAGGCTAGCTATAGATACAGTATGGCTATAAAACTATGGTATGGTTATGGTATAGGTTAGCTATAGATACAGTATGGCTATAACTATGGTATGGTTATGGTATAGGTTAGCTATAGATACAGTATGGCTATAACTATGGTATGGTTATGGTATAGGCTAGCTATACAGTATGGGCGTTATGGCTATAACTATGGTATGGTTATGGTATAGGCTAGCTATATATACAGTATGGCTATAACTATGGTATGGTTATGGTATAGGCTAGCTATAGATATAGTATGGCTATAACTGTGATATGGTTATGGTATAGGTTAGCTATAGATACAGTATGGCTATAACTATGGTATGGTTATGGTATAAGCTAGCTATAGATACAGTATGGCTATAACTATGGTATGCTTATGGATAGGCTAGCTATACTGTTATACAGTATGGCTATAACTATGGTATGGTTATGGTATAGGCTAGCTATAGATACAGTATGGCTATATAACTATGGTATGGTTATGGTATAGGCTAGCTATATATACAGTATGGCTATATAATTGTGGTATGGTTATGGTATAGGTTAGCTATATATACAGTATGGCTATATAATTGTGGTATGGCTATGGTATAGGCTAGCTATAGATACAGTATGGCATATAATTGTGGTATGGTTATGGTATTGGCTAGCTATATATACAGTATGGCTATAACTATGGTATGGTTATGGTATAGGCTAGCTATACTGTATATACAGTATGGCTATAACTATGGTATGGTTATGGTATAGGCTAGCTATAGATAACGTATGGCTATATAATTGTGGTATGGTTATGGTACAGGCTAGCTTTATATACAGTATGGCTATATAATTGTGGTAAGGTTATGGTATAGGCTAGCTATATATACAGTATGGCTATATAATTGTGGTATGGTTATGGTATAGGCTAGCTATATATACAGTATGGCTATATAATTGTGGTATGGTTATGGTATAGGCTAGCTATAGATACAGTATGGCTTATAATTGTGGTATGGTTATGTATAGGCTAGCTTATATACAGTATGGCTATATAATTGGGTATGGTAATGGTAAGGCTAGCTATATATACAGTATGGCTATATAATTGTGGATGTGTAATGGTATGGGCTAGCTATATATACAGTATGGCATATATTGTGTAGGCTGGATACTGTTAGTTAGGTTATCATTTGGTCAATAGAGATTACTCAATACTCCTATTAATATCTAAACCAGACCGGTGAAAGCCATAACTTTCTTTCCTACCCTTGACTGTCTGTGGGCTCCGGCCCATTGAGGACCGCTGGTCGCAGCTCCCCCTGGACCTACTGCCGTGTAACAGCAACCAGTGCTCGGTGTGTTGTTGGCTGCACAGCCCCGGGCGGCAGGCGGAGGGTTAAGCTTTAGGAATGCTAGAGTGGAATGTTCATGCAGATGAGACGGATGCTAATCTCATGCTAATGAGCCTCTGGCGGGGGGAAAGGAGCCCGACCAGGGGGGTTTTGCTATGTTATGGTATAGGTACTGATAAGATACAGTATGGCTCTATATATTGTGTATGGTTTTGGTATAGGCTAGCTATAGTACAGTATGGTATAAACTATGGTATGGTTATGGTATAGGCTAGCTATAGATACAGTATGGATAATAATTGTGGTATGGTTATGGTAAGGCTAGCTATAGATACAGTATGGCTATAACTTATGGTATAGGCTATCTATAGATACAGTATGGCTATAATAACTATGGTTATGGTATGATATAGGCTAGCTATAGATACAGTATGGCTATAAACTATGTTATGGTTATGGATAGGCTAGCTATAGATACAGTATGGCATAACTATGTTATGGTTATGGTATAGGCTGCTCATATACAGTATGGCTATAACTATGGATGGTTATGGTATAGGTTAGCTATAGAATAGTATGGCTATAACTGTGGTAGGGTTATGGTATAGGTTGCTTAGATACAGTATGGCTATAAATGGTATGGTTATGGTATAGGCTAGCTACATATACAGTATGGCTATAACTATGGTATGGTTATGGTATAGGCTGGCTATGGATACAGTATGGCTATAACTATGGTATGGTTATGGTATAGGTTAGCTATAGATACAGTATGGCTATAACTATGGTATGGTTATGGTATAGGCTAGCTATACTGTATACAGTATGGCTATAACTATGGTATGATTATGGTATAGGCTAGCTATAGATACAAAGTATTGCTATATACTGTGGTATGGTTATGGTATAGGTTAGCTATAGATACAGTATGGCTATATACTTGTGGTATGGTTATGGTTAGGTAGCTATAGATACAGTATGGTTATATACTTGTGGTATGGTTATGGTATAGGCTAGCTATAGATACAGTATGGCTATAAAAAATGGTATGGTTATGGTATAGGTTAGCTATAGTACAGTATGGCTATATAACTGGTATGGTTATGGTATATGTAGCTATAGATACAGTAGGCTAAACTATGGTATGGTTATGGTATGGCTAGTATACAGTATGGGCTGTATGGCTATAACTATGGTATGGTTATGGTATAGGCTAGCTATATATACAGTATGGCTATAACTATGGTATGGTTATGGTATAGGCTAGTATAGATATAGTATGGCTATAACTGTGATATGGTTATGGTATAGGTTAGCTATAGATACAGTATGGCATAAATATGGTATGGTATGGTATAAAGCTAGCTATAGATACAGTATGGCTATAACTATGGTATGCTTATGGTATAGGCTAGCTATACTGTATTACAGTATGGTATAACTATGGTATGGTTATGGTAATGGCTAGCTATAGATACAGTATGGCATATAACTATGGTATGGTTATGGTAAGGCTAGCTATATATACAGTATGGCTAATAATTTTGGTATGGTTATGGTATAGGTTAGCTATATATACAGTATGGCTATATAATTGTGGTATGGCTATGGTATAGGCTAGCTATAGATACAGTATGGCTATAATTTGTGTAGGTATGGTATTGGCTAGCTATATATACAGTATGGCTATAAACTATGGTATGGTTATGGTATAGGCTAGCTATACTGTATATACAGTATGGCTATAACTATGGTATGGTTATGGTATAGGCTAGCTATAGATACAGTTATGGCTATAATGTGGGTATGGTTATGGTACGGCTAGCTTTATATACAGTATTGGCTATAATTGTGGTAAGGTTATGGTATAGGCTAGCTATTATACAGTATGGATATATATTGTGGTATGGTTATGGTATAGGCTAGCTATATATACAGTAGGCTATATAATTGTGGTATGGTTATGGTATAGGCTAGCTTATAGATACAGTATGGCTATATAATTGTGGTATGGTTATTGTATAGGCTAGCTTATATACAGTATGGCTATATATATTGTGGTATAATGGTATAGGCTAGCATATATACAGTATGGCTATATAATTGTGTATGGTAATGGTATGGGCTAGCTTATATTACAGTATGGCTATATAATTGTGGTATGGCTATGGAACTTTTGTTATGGTTATCATTTGGTCAATAGAGATTACTCAATACTTCATAATATCAAACCAGACCGGTGAAAGCCATAACTTCCTTTCCTACCCTGACTGTCTGTGGGCTCCGGCACAGTTTGAGGACCGCTGGTCGCAGCTCCCCTGGACCTACTGCCGTGTAACAGCAACCAGTGTCGGTCGTGTGTTGTTGGCTGCACAGCCCCGGGCGGCAGGCGGAGGGTTAAGCTTTAGGAATGCGAAGAGTGGAATGTTCATGCAGATGAGACGGATGCTAATCTCATGCTAATGAGCCTCTGGCTGGGGGAAAAGGCCGAGGTTATTGGCTCTCCGGATCCCTAATCCAGACGGTTTGGAGCGATCCCCAGTGCCGGGAAGCCTGGAAGTTCTGACCCCCATAAAGTCCGTGCAGCAAGAGGCAATGAAAGCCCGGGGATCCCTGCCTGCTGTTGCGAGCGATTAGTTAACCCCAGTAGGTCCCCGCTGCTGGAGGGTTGGTGCTGCCTGGGGAGCGATTTTCCTTTTACATTTTATTCCCCCCCTTTCTTTTTTGTTCCATCAAGTCCGACCCGTCACTAACCCTTCACACCCAGTTCTGTACTTATGGAGGAGTTGGCAGAGCTGATCATGCCTAGGAAAGGAAATGGGCAGCTGCCTTTACCGGATGGGGAAGAAGCGAGGGATTACGACGGGAAAGTGTTTTATATCGATCACAACACCAGGCAGACCAGCTGGTAGACCCCAGGGACAGGTAGGAAAACCCAGGGATAGACCCCAGGGACAGGTAGGTGGATACAGGGTCCTGGGCACCACCTCACCCTGGACAACTTGGCCTTCTCTCTCCTCCCTCCCCAACCCCTTATGAGTGGGATTCCCATGCAGATAAGGAAGCAGTAAGTGTGGGTGTATTGGTACTAAACACGGGGTTATTATTATTATCATTACTCTGTATGTAGCAGCTGTTGGAGTTGGAAGTATCGTGTTGTATCTGGACTGGAAAGGGGAGGGAGCTTGGAAGAAAGACAGGCAGGGCGAGAGGGGGAGGAGCGTTGGGCACTGGGGGAGGGGCAAAAAGTAGCAGTCACTGGGTAATGAAGGAGGAGGAGGAGTTAGCAATGGAATGTTGGGCTCTGTGAGAGAGAAAAATGTGGTGAACAAGAGAGGCTTAACCCTGAGAGGGGGTGGGGCAAGAGACACCAAAGTAGATAGAGTGATCAGTAACTGTCTTTACCGAAAGACACCAGCTTCACAATGTCTCTATTGGTACTGATATTGTTTTATTCTAGTTTACATTGCTGATCTATTGCACAATTATTATAATAGTAATACTCTATATTTATAGGATTGTTCCCAACTAAGTTTACCACATTTCCCCATTACATCCAAACACATAAATTGCTGAGAGAGCATTTGTATTAGCAGCATGATGCAGGCTACATGGATTTCAGGGCAGCCATGCAGCATTCATTTAATACATTGTAAAACCTACTCCTGTAGTGAATTTCTATGGGAGGAACTTTAAGATTATAGCCTTATAATGTTGCAATTCCAGGAGGAGAAGAAAACCAGAAGCCACAAAGGGTGAGGTTATAATAAATAAAGCACCATGAACTGTAAATTATAAAGATATTAGAAGTTACCTTGGAGTTCCGTGCTCTGTATAAAAGGTATTCGGCCTGCGTCCTCATGCTTTTATATGGTAACGGAACTCCTCAGTGACTTCTAATATCCTTATAATTTACTGTTGGGGTGCATATATCACTATGTAATACTCTAGGAAATGTGTCCTGCCTGAAGAGCTACACCTTAGTGATCTTTTAATGATAAGATAAATAAGAGTTTTTGGTGATCTGTGATTATCCTCCTAGGACAGGGATGTCCAAACAGCATCTAACTTGGTGTTTAAAAACGCAACTCCCAGGTAGTTTCGAACATCTGAAGAGACCCAAGTTTGACTCCTGTCTCGAATGTTAAATATGTAGATTAAAACTAGCTGGTTTCTAGACAAATTTACTATAACTAGTCAAATGAATGGAGATACATTTTTTGTTACTCTAAAGCTTCACAGTATCCATTAAAAGCTCAAAGGCTCATGTATATTTAGTGACTAGTTTGGTGCAAAGGTTAATTCGTTACCCGGGTATATGGAAGCACAATATGTACACCTCTTGGAAACCAAGACGTTTTGTAAACGAAGCTTGTGGTATGTGAGGAAATAATGGTTTACTGCTTTAGTGGCTGCACATTGCCCAGGTGTGTTTTGTCATCAATGCTTGGAATGTGTTTTTGTCACGCGGATACCAATCCCAGGCTTGCAGGAGTTGGCTGTTCTGCTTTTTCCCTGAGTTGTATTATCCAGCCACACGGTTTAAGTTAGTCAGGCTTGTTCATTTATCTCCTGTAGCTACTTGTGATGCAGAAAGTCCTTCTATTTGGGCCACATTGTTTGTAGACATGGAGGTTACATGGGGTAAAAATCAGTTTGCTAGTTTTACTTTCCCCCCATTGTAATGCTACTAGCAATAGATTAAATTGCTTGAAAATGAATAAGCCAATTTTATACAGATGAAGGAACTGCTCTTATTATTGCAGTGTAAAAGTCCTCCACCAGCTGCAGAGTTTTAAAGGCATTATTCAATGAATCTACAGGGCTGGAGAATACAGAGATGTCAAAACTCATGGCCCTTAAAATGTCTGAAAACTACAAATCCCAGCATTCCTGGCAAACCTCTGAGGCCCCCAAGTTTGAATCTGCCACATTGCAGTGTGTGATTGTTTTTAAGAGTGCATCCGATTTTTTTTTTTACAACACTCCATTGCTTAACACTGCATGCCAGTGGTCAGTAATGCGCATGAAACGTGTGCACTTTTCCCAGGCATTGCTGTCTAGTGTAGTGGCTATCCTAAAGGTTCGTACACACATACGATTTTGCCAACAATCCTGCACAGAGCGCTACCCACGACGAACGCCCATTTCAGACGACAATCACATGTGTAGCATTTGGTGGGGGTCGTTCGTTGAAACGTAGCGCTCGGTGTCGGGGATCGTTGGCAAAATTGTATGTGTGTACGAACCTTAAGTAATGTAGGATATCTTTTCATTGCGTCATATGATTTGTCCCATGACACAAAACAGTTAAATGATGTAGTAAAAAACACTCTAGTTATTGAGGAGACTGAAACACTGAGCAATGTTTCCTTTATCAACTTTGGACACTGCTGTCACAATCATAAATTATTTCTAGAGCAAAGTACCTTAATCTGAGGTGGGAGAGGTCACAATAGACTCTAGGGGCTATGAACCGAGAGTCGCTTTCGCTCTTTATTTCCCCCTTTGGGCAATGCAATGATAGTGGCTCTCAGTGCATTGCAAATGGAGTTACCTTTTGCGAATCTTTACGCCAGCTATCTGCTGGCATTAGAATTACGTCTTAAAAATCTGTTAACGGCTTTAGACATTGGTTGCGGCAGTGCGTGACACAAAATTTGTGTAACGTCGCAACTGCCGTTATTGTGTCTTAAAGTCACGTTAAGGCTTGGTACATTGGACCCAAATAAGAAATAAGACACAAATAGCCAATAAAGGCTTGCGGTACATAGCCCTGATTTTCCGCTCAATCTGTCAATTCTTATTAGACACACAGCTTTACAGTTCGCAAGCACTATGGTGAACCTTATGGAACATGGTCTGGTCATGGCCATTTTTACTACCAACTATATCTTACTATTTGTATTCTCAAAAGTGATTCCGATCTGTTGTGAGGGGAAAACAATCCCATTGTAACTGTAAAATAAATAATTTACAGTCACCATGAAAATTAACAGTTGCCCTTAAAATAATTTGCTAGATTGTGGAACAACAAATATTTATATCAATTTATGGATTCTGTAATAATAGAATATGTAAAAAAATCAAATAAATATTTCCTTCCTATTAAAAGTGAATTGGCACCCTTACCATATCCAAATTCTTAGGACTACTACCAGTTGTTCTAGCCAAAGTGTCAGGCTGTAACTGACATATTTCTCCTGTATGTGTGCACACTGATACAGTGTAGTTGTGCAATTTAGTCGATGTAATTGGGAAGTACAGTATTATTCATATCCATTGGTCTGCACTACTGTCCCCACTGGGAAAGGTTACTGCAGGTGTTTCCCATCTTGATAAATAGCATGTTAACTTAAAGGACTAGTTCACAGAAATCAATGCATTATTGAAGAATGGAAGGTAAGGAACTATAACTTACCTCCTGTTCTTTAAAGGAAAAGTGAACTATTACTTTGCATTGACAGTTTCAGAGTAGAGTGGTTATGATTCAGTCATACTATTTTTTTGTGGAACACACCACCTTACCAACAAGTCTTACTTGCTAGTTAAATTTGTGGGTTGCCCATGTATTTCTCGTATACTGAATTCTCATACCACACCATACACAAACAAGGCTCTTAATTACAGCTTGGGCTTATGCCTTGGTTTATTCCCAACTGGCCCTGCAGACTTGGGTTCCTAAGTTGGAAGGGTTTTGATATTTTACTGTAGTGTTTAGGGTTTCCGTAATAGGAACAAGGCAGAATACGTTATTCATACCTTTGTTATTGGTAATCATAGTTAGGTTTATTTCTTCTCAAGAAGCAATAAGAACTGGCCCATGTTTATGTGACCAAACTGGTTGAATCGGGGGACAGACTTGAGCTGGGTATACATGTGATTTTCTTCTAAATTCAATTACATTTACCAGTCAACTTCCCTATGTTTAGAGATTGATCATTCAGGTGACTACACACACGGTGATGGTTGTCAGCTCCTTAAACTTTTGTATACCGAGCTGATAATGACCAATGGTAATTTTTTAGCAGTACTACTGATCTACTCAACAACAGCAATGGTCAGCACCTATTAACTAGGTTTATAATTGTTTATTTGACAATTACATGCAAAATTAAAAGTTGATTTATTTTGTAAAAATTACTTACATATACCTTATATATAATAAACGGGGAAATTTGGGTGTAACAAATATTTTGGATGCCAACGCTGAATGTTGACTTTAATAATGAATGTGTGTACCCAGCTTTACAGATTCTGGTATTGCATGTATCCAGCTTTTTCGCTGATTTTAAGCACATAAACTGATGATTAAAAACAACATACTTGATAATTGCATGTGTTGTGTTTTCGCTCAGGCATCGTTCGTCAATCCGCTATGGTGGATCAACAATAGATGCCAAAGAAACACATGCAGACTATATCAGCCTAAATGGCCGTTCGTTGCCCATGTGCTTGCGATCGGGGATCGTGCATCGGTCCATACGTGTGTATGCCCTACTGATTGGTATTAATGCACAATTGTTTTGCCGTATGCCCACCATCATTTGTCGCTGGCCATGGGCTAAATCAGACATCTGTAACTTAAGATTTTACAATGTATCTAATTATGGAATAAGGAAGATAAGTGGAAGATTTGTTTTCTGGAATGTCAGTGAAATAGTTTTAGGGCACCTGAGAAACTTTGCTTGTAAGCTGCAGTTTTATCTCCCTGAGTGAAGACATCTTCGATATAAAATAATACCCTCAATCATTTTTTGGCTAAATGATTGAAAAAAAGCTTTCCTCAGTCTGATACAATACTGAATCTTGTGGTGCACACTATTTTAACATACAAGACCTTCTGACATTATACAGATGTTATCTTTTGCCCCCATGCCTGGCATTGGCTGTCGTAAATAAAAATACTCCATTCTATGTTCACAGGCGTATAAAACATTTAGCAAGGGTTAAACAAAATATCTCTGTGAGCAAACTCTTTAGGAATTTGACCATCTTCTTCTAAAGCTAAAATACCTTTCTGTCTTAACAATTAGGTTTAGCTTATATTGACTTAACCAACATTTCTCCACAGTCAATGGGAATATTTACAGAAATATACTGTATGCAATAATTGTAGGTCTTGAGTAAATGTAAGTATCTGATATCTGTATTTCCTGTGCTCAGTTCTTCAGTAAGGAATCTTTTGTTCTTATTTAATGCTGACATTGAGATTTGTGAACTTTAAGTTACTATTGCAAAGTTGCGGCATTTACATTGTGGCTGGAGAGTCACGTTTTACAAACTATTTGTCACCTTTGGTTAAGGCACACTAAACCGCACATAATAACAGAACAAATTGGGTAGGCAAATATCAAAGTCTTTAGAGTATCCCCCGCACACCTTAAGGTAAGTATTTGCCGGGTGCTGCTGGGTTACCACTGCTAGTGGTCTTATCCAGAGGTAAGTATATAATCCACTGCGCACACTGGTCTTTGCAAAATGTGTTGTTATTAACACGTGACGTTTCTGTACTGCTCTGGTACCTTCTTCAGATAAGATCCAAATATGGGATAGGATTGCATGGTAAAATGCAGCAGTGTGGCCTAGCCCTTAAGCCTGTAAAAACAATTCTCCATGCACAAGGCATTGCAAATGTCACATATATTGTAACATAGTGTTACGTATATTGAAAAGTGTTTTATGAAACTTTTGGAAAAATATCAATAATAATCAATAATAATTCTATTTTCTGTTATCTACAGAAATGAAATACTTATTTTTCCTAATTGGGCAATTAACAAATACCATCATATCAATGGGTGTATCAGAGGTTAGGGCTTAGTGCAGGGGTGGCCAACCACTAGCGCCACCCTATCCTAGTAACATTGACGCTTTCTGGCGCGCGCCCACCTTGCAGATATGCAGACCACAATTTTCACTGCTCGGGCCATAGGTTGGTATGACAGGAAGGAAAAACAATGACTTAATTTACTAACTTTATTATTTTTTTTGACAAAACATCCCTTATAGTCCAGCCAGTCTGAGATATGAAAAAACTACCGATAATTGAACCAAGTCAGACAGGGTTATTCAATAAAAGTTCTTATTGTTTAAATGGTGCTAATTTTGCCCCACCAATCAGATCTTATTTAATATTTGAAAGCTAACATCTGATTGGTTGGGGCAAAATTAGCACCATTCTAAACTATAAGAACTTTTATTGAATCTCCCTGAGTATCTTATGAGCAATTGCTGTGCTGGGTACAATAGCAAAACTATATAAGGGTGCTCAGGGATGATGCCTTTCTGCTGGCTTTCTTGTGTATTGTTAGCACAATGCCCTGTATACATCTTTGCCAGTTACAATATTTGACAAGTTATCTGCCTGTTCACTCTCTCTGGAGCTGTAAGCATTGCAGCATGCAGTCCTGTAATTGATCCATTACACTGATAGCCATTGTGAATGATGCTGGTATGGGGGGGGGGGCATGATTTCTAGTTACTCTCTTTTCTGTGTATTAAGAATAAATTGGTATTGCTAGATGCTCACAGGCAGAATTTCAACTGATGTTGTCTGGTCCGATGTAACATGGGTGGGAAAAGTTGTCCTTAACAACATCTAAGGGCAACATTGAATGGCTGCGGGCGGAAAAATACCATCCATATTTCGGGCAAATGGGCTGCGGCCGACGGTGCACGTGACTGATCGGTGCTTCCATAGGGAACTGCACGATTGGCCATGATTTTACTAACGGGCGACCAAGCTCGGTGCACCTGGCCGCCCCCACACCATCAGATATTTCCGGCCAACTGACCGATCCACTGAACTATCGGTCAGTTGGTCGCCGGAAATATCTGTGGTGTGTACACAGCCTAAGGTTCTCTTATGTGGTTGACAATGTTCAGGTTAGAGGGCTTTCACTAATAATGGATCACTGGAAGAACAAAATGTAGCTTAGTGGGGGTTTTTTGTTTTAAAGACCTTACCTATAAAAAAGAGTTTGTTAGACTCATTCCGTGTGGGACAATGGTGTGAACCATGGAATAATTTTGTGCAGATGACTGGGTTGTTAATACCTGATGTTGGAATGCTTCTACTCATGGAAACCTCTTATTCCCACATGCACTTTGAACCTGCTCAACCATTGCCGTACTCACTGAGGTTTAAAAAAAAAAAAGGCAATCACCTGTTTAAATATTTATTTTTTTCTGAGACATTGGAAGTAAGTATTAGTTTTTTAGGATTTCAGGCTGGCGCAATTGTCATTTACAAGTTTTCTGTATTGAAACAGAACAGATTCTCAGCCACTTCCAAGTGGAAATTAACACAGCAGATCATTCTGTTTTCATGGATTATTACATAATGGGGATAATATTCATTATTCATCACAATGGCTATCTATTCCTTCTTATAACTTAATTCTAGTGTTGAGTACTGCCTATGACAATGGTGTCCCTGGCAGTCGCTTTCAATGTTGGCAACTAAATGAGCTATTTTTTAAAATCACTCTGCCAGAAACATCGCATTCCAATTGAGGTTTCCTCCTTTAGGGTGAATAGGTTCACTGTTTGCTTTTATAGATTAGTTTCATACCACATTCTAAAAAAAAATTGTTAAAGTTAATCTATAGAAAGCTTCATCGTTTTAGCCCATCAACAACTAAACTCCTAAACATCTATTGCAGTCTGTCCTGTTCATGTATTAGCATTCGAAGTGCTGATTAAAATATTATAATAAACACATAAATATAATTATAATGCATACAGAACTTTTACTTTTTGGTTAGCATTTGCAGTAGTGAATGTGGGATCTGTTGTGTGCAGTCCAGCATTCTAGCTATGTTTACTATGTCTTGTTTGCCTTGCTTACGTCTCTCAGTAAGAAGTACAATTACAGTACCTGTATTTATAGCATCTCCTTCGAGCATTAAACCTGCATAGGTAAAAAAGCGACCTTAGCAGCTGATATTTATACCGGAGTGCATTTGACATTTCATAGGTTTGTAAATACATCCTGTAGGCTTAGAAGGATTTTTCTTTTGCATTTCCGAGATTTTACTCGCTAGCTGTGTCAATTTTGTTTATTAGGCTTTTTGCATCCTATTCACAGAAACACCATTTGTTTTGTTACAGAATAGATTGTTGTGTAAATGAATGGAAACCTTTTGGTCTTTATTTTTTTATGCTGCGTGTATAAAGAATATTCCATGGTACACCAGGACTTTTAACCTGACTGCAATGCTGGACAAACGAAACACACAAGATCTGGGTATGGATGCTGGCCGGAAACCAGAAATTTATTAAAATAAATTAAATGTGGTGGAGCCGTGATTCACATTTTGGAAAATGTTTTATTGTCTTCTGGCCTGCGGGATTGGTTGGTTACCCCCCAAGACAATAACAGAAAACAAATGTGATGCAGAGAACCATAGGTTTTAGTCTAGTATTTAGGGAATCTTGTTTTATGATTGGAAATTTTTAAAGGGCAGTTATCTTAAGGGAAATCATAAGACGCATGTTTAAGACAACTGTCCCGCCATAGTCCTCTTTAGCCCTCTACATTGATATGTAACCAGTGTGTCAGCCCCCTAATAAGATGTAAAGATGACTGGTTGTACTACACTTGAAAGGCTGAAATGGTATTGGTCCTTATCAGCACTAGTATGGAATAGTTTGCCAACCTTGCAGGTTTGTTTTTGGCAATATCACCTTTTTTGATTTCGACGAATTGCATGTAAAACAGAAATATAAACCTGGTGCCCATTACCAAAATCTGTCACAATCCAGATGTGGCTTCATGGAAGTTGCACACCATTGATTATTTATTGTATCAATTCAGACCATACACAAAGAAAAGTTTTTCTACTACCGTCTGATCTTCTGGAAAAATATTATGCAAACAGGATCCCTGGAAATTTGGATAAGCATTTTGAACTGGTGTTATTTTTTCCAGGATCCCGGAAATTAGGATAAGCATTTGAACTGGTATTTTTTGTAGAACAATTTACATATCAAACTATAAAGGAAAAATATAGATTGGCCATGAAATAGATATACCGCTTAATTCCTATGAGCAGACTGTACAGGAAATGTTGACCTTAAAGACAATTAAAAACCCCCCTTCTTCATCTATAATATATAGTTTTCAGGGTTGGACCTTAACTGCGAGTTTTTTCACCTCCGGGTTCTTCTATATACAACTTATTAACCCAAAGTTCCATCGCAACTCGGGCTCTTCTGGGCTCGCGATGGGGCGAATAGAAACACGTGCTCCTTGTAGAGTGTGTCTTCTCATTAGCTTTTTAGACAGCAAATCAAGGGAGGCAGAGGGACCAGAGCAGCAATTAAAATTTTCCTTTTCTCCTTTAAGGTGATCCTATGAATGGCCTCAAAAATCTGTCTATTTGATAGACTGCCTGGCAATATCAGATAGTTTTTAAACAAATATGATCTCTCAGAAAAGATTTATAATATAATAATATATATATATACAATATGACAATAAACCTTAGGTTTAGTTTCCTCCACAAAACAGCTCCCAAACTCTCTTCCAGCTTTTCTATGTGTATTAAAGGGAATGTCCACCCCCAAATCATAATTTAATGTTATTGGCCATATTCTAACTTTAAAACAATCCATTCATCCAATTTTACGATATATACGTTTTTACTACCTTCTTTTTGCCGACCAGGAGCATCACAGTGTTCCAAGCTCTTACGTCACCCATGGCCGTGCCTTATGCGTTCCCACGCAGCTTTCATCCTCCCTTATAGCACCCAAACAGGAACTCCATATTTGTGACCCCCCCCCCCCACACCACACACCACACCACACACTATCTGGACCATTCTGTTTGTCTTTTACCTAGCATAAAATCCTTTAAATATATGATAAATACCCCCTGCCCAGAGTTATTCCTTAAAAAAAAAAAATCTGAACTGTACTTACGCACTCTACTGACGTCAGATGCATCTGTGATTGGCTGGCGTTCAGCTAGTCACGAGCAGCTGCCAGTCAGTCCCCTGCTTGCAAGTTCCGGCAAGCAGGAGCCGGATTAGTGTGAGCCGCAGGAGCAAAGGGGCTGTAACTACAGTTCCATTATTTTTTTTAAAGAAATAACAACGTGGTTGGGGATGGGCAGTGTGTATCTATCATATATTAAAATATTATTTTTAGGGTGGACATTTAGTACATCTTTTTTTACAGTTAAAGTACTGGGGCAGGGAGTACTGTCTAACTCACCATATTCATTTTTATGAGTGCAGCAGCACAAAAAAAAATACTCTCTGCCAGTCTTCCTGAGGCTTCAGCACTATCTTTAATACAGGAAGCCCAGGGCACTAACCTGGCAGATGAAAACTGTATGTGCTGTAGCTCTTCAACAAACATATTTGGAGGTAGATAATCAACCTTATTCCCCAGGTACTTTTTATTTTTAAAAGTAAATTTTTACAGTATAGTTGTCCTTTTCAGTGGTGATATTTATTTTATTATATAAAAAAAATAGAATGTAATACAGTAACTTTTACCTTATTAATGGTTTCTTGGTTAGCACTTGCGGTTTGGAATGCATTGGATCTGTTTGTGACTGCATTTGTTGCTGGTCTCTTGTTTGCTTGTCTCTTGTTTGCCATCCTCTCTAATCTGTTAATGAAGTACAATACAGTATTAGTAACTACTCTTTTCCTTGTAAACATGTGAAGAGTTTGCAAGGGGAAGCAAATAATCAAAAGGGCAAATATTTAAGTGATCGGAATAATAGAAGTCTAAATAGATTCTGGGGCTTTAAGTGATTTTTCCTTCGTGTCCCATTCTTTCAAACAACAATTAAATGTGAAATAGTTGACATTTTAGGGCTTTTGTGATAGTGTGATTTTTTTGGAAGAATAGCATTTTTATAAATTGAAAACAAAATTAAACTTAAAAAAAATGGCTGTAGACATCAGGAAATAAAAAAAAGGCTAGTACACACAGGTCAATATTTGGGTGAAATATTATTATGGTATAGGCTAGCTATAGATACAGTATGGCTATAACTATGGTATGGTTATGGTATAGGCTAGCTATAGATACAGTATGGCTATATAATTGTGGTATGGTTATGGTATAGGCTAGCTATAGATACAGTATGGCTATAACTATGGTATAGGCTATCTATAGATACAGTATGGCTATATAACTATGGTATGGTTATGATATAGGCTAGCTATAGATACAGTATGGCTATAACTATGTTATGGTTATGGTATAGGCTAGCTATAGATACAGTATGGCTATAACTATGTTATGGTTATGGTATAGGCTAGCTACATATACAGTATGGCTATAACTATGGTATGGTTATGGTATAGGTTAGCTATAGATATAGTATGGCTATAACTGTGGTATGGTTATGGTATAGGTTAGCTATAGATACAGTATGGCTATAACTATGGTATGGTTATGGTATAGGCTAGCTACATATACAGTATGGCTATAACTATGGTATGGTTATGGTATAGGCTGGCTATGGATACAGTATGGCTATAACTATGGTATGGTTATGGTATAGGTTAGCTATAGATACAGTATGGCTATAACTATGGTATGGTTATGGTATAGGCTAGCTATACTGTATATACAGTATGGCTATAACTATGGTATGATTATGGTATAGGCTAGCTATAGATACAGTATTGCTATATACTTGTGGTATGGTTATGGTATAGGTTAGCTATAGATACAGTATGGCTATATACTTGTGGTATGGTTATGGTATAGGCTAGCTATAGATACAGTATGGTTATATACTTGTGGTATGGTTATGGTATAGGCTAGCTATAGATACAGTATGGCTATAAAACTATGGTATGGTTATGGTATAGGTTAGCTATAGATTACCAGTCATATGGCTATATTACTGGTATGGTTATGGTATAGGTTAGCTATAGATACAGTATGGCTATAAACTATGGGTATGGTTATGGTATAGGCTAGCTATAGATACAGTATGGCTGATGGCTATAAACTAT
Source organism: Hymenochirus boettgeri (assembly GCA_019447015.1). Classification (NCBI taxonomy): domain Eukaryota; kingdom Metazoa; phylum Chordata; class Amphibia; order Anura; family Pipidae; genus Hymenochirus; species Hymenochirus boettgeri. The sequence continues at coordinate 82,678,684 of CM033469.1, read as the reverse complement.
GGTATGGTTATGGTATAGGCTAGCTATATATACAGTATGGATATAACTATGGTATGGTATATGGTATAGGGTAGCTATAGATATAGTATGGCTATAATGTGGTATGGTTATGGTATAGGTAGCTATAGATACAGTATGGCTATAACTATGGTATGGTTATGGTATAAGCGTAGCTATAGATACAGTATGGCTTATAACTATGGTAGTGTTATGGTATAGGCTAGCTATACTGTATACAGTATGGCTATAACTATGGTATGGTTATGGTATAGGCTAGCTATATATACAGTATGGCTATAACTATGGTATGGTTATGGTATAGGCTAGCTATAGATATAGTATGGCTATAACTGTGATATGGTTATGGTATAGGTTAGCTATAGATACAGTATGGCTATAACTATGGTATGGTATGGTATAGCTAGCTATAGATACAGTATGGCTATAATGTGGTATGTTATGGTATAGGCTAGCTATACTGTATACCAGTATGGCTATAACTATTGGTATGGTTATGGTATAGCTAGCTATGATACAGTATGGCTATATACTATGTGTATGGTATTGGTATAGGCTAGCTATAATACAGTATGGCTATATAATTGTGGTATGGTTATGGTAAGGTTAGCTATATATACAGTATGGCTATATAATTGTGGTATGGTATGGTATAGCTACTAAGATACAGTATGGCTATATAATTGTGGTATGTTATGTATTGGCTATCTATTAACAGTATGGCTATAACTATGGTATGCTTATGGTATAGGCTAGCTATACTGTATATACAGTATGGCTATAACTAGGTTAGTATAGATACAATATGGGATCTAGCTATGGTGTGGCTATGGATATTTTAGTTATGCTTATCATTTTAGTCCATAGAGATTACTCAATACTCTATTAATATTTAAACCTTGCAGCCGGTGAAAGCCATAACTTTCTTTCCTACCCCTGACTGTTGTGGGCTCCGGCACAGTTGGAGGACCGCTGGTCGCAGCTCCCCCTGGACCTACTGCCGTGTAACAGCAACCAGTGCTCGGTGTGTGTCGTTGGCTGCACAGCCTCGGGCAGCAGGCAGAGGGTTAAGCTATCAAAGAAAATGCTGCATGGCTTCTGATTGAATCTAAGCATTCCATTGGAATCCTCCTAATGCCGACCGGTTTCCCATAAACGGTATGGGGATTTGATGGACAGCCCTCATATATGGCCCTCTAAAGTAAAGGGAGCCGATATTGACCAACGAAATGTCAAAAACGACCAACCGCGTTGTCAACTGCGTTGGTTTGGGGCATAATTGTCTGTCATTTTGTCCCCGCACCTTGCCAATTACTTTTAATTGTTCCAACTGACAATCTTTTTCTGTTAAAGCAGCTCGTTGTCTTTACTGAGCAAGCATCATAATAAACCATCTGGTACCTTTACTATATATATAATCCGCTATGTAAAAACTATAAAAAAAACAATACTGTGGTTATAAGACACCTTTTTAAAAATTCCTTCCAGCTATCTATGGTATTTTAACCATGGTATGGCTAGGTTAGCTATAGCTATGGATAAATTATGGCTATGGCTATGATTATGGTATGGTTATGGTATGGGTATGGTTACGGTATGGCTATGGTTTACAGTATAGCTATGGATATGGTTACAGTACAGTATGGCTATGGTTTACAGTATAGCTTGGACACTGTAAGGCTATAGCTATGGTATGTTTATGGTTATGGTATAGTATGTCTTTGGTTTAGCTATGCATATGGTAAGGCTATAGCTATGGATACGGTAAGGCTAAGCTATGGTATGGTATGTCTATGGTATAGTTATGGATACAGTAATGCTATACCTATGGTATGGTTATGGTATATAGCTATGGATATGTAAGGCTATAACTATGGTATTGCTGTGGTACAGTTATGGATAATGCTATAGCTATGGTATGACTTGGTATAATTATGGATACAGTAATGCTTTAGTTATGGTTGGTTATGGTATAGCTATGGATATGGTAAGGCAATAGCTATGGTATTGCTGTGGTAAACTTATGGATACGGTAAGGCTATAGCTCTGGTATTGCTAGGTATAGTTATAGATACGGTAAGGCATAGATATGGTATGGCTGTAGTATAGTTATGGATAGATAAGGTTATAGGTATGATATGACTATGGTATATTTATGGATACAGTATGGCTATAGCTATGGTATTGCTATGGTATAGTTATGGATACAGAAAGGCTATAGCTATGGTATAGTTATAGGTACAGAAAGGCTATAGCTATGGTATAGTTATGGATACAGTAAGACTATAACTATGGAATGGTTATGGTATAGCTATGGATACAGTATGGCTATAACTATGGAATGGTTATAGTATGGCTATGGTAAGGCTAGGATTGGACAGTATGGCTATAACTATGATATGGCTATGGTATAGGCTAGCTATAGATAACAGTATGGCTCTATAATTGTGGTATGGTTATGGTATAGGCTAGCTATAGATACAGTAGGCTATAACTATGGTATGGTTATGGTATAGGCTAGCTATAGATACAGTATGGCTATATAATTGTGTATGGTTATGGTATAGGCTAGCTATAGATACAGTATGGCTATAACTATGGTATGGTTATGTTAGGCTAGCTATAGATACAGTATGGCTATATAATTGTGGTATGGTTATGTGATGGCTAGCTATAGTACAGTATGGCTATAACTTGGTATAGGCTATCTATAGATACAGTATGGCTTTAACTATGGTATGGTTATGATATGGCTAGCTCTAGATACAGTATGGCTATAACTATGTTATGTTTATGGATAGGCTAGCTATAGATACAGTATGGCTATAACATGTTATGGTTATGGTATAGGCTAGCTACAATTACAGTATGGCTATAACTATGGTATGGTTATGGTATAGTTAGCTATAGTATAGTATGGCTATAACTGTGGTATGGTTATGGTATAGGTTAGCTATAGATACAGTATGGCTATAACTATGGTATGGTTATGGTATAGGCTAGCTACATATACAGTATGGCTAAACTATGGTATGGTTATGGTATAGGCGGCTATGGATACAGTATGGCTATAACTATGGTATGGTTATGGTATAGGTTAGCTATAGATACAGTATGGCTTATAACTATGGTATGTATGGTTAGGCTAGCTATACTGTTATACAGTATGGCTATAACTATGGTATGATTATGGTATAGGCTAGCTATAGATACAGTATTGCTATATACTTGTGGTATGGTTATGGTATAGGTTAGCTATAGATACAGTGGCTATATACTTGTGGTATGGTTATGGTATAGGCTAGCTATAGATACAGTATGGTTTATACTTGTGGTATGGTTATGGTATAGGCTAGCTATAGATACAGTATGGCTATAAAACTATGGTATGGTTATGGTATAGGTTAGCTATAGATACAGTATGGCTATAAACTAGGTATGGTTATGGTATAGGTTAGCTATAGATACAGTATGGCTATAACTATGGTATGGTTATGGTATAGGCTAGCTATAGATACAGTATGGGCTGTATGGCTATAACTATGGTATGGTTATGGTATAGGCTAGCTATATATACAGTATGGCTATAACTATGGTATGGTTATGGTATAGGCTAGCTATAGATATAGTATGGCTATAACTGTGATATGGTTATGGTATAGGTTAGCTATAGATACAGTATGGCTATAACTATGGTATGGTTATGGTATAAGCTAGCTATAGATACAGTATGGCTATAACTATGGTATGCTTATGGTATAGGCTAGCTATACTGTATATACAGTATGGCTATAACTATGGTATGGTTATGGTATAGGCTAGCTATAGATACAGTATGGCTATATAACTATGGTATGGTTATGGTATAGGCTAGCTTTATATACAGTATGGCATATAATTGTGGATGGTTATGGTATAGGTTAGCTATATATACAGTATGGCTATATAATTGTGGTATGGCTATGGTATAGGCTAGCTATAGTACAGTATGGCTATATAATTGGGTATGGTTATGGTATTGGCTAGCTATATATACAGTATGGCTATAACTATGTATGGTTATGGTATAGGCTAGCTATCTGTATACAGTATGGCTATAACTATGGTATGGTTATGGTATAGGCTAGCTATAGATACAGTATGGATATAATTGTGGTATGGTTATGTACAGGCAGCTTAATATACAGTATGGCTATAACTATGGTATGGTTATGGTATAGGCTAGCTATAGATACAGTATGGCTATATAACTATGGTATGGTTATGGTATAGGCTAGCTATATATACAGTATGGCTATATAATTGTGGTATGGTTATGGTATAGGCTAGCTATAGATACAGTATGGCTATATAATTGTGGTATGGTTATTGTATAGGCTAGCTTTATATACAGTATGGCTATATAATTGTGGTATGGTAATGGTATAGGCTAGCTATATATACAGTATGGCTATATAATTGTGGTATGGTAATGGTATGGGCTAGCTATATATACAGTATGGCTATATAATTGTGGTATGGCTATGGATACTGTTTAGTTATGGTTATCATTTTGGTCAATAGAGATTACTCAATACTCCTATTAATATCTAAACCAGACCGGTGAAAGCCATAACTTTCCTTTCCTACCCTTGACTGTCTGTGGGCTCCGGCACAGTTTGAGGACCGCTGGTCGCAGCTCCCCCTGGACCTACTGCCGTGTAACAGCAACCAGTGCTCGGTGTGTTGTTGGCTGCACAGCCCCGGGCGGCAGGCGGAGGGTTAAGCTTTAGGAATGCTGAAGAGTGGAATGTTCATGCAGATGAGACGGATGCTAATCTCATGCTAATGAGCCTCTGGCTGGGGGGAACAGGCCGAGGTTATTGGCTCTCCGGATCCCTAATCCAGACGGTTTGGAGCGATCCCCAGTGCCCGGGAAGCCTGGAAGTTCTGACCCCCATAAAGTCCGTGCAGCAAGAGGCAATGAAAGCCCGGGGATCCCCTGCCTGCTGTGCGAGCGATTAGTTAACCCCAGTAGGTTCCCCGCTGCTGGAGGGTTGGTGCTGCCTGGGGAGCGATTTTCCCTTTGTACATTTTATTCCCCCCCTTTCTTTTTTGTTCCATCAAGTCCGACCCGTCACTAACCCCTTCACCCCCAGTTCTGTACTTATGGAGGAGTTGGCAGAGCCTGATCATGCCTAGGAAAGGAAATGGGCAGCTGCCTTTACCGGATGGCTGGGAAGAAGCGAGGGATTACGACGGGAAAGTGTTTTATATCGATCACAACACCAGGCAGACCAGCTGGATAGACCCCAGGGACAGGTAGGAAAACCCAGGGATAGACCCCAGGGACAGGTAGGTGGATACAGGGTCCTGGGCACCCACTTCACCCTGGACAACTTGGCCCCTTCTCTCTCCTCCCTCCCCAACCCCTTATGAGTGGGATTCCCATGCAGATAAGGAAGCAGTAAGTGTGGGTGTATCGGTACTAAACACGGGGTTATTATTATTATCATTACTCTGTATGTAGCAGCTGTTGGAGTTGGAAGTATCGTGTTGTATCTGGACTGGAAAAGGGGAGGGAGCTTGGGAAGAAAGACAGGCAGGGCGAGAGGGGGAGGAGCGTTGGGCACTGGGGGAGGGGCAAAAAGTAGCAGTCACTGGGTAATGAAGGAGGGAGGAGGAGTTAGCAATGGAATGTTGGGCTCTGTGAGAGAGAAAAAATGTGGTGAAGCAAGAGAGGCTTAACCCTGAGAGGGGGTGGGGCAAGAGACACCAAAGTAGATAGAGTGATCAGTAACTGTCCCTTTACCTGAAAGACACACAGCTTCACAATGTCTCTATTGGTACTGATATTGTTTATTCTAGTTTACATTGCTGATCTATTGCACAATTATTATTAATAGTAATACTCATATATTTATAGGATTGTTCCCAACTAAGTTTACCACATTTCCCCATTACATCCAAACACATAAATTGCTGAGAGAGCATTTGTATTAGCAGCATGATGCAGGCTACATGGATTTCAGGGCAGCCATGCAGCATTCATTTAATACATTGTAATAACCTACTCCTGTAGTGAATTTCTATGGGAGGAACTTTAAGATTATAGCCTTATAATGTTGCAATTCCAGGAGGAGAAGAAAACCAGAAGCCACAAAGGTGTAGGTTATAATAAATAAAGCACCATGAACTGTAAATTATAAAGATATTAGAAGTTACCTTGGAGTTCCGTGCTCTGTATAAAAGGTATTCGGCCTGCGTCCTCATGCTTTTATATGGTAACGGAACTCCTCAGTGACTTCTAATATCCTTATAATTTACTGTTGGGGGTGCATTATTCACTATGTAATACTCTAGGAAATGTGTCCCCTGCCCTGAAGAGCTTACACCTTAGCTGATCTTTTAATGATAAGATAAATAAGAGTTTTTGGTGATCTGTGATTATCCTCCTAGGACAGGGATGTCAAACATGCATCTAACTTGGTGTTTAAAAACTGCAACTCCCAGGTAGTTTCGAACATCTGAAGAGACCCAAGTTTGACATTCCTGTCCTAGAATGTTAAATATTGTAGATTAAAACTAGCTGGTTTCTAGACAAATTTACTATAACCTAGTCAAATGAATGGAGATACATTTTTTGTTACTCTAAAGCTTCACAGTATCCATTAAAAGCTCAAAGGCTCATGTATATTTAGTGCTAGTATTGGTTGCAAAGGGTTAAATTCGTTACCCACTGGGTATATGGAAGCACAATATGTTACACCTCTTGGAAACCAAGACGTTTTGATAACGAAGCTTGTGGTATGTGAGGAAATAATGGTTTACTGCTTTAGTGGCTGCACATTGGCCCATGGTGTTTTGTTCCATCAATGCTTGGAATGTGTTTTGTCACTGCACGGATACCAATCCCAGGCTTGCAGGAGTTGGCTGTTCTGCTTTTTCCCTGAGTTGTATTATCCAGCCACACGGTTTAAGTTAGTCAGGCTTGTTCCATTTATCTCCTGTAGCTACTTGTGATGCAGAAAGTCCTTCTATTTGGGCCACATTGTTTGTAGACATGGAGGTTACATGGGGTAAAACATCAGTTTGCTAGTTTTACTTTCCCCCCATTGTAATGCTACTAGCAATAGATTAAATTGCTTGAAAATGAATAAGCCAATTTTATACAGATGAAGGAACTGCTCTTATTATTGCAGTGTAAAAAGTCCTCCACCAGCTGCAGAGTTTTAAAGGCATTATTTCAATGAATCTACCAGGGCTGAGAATACAGAGATGTCAAACTCATGGCCCTTAAAATGTCTGAAAACTACAAATCCCAGCATTCCTGGCAAACCTCTGAGGCCCCCAAGTTTGATATCTCTGCCACATTGCAGTGACTGTGATTCGTTTTAAGAGTGCATCCGATTTTTTTTTTTACATACACTCCATTGCTTAACACTGCATGCAAGTGGTCAGTAATGCGCATGAAACGTGTGCACTTTTCCCAGGCATTGCTGTCTAGTGTAGTGTGGCCTTATCCTAAAGGTTCGTACACACATACGATTTTGCCAACAATCCCTGGCACAGAGCGCTACCCACGACGAACGCCCATTTCAGACGACAATCATCCATGTGTATGCATTTGGTTGGGGGTCGTTCGTTGAAACGTAGCGCTCGGTGTCGGGGATCGTTGGCAAAATTGTATGTGTGTACGAACCTTAAGTAATGTAGGATATCTTTTCTATTGCTGTCATATGATTTGTCCCATGACACAAAACAGTTAAATGATGTAGTAAAAAACAACTCTAGTTATTGAGGAGACTGAAACACTGAGCAATGTTTCCTTTATCTAACATTTGGACACCTGCTGTCACAATCATAAATTATTTCTAGAGCAAAGTACCTTAATCTGAGGTGGGAGAGGTCACAATAGACTCTAGGGGCTATGAACCGAGAGTCGCTTTCGCTCTTTATTTCCCCCTTTGGGCAATGCACTGATAGTGGCTCTCAGTGCATTGCAAATGGAGTTTACCTTTTGCGAATCTTTAACGCCAGCTATCTGCTGGCATTAGAAATTACGTCTTAAAAATCTGTTAACGGCTTAGTACATTGGTTGCGGCAGTTGCGTGACACAAAATTTGTGTAACGTCGCAACTGCCGTTATTTGTGTCTTAAAGTCACGTTAAGGCTTGGTACATTGGACCACAAATAAGACATAAGACACAAATAGCCAATAAAGGCTTGCGGTACATAGCCCTGATTTTCCGCTCAATCTGTCAATTCTTATTAGACACACAGCTATTACAGTTCGCAAGCACTATGGTGAACCTTATGGAACATGGTCTGGTCATGGCCATTTTTACTACCAACTATATCTTACTATTTGTATTCTCAAAAGTGATTCCGATCTGTTGTGAGGGGAAAACAATCCCCATTGTAACTGTAAAATAAATAATTTACAGTCACCATGAAAATTAACAGTTGCCCTTAAAATAATTTGCTAGATTGTGGAACAACAAATATTTACTATCAATTTATGGATTCTGTAATATAATAGAATATGTAAAAAATCAAATAAATATTTCCTTCCTATTAAAAGTGACATTGGCACCCTTACCATATCCAAATTTCTTAGGACTACTACCAGTTGTTCTAGCCAAAGTGTCAGGCTGTAACTGACATATTTCCTCCTGTATATTGTCTGCACACTGATACAGTGTAGTTTGTGCAATTTAGTCGATGTAATTGGGAAGTACAGTATTTATTCATATCCATGTGGTCTGCACTACTGTCCATCCACTGGGAAAGGTTACTGCAGGTGTTTCCCATCTTGATAAATAGCATGTTAACTTAAAGGACTAGTTCACAGAAATCAATGCATTAATTGAAGAATGGAAGGTTAAGGAACTATAACTTACCTCCTGTTCTTTAAAGGAAAAGTGAACTATTACTTTAATGCATTGACAGTTTCAGATGTAGGTGGTTATGATTCAGTCATACTATTTTTTTGCTGGAACACCACCTTACCAACAAGTCTTACTTGCTAGTTAAATTTTGTGGGTTGCCCATGTACTTTCTCGTATACTGAATTCTCATACCACACCATACACAAACAAGGCTCTTAATTACAGCTTGGGCTTATGCCTCTGGTTTTATCCCAACTGGCCCTGCCAGACTTGGGTTCCTAAGTTGGAAGGGTTTTGAATATTTTACTGTAGTGTTTAGGGTTTCCGTAATAGGAACAAGGCAGAATACGTTATTCATACCTTTGTTATTGGTAATCATAGTTTAGGTTTATTTCTTCTCAAGAAGCAATAAGAACTTGGCCCATGTTTATGTGACCAAACTGGTTGAATCGGCGGACAGACTTGAGCTGGCTATACATGTGATTTTCTTCTTAAATTCACTTACATTTACCCAGTCAACTTCCCTATGTATAGAGATTGATCATTCAGGTGACTACACACACGGTGATGGTTGTCAGCTCCTTAAACTTTTGTATACAGAGCTGATAATGACCAATGGTAATTTTTTAGCAGTACTACTGATCTACTCAACAACAGCAATGGTCAGCACCTATTAACTAGGTTTATAATTGTTTATTTGACAATTACATGCAAAATTAAAAGTTGATTTTATTTTGTAAAAATTACTTACATATACCTTATATATATATAAACGGGGAAATTTTCGGGGTGTAACAAATATTTTGGATGCCAACGCTGAATGTTGACTTTAATAATGTAATGTGTGTACCCAGCTTTACAGATTCTGGTATTGCATGTATCCAGCTTTTTCGCTGATTTTAAGCACATAAACTGATGATTAAAAACAACATACTTGATAATTGCATGTGTGTATGTTTTCGCTCAGGCATCGTTCGTCAATCCGCTATGGTGGATCAACAATAGATGCCCAAAGAAACACATGCAGACTATATCAGCCTAAATGGCCGTTCGTTGCCCATGTGTCTTGCGATCGGGGATCGTGCATCGGTCCATACGTGTGTATGCCCTACTGATTGGTCATTAATGCACAATTGTTTTGCCGTATGCCCACTCATTTGTCGCTGGCCATGGGCTAAATCAGACATCTGTAACTTAAGATTTTACAATGTATCTAATTATGGACTACATAGGAAGATAAGTGGAAGATTTGTTTTCTGGAATGTCAGTGAAATAGTTTTAGGGCACCTGAGAACTTTGCTTGTAAGCTGCAGTTTCTTATCTCCCTGAGTGAAGACATCTTCGATATAAAATAATACCCTCAATCATTTTTTTGGCTAAATGATTGAAAATGAAAGCTTTCCTCAGTCATGATACAATACTGAATCTTGTGGTGCACACTATTTTATACATACAAGACCTTCTGACATTATACAGATGTTATCTTTTGCCCCCATGCCTGGCATTGGCTGTCGTAAATAAAAATACTCATTCTATGTTCACAGGCAGTAATAAAACATTTAGCAAGGGTTAAACAAAATATCTCTGTGAGCAAACTCTTTAGGAATTTGACCATCTTCTTCTAAAGCTAAAATACATTTCTGTCTTACAAATTAGGTTTAGCTTATATTGACTTAACCAACATTTCTCCCACAGTCAATGGGAATATTTACAGAAATATACTGTATGCAAATAATTGTAGGTCTTGAGTAAATGTAAGTAATCTGATATCTGTAATTTCCTGTGCTCAGTTCTTCAGTAAGGAATCTTTTGTTCTTATTTAATGCTGACATTGAGATTTTGTGAACCTTTTAAGTTACTATTGCAAAGTTGCGGCATTTACATTGTGGCTGGAGAGTCACGTTTTACAAACTATTTGTCACCTTTAGGTTAAGGCCACACTAAACCGCACATAAATAACAGAACAAATATGGGGTAGGCAAATATCAAAGTCTTTAGATGTATCCCCCGCACACCTTAAGGTAAGTATTCTGCCGGGTGCTGCTGGGTTACCACTGCTAGTGGTCTCTATCCAGAGGTAAGTATATAATCCACTGCGCACACTGGTCTTTGCAAAATGTGTTGTTTATTAACACGTGACGTTTCTGTACTGCTCTGGTACCTTCTTCAGATAAGATCCAAATATGGGATAGGATTGCATGTTAAAATGCAGCAGTGTGGCCTAGCCCTTAAGCCTGTAAAAACAATTCTCCATGCACAAGGCATTGCAAATGTCACATATATTGTAACATATAGTGTTACGTATATTGAAAAGTGTTTTATGAAACTTTTGGAAAAAATATCAATTAATAATCAATAATAATTCTATTTTCTGTTATCTACAGAAATGAAATACTTATTTTTCCTAATTGGCGCCAATATTTAACAAATACCATCATATCCAATGGGTGTATCAGAGGTTAGCTGGCTTAGTGCAGGGGTGGCCAACCACTAGCGCCACCCTATCCTAGTAACATTGACGCTTTCTGGCCGCGCCCACCTTGCAGATATGCAGACCACAATTTTCACTGCTCGGGCCATAGGTTGGTATGACAGGAAGGAAAAACAATGACTTAATTTACTTAACTTTATTATTTATTTTTGACAAACCATCCCTTATAGTCCAGCCAGTCTGAGATATGAAAAAACTACCGATAATTTGTAACCAAGATACAGACAGGGTTATTCAATAAAAGTTCTTATTGTTTAAAATGGTGCTAATTTTGCCCCAACCAATCAGATCTTATTTAATATTTGAAAGCTAACATCTGATTGGTTGGGGCAAAATTAGCACCATTCTAAACTATAAGAACTTTTATTGAATCTCCCTGAGTATCTTTATGAGCAATTGCTGTGCTGGGTACAATAGCAAAACTATATAAGGGTGCTCAGGGATGATGCCTTTCTGCTGGCTTTCTTGTGTATTGTTAGCACAATGCCCTAGTATACATCTTTGCCAGTTACAATAATTTGACAAGTTATCTGCCTGTTCACTCTCTCTGGAGCTGTAAGCATTGCAGCATGCAGTCCTGTAATTAGATCCATTACACTGATAGCCATTGTGAATGATGCTGGTATGGGGGGGGGGGGCATGATTTCTAGTTACTCTCTTTTCTGTGTATTAAGAATAAATTGGTATTGCTAGATGCTCACAGGCAGATATTTCACTGATGTTGTCTGGTCCGATGTAACATTGGTTGTGGCAAAAGTTGTCCTTAACCAACATGCTCAAGGGCCAACATTGAATGGCTGCGGGCGGAAAAATACCATCCATATTTCGGGCAATAGTGGCTGCGGCCGACGGTGCACGTGACTGATCGCGTGCTTCCATAGGGAACTGCACGATTGGCCATGATTTTACTAACGGGCGACCAAGCTCGGTAGCACCTGGCCGCCCCACACCATCAGATATTTCCGGCCAACTGACCGATCCACTGAACTATCGGTCAGTTGGTCAGCCGGAAATATCTGCTGGTGTGTACACAGCCTAAGGTTCTCTTTATGTGGTTGACAATGTTCAGGTTAGAGGGCCTTTCACTTAATAAAGTGGATCACTGGAAGAACAAAATGTAGCTTAGTGGGGGTTTTTTGTTTAAAAGACCTTACCTATAAAAAAGAGTCTTGTTAGACTCATTTCCGTGTGGGACAATGGTGTGAACCAATGGAATAATTTTGTGCAGATGACTGGGTTGTTATATACCTGATGTTGGAATGCTCTTTACTCATGGAAACCTCTAATTTCCCCACATGCACTTTGAACCTGCTCAACCATTGCCCGTACTCACTGAGGTTTTAAAAAAAAAAAGGCAATCACCTGTTTAAATATTTATTTTTTTCTGAGACATTGGAAGTAAGTATTAGTTTTTTAGTATTTTCAGGCTGGCGCAATTGTCATTTACAAGTTTTCTGTATTGAAACAGAACAGATTTCTCAGCCACTTCCAAGTGGAAATTAACACAGCAAGATCATTCTGTTTTCATGGATTTATTACATAATGGAGGATAATATTCATTATTCATCACAATGGCTATCTATTCCTTCTTATAACTTAATTCTAGTGTTGAGTACTGCCTAGTGACAAGGTGTCCCTGGCAGTCGCTTTCAAATGTTGGCAACTAAATGAGCATCTTTTTAAAATCACTCTGCCAGAACATCCGCATTCCAATTGAGGTTTCCTCCTTTAGGGTGAATAGGTTCACTGTTTGCTTTTATAGATTAAGTTTTCATACCACATTCTAAAAAAAATTGTTAAAGTTAATCTATAGAAAAGCTTCATCGTTTTAGCCAATCAACAACTAAACTCCTAAACATCTATTGCAGGTCTGTCTGTTCATGTATTAGCATTCGAAGTGCTGATTAAAATATTATAATTAAACACATAAATATAATTATAATGCAATACAGTAACTTTTTACTTTTTGGTTAGCATTTGCAGTAGTGAATGTTGTGGATCTGTTTTGTGCAGTCCAGCATTCTAGCTATGTTTACTATGTCTTGTTTGCCTTGCTTACGTCTCTCAGTTAATGAAGTACAATTACAGTATTTATAGCATCTCCTATTCCTGAAGCCATTTAAACCTGCATAGGTAAAAAAGCGACTCTAGCAGCTGATATTTCAACCGGAGTGCATTTGACATTTCATAGGTTTGTAAATACATCCTGTAGGCTTAGAAGGATTTTTCTTTTGCATTTCCGAGATTTTACTCGCTAGCTGTGTCAAATTTTGTTTATTTAGGCTTTTTGCATCCTATTCACAGAACACCATTTGTTTTGTTACAGAATAGATTGTTGTGTAAATGAATGGAAACCTTTTGGTCTTTATTTTTTTATGCTGCAGTGTATAAAGAATATTCCATGGCTACACCAGGATCTTTTAACCTGACTGCAATGCTGGACAAACGAATAAACACAAAGATCTGGGTAGCTGGATGCTGGCCGGAAACCAGAAATTTATTGAAAATAAATTAAATGTGGTGGAGCCGTGATTCACATTTTGGAAAATGTTTATATTTGTCTTCTGGCCTGCGGGATTGGTTGGTTACCCCCAAGACAATAACAGAAAACAAATGTGATGCAGAGAACCATAGGTTTTAGTCTAGTAATTTAGGGGAATCTTGTTTTATGACTTGGAAATTTTTAAAGGGCAGTTATCTTAAGGGAAATCATAAGACGCATTGTTAAAGCACACTGTCCAGCCATAGTCCTCTTTAGCCCTCTACATTGATATGTAACCAGTGTGTCAGCCCCCTAATAAGATGTAAAGATGGACTGGTTGTACTACACTTGAAAGGCTGAAATGGTATTGGTCCTTATCAGCACTAGTATGGAATAGTTTGCCAACCTTGCAGGTTTGTTTTTTGGCAATATCACCTTTTTTGATTTCGGACGAATTGCATGTTAAAACAGAAATATAAACCCTGGTGCCCATTACCAAAATCTGTCACCAATCCCAGATGTGGCTTCATGGAAGTTGCACACACATTGATTTATTTATTGTATCAATAATCAGACCATACACAAAGAAAAGTTTTTCCTACTACCGTCTGATCTTCTGGAAAAAATATTATGCCAAACAAGGATCCCTGGAAATTTGGATAAGCATTTTGAACTGGTGTTATTTTTTCCAGGATCCCTGGAAATTAGGATAAGCATTTTGAACTGGTATTATTTTTGTAGAACAAATTTACATATCAAACTATAAAGGAAAAATATAGATTGGCCATGAAATATAGATTAATTCCTATGAGACAGACTGTACAAGGAAATGTTGACCTTAAAAGACAATTAAACCCCCCTTCTTCATCTATAATATATAGTTTTCAGGGTTATGGACCTTAACTGCTAGGTTTTCACCTCCGGGTTCTTCTTAGTTATACAACTTTATTAACCCAAAGTTTCCATCGCAACTCGGGTTACTCTTCTGGGCTCGCGATGGGGCGAATAGAAACACGTGCTCCTTGTAGAGTGTGTCTTCTCATTAGCTTTTTAGACAGCAAATCAAGGGAGGCAGAGGGGACCAGAGCAGCAATTAAAATTTTCCTTTTCTCCTTTAAGGTGATCCTATTGAATTGGCCTCAAAAATCCTGTCTATTTGATAGACTGCCTGGCAATATCAGATAGTCTTTTAAACAAAATATGATCTCTCAGAAAAGATTTATAATATATATAATATATATATATACAATATGACAATAAACCCTTAGGTTTAGTTTCCTCCACAACTACAGCTCCCAAACTCTCTTCCAGCTTTTCTATGTGTATTAAAGGGAATGTCCACCCCCAAAATCATAATTTAATGTTATTGGCCATTATTCTAACTTTAAAACAATCCATTCATCCAATTTTACGATATATACGTTTTTACTACCTTCTTTTTGCAGACCAGGAGCATCACAGTGTTAATCCAAGCTCTCTTACGTCACCCCATGGCCGTGCCTTATGCGTTCCCACGCAGCTTTCATCCTCCCTTATAGCACCCAAACAGGAACTCCATATTTGTGACCCCCCCCCCCACACACACACACACACACACACACTATCTGGATCCATCATTGTTTGTCCTTTTACCTAGCATAAAATCCTTTAAATATATGATAAATACCCCCTGCCCAGAGTTATTCCTTAAAAAAAAAAAATCTGAACTGTACTTACGGCACTCTCCACTGACGTCAGATGCATCTGTGATTGGCTGCGTCTCAGCTAGTCACAGATGCAGCTGCCAGTCCAGTCCCCTGCTTGCAAGTTCCGGCAAGCAGGGAGCCGGATTAGTGTGAGCCGCAGGAGCAAAGGGGCTGTAACTACAGTTCTATTAATTTTTTTTAAAGAAATAACACGTTGGTTGGGGATGGGCAGGTTGTATCTATCATATATTAAAATATTATTTTTAGGGTGGACATTTAGTACATCTTTTTTTAAAACAGTTAAAGTACCTGGGGCAGGGAGGTACTGTCTAACTCACAATATCATTTTTATGAGTGACAGCAGCACAAAAAAAACTACTTCTGCCAGTCTTCCTGAGGGCTTCAGCACTATCTTTAATACAGGAAGACCCAGGGCACTAACCTGGCAGATGAAAACTGTATGTGCTGTAGCTCTTCAACAAAACAATATTTGGAGGTAGGAATAATCAATTATTCCCCAGGTACTTTTTATTTTTAAAAAGTAAATTTTTACAGTATAGTTGTCCTTTCAGTGGTGATATTTATTTTATTATATAAAAAAAATAGAATGTAATACAGTAACTTATGTACCTTATGTAATGGTTTCTTGGTTAGCACTTGCGGTTTGGAATGCATTGGATCTGTTTTGTGAATTCTGCATTTGTTTGCTGGTCTCTTGTTTGCTTGTCTCTTGTTTGCCATCCTCTATAATCTGTTAATGAAGTACAATTACAGTATTAGTAACTACTCTTTTCCTTGTAAACATGTGAAGTTGCAAAGGGGAAGCAAATAAATCAAAAGGGCAAATATTTAAGTGATCGGAATAATAGAAAGTCTAAATAGATTCTGGGGCTTTAAGTGATTTTTCTTTCGTGTCCCATTCTTTCAAACCAATTAACTGTGAAATAGTTGACATTTTAGGGCTTCTTGTGATCTGTGATTTTTTTGGAAGAATAGATTTTATATTAATTGAAAAAAAAAATTAAACTTTAAAAAAAATGGCTGTAGACATCAGGAAATAAAAAAAGGCTAGTACACACAGGTCAATATTTTGGGTGAAATATTATGTCGATGAGAACAAAATATCATCTGTTATTTCTGGCACAATTTTTCGGCTGTTTTTTTCAATAGTTGGTCGTTTTTGAGCGTCAATATAATGTTTGGTAGTTCTGTTGGTAGGAAATAATCTGTTAGGAGTTGACCCATGTGTACCTAGGTGAATGGAAAGGAAAAATACTTAATATGGCTACTAAATAAAACAAGTTGAAGATTAAAGGACAACTAAAGCCACAGAACAACACTAAATCAGAAGGCAGAGTAACTTGACATTAAAACAGTAATCTGTGTCTCACCTCTCATTTTGATGTGGATGCTGGTAAAATTTCCTTACTAAGTTTAAAAGTGAAGTAATTAGCTGTACCTAGTTTCATATAGAAATGACCAGACAAACCTTCACATTTCCTTATTTCAGGGTTAATCCTTGCCCCTTTATAGGATAACAAGCCATGACTGTCCAACTTAGACTGTAAGCACTTTGGGGCAGGAACTTTATTTCAAGATTCAGCACGTTCATCATGTCTATACATAATGTCTATACAGTGTACAGTACCTACCATAGAACTGTATCATTGCTTCATTGCTATTTGTATATTGCTCTTGATAACTAGAACATCGTTATTAAGGGCTTGTGGCTTCTGGTAAATGATCCTGTGTATAATTCATATGTATATTTTGTAATGTCTGTCTCTGCCCAAGTAATTTCATTCAGGTTTAAAAAGGTCTATTGATATATTATTATGCTGCTTTCATTCTTGGCATTCACTGTATTGTTACATTGTACAAGTGCATTGAAATAGTAAAGGTACTATGCAAATTGCATGGTATAATTTAACTAAAGGGATTGATGCTGCACAACAGATAGTTGTCTTTGGCTGGGCACACACCATCAAATTTTTCATCACGTAAAGCGTTTGCCACCAGTGAACTGTTGGCCCGGGACGAATCACTGTCGGTCGCAGCCAAAAGTATTGGCTAGAGATTATTAATGGGTGTGACTAAGTGTAACAAGGTTCTGCCATAACTAAGGACTGAGCATGCGCAGAACATAATGGTCATTGGCCAAACTGTGATACTAGAATGCTGTGAAGTAAAGCACAAACCAAATGTTATTTAGGTAAATTTCCCAGCGCCCGTATCAAAATGAGAGGTAAGACACAGATTACTGGTTTTATATCAAGGTGTTCTGCCTTCTGGTTCAGTGCTGTTTTGAGGCTTTAGTTGTCCTTTAACAAGGTAATAAAGCAATAATTACCATTCCCCAACTTTGCATTTTTCTGAAATGATTCATTGTACAAAGTAACATTTCAGTCTGAGTTTGATACACTGTAATTGTTTCAACATTTTGCTGTGTTGTCTATTAGGGAAATCTTTCCAGATCTGAAACCAGGCTTGAAAACAAGCTTACTGTTATTTTATAGAAAAGAGAGAGATGCGGGCATATGGGTTAAATACTGAAATACAGCGAGCTGGACATTATACTTAAAGGAATAGTTCACTCTCAAAGTCAACTATTCCTTTAATATATTGATTGAAGCCTGGGAGGTTAAGGAGCTATGCTTTACCTCCCGATCTTAAATCAATATTGCAGGGTCCGGGAACGAAGATACCAAAGACCTTACCTTTTACGCCATCCACTGCAGCCCAGCTGGAATCTCCTACCGCTTCACTCTTCTGTACAGCTATAGCGAACATTCGCGTAATGCGCGCTATAGCTGTACAGGAGAATGAAGCTGGGTACACACGGTAACGATAAAGCCCTGATACCGTCGTATCCGGTGGTATCGGGGCTTTATCGGAACTGTGTGTACCTTCGTTTTGCGAAGTAAAGTACTGCTTTTATCAACAGCAGCATCTAGATCGCTCAGCCATGATATAAGGATTAAGGGAGCCGGTAGCTCTCACTAACCATGAATGTTACAAAGATGGGAATGTGTGTAGGGGATTTTATAGCCAATGACAGCTTCCAATATTATCTGTTAGACATCTGCTATAATGCTTTACAGTTTTTTTTTTCTTACTTGAGTCTCTCGTCTGTATATATAATCTGGGTTAGTGTGTGCCATTAATCTATGAGTAGCGATAATGTAAATCCATATCTTCTATATCATCCATATCATAATCTTATCCTGAATTCACTTTTGGTTTAGTAAGATTTTTTTAAGTTAATTATTTTGTACAGTCTGTGTGAGCCTGTCCTTTGATTTCTTGAAATTTCTGAACAAGATAATGACTCATCAATGATAGGATATGTGTGTGCATTTCCTTGGTACTAACCCTGATCTGACATGATTTCTTCTTTATATAATAAATAAACCTTGATATTTACTTTCTACCTTTAGTGACCTGGGGAACTTATTATGATCTTGGAAGTTGCTTATTATGTAGTCCCCACACTTACAGTATTAGCAGCATGAGAATCGGTGTCTTTACCCTTGAGGTCATACCAGGATAAGTTAGTCTTTACATAAACCTGAACTTTCTTCTCTTAAACATTCCATTTACATTTATTCATTGAAGTGTAAATGAAAAACAAAATTCTTAAAGTCACATTTTGCATCTTTGAAAAGGAACTATTTGGGAAATCTGATTACAGAAAGATTGTTTGGTTCATTGAAAGGCAAACTGATATCCTGATTAATGATGTGACCCTTTATGAGATGCACCAAAAGGATGTCGCATTTTTAGCTGTCCTGCAGAATGATTAAAGCTGAGGCCCCACTACAGTGCTCCGTAGCGCGTGCGTAATCACGTGTGCAATTCTGGTGCATTGTTCCACGTTTGCACATGCGATTTTTCTATATTGAATTATAGAAATGCATGCGTTCGAGCATGGTGATCGCAAGACATTAAGGTATGCGCAATCGCGTACACATCAGAAATCATGCTAATTTTTGGATTCCCACGATTTCCATTCTAACCGAAATCACATGTGCAATTGCAAGCTAAAGTGCGTTAGTGTGGCCTAGCACTTAATATTAATTTAGAGGCACAGGAGGACTAGTGGGAAATGTGCGCAATGCGACCTGATTTTCTGATTGCATCCGGCTTAAGCACCGCTTTGACACTTCAATTACCTGGTAATCGAGGTGTCCATGCGCTTTCGGGGCAGTTAAAGTGCATGCACTTAAACTCTACATCACACATCCTACTGCTCTACTGGGGAACAGGGTGGAATGTAATTAAGTACGGGGTAAGTTCATTCATTTCTTTTTAAAGCAAGGGCTGTAAAGCAAATATTGTTTAAAAGTGTCTACATTCTTCTGGCTTCATTAAAGACCCTTGGGATTTATTAATGCATATTTACACATGTAAAGCAGGTGGCCGGGCCTTACACAGCATCTTGAGTTTGCCATTTTATTATTGAATTTGCAGGTATGCAGTTTGAAAAGGGAATGTGCTAGTTGCCATTGTGTGTGTGCAGCGTTCAGCTTCCCTGGCTGAGTTCAATAAAAAATATTGTTAGTTAAGCCAGGTAAGCCATTTCCCGGCCTGACTTCTTATTTAACAATATTTGTATCAATATTTTAGAGTGAACTCGGAGAGTGAATTTGTCCACCCCTGTCCTTAATGCTGAAGGTCAATGTCATTGGGGACTTAAGTGCCCAGTTTGGACGTCAGTTATCAGCTTGATCTATACCCTCAATGAATCTGAAAAAAAGTTTTCATTTAGTGATCAATGAACCCAAAGCAGCTGTATGTGAAGATAGTTATTAGCCACCTATACATATTTGCTTTGTGGTCCCTTTATGATGTCACACAATTAATACTTTGTGATCTGTCTGTTATCCATTTAATCTACTTGGAGGTGATTGTGATCAATAGCCAGTCACATGTCTGCAACACGTGCTATAAACCCCACAGTCACTTTAACAGGATGAGTTTAACAAGTGTTCTTTTCTTATGAATGAAGTATAGTCATTGATAGTAGTATTGTTCTTACAAATGTCTGCTTGTATGCACTGGGATTGTGTTTGGATTGACCTTTTAGCTGTTAACATGCTGTTAAACATTATTATACTATATACTATAATTCCTTATTACCTCTATATAGCAATTACCCAATCTTACTAAGGGGAAAGGTAACTTATATCAATCTTTATGAACATTACAAGATGATTTGTTAAGCTCCAGCATTTTGCCCCATGGAGAGATAATTGTGTTTGTGTATGAAAACATTTTCCACCTCCCTGCTTCATGAACATTTCATGCCTACCCAGATCTCAACACTGCAATTTATAATTTATGCACGGTATTTCTAAAGTACTGTATTTTTACATTCTACAGTGGCCACTGAATAGAAAGGCGATGCAGAGATGCGTGAAGTAGAAATTATTTATTTGTTTCTACATTCATGACCTGGGCCTGAACTTTGAAATGTTTGCGGAGCTGATTGGTAATGCAGAACATTCCAGGAGTTTTTAGTGCATTGTATAGCTGTTTATAAGAATGATGTGGCTAAAGACTATAATAGTAGCATGATGTTACATTTTAAATAACTGTATCATTAGACAGGTAATAGACAGTCATGGCCCCAGCTTTAAGGCATGTGCACACATCTGATCTTGGCAACGACCCAAGACCCCCGACCACGACACACACCCACGCCAAACTGCCGTTTTGGGCGATAATCACACGTTTATATGCGTTCAGTCACGGATCAACGAACGACCCCCGACCGAACGCATACACACGTGATTATCAGACAAAACAGCCATTCGCCATGTGCTTGAACACGCTCGTGGGTTGGTGCCAAGGTAGGACGTGTGTACAAGGCTTTAGAGGGTTCACTCTCCTAGAATATGGCCTTTAACAAGTGCTTATTATTACATTGCTTATGTCTTGGTTATATCTATGTTAATATGAAGATTTAAAGGGACAGTTCAAATTATCAATATTTTTTAAATTGTTAGTTTGTGTAATGCCTTTTTAGCTATTCCACATATTCTCTCCCATTTTGAAAAATCGGTTGATTTCATACCCTTTGCTGTTCCCTGCTGTTGACATTAGTGAGCTGACATTTCAGGTTCTATCGGCCCTTCTTCCCAGGATGCACCACATTCTTGGTGGTGCATCCTGGGAAGAACAGCCAATTTCTACTGATTGGCTGTTGGATGGGTCAAAGATGCTCAGAACTCTACTGAGCAACTGAATCAACCCAGGGACTGGGTTAAGGGCAAAATCATAACGGTCTCTACTAGGGGTCCTGCAAACAGGAAGTTAGTATTTTGGTTGCATTTATTTACATACAGACAAATGCTGAATTGACAGATTAGGGTCATTGGGATGGGGGGGAAATGCTCTTTTTTCTGAAAAGCATATGTATTTGTACTGAACTTCCTTTTCAAGGCTGGGTACACATGAATACATTTTTCATCCCAACTAACCATTTGCGTTTGCAAGCAGTCGTCCAGGACAAATAAATGCTGTTCATGGTGAAAGTAGCCACGACTGACAGTTTGACACAAACAATTGTGTGGTTCATAGAATACTGCACGAACGCCGGTGATTTACCCACATGTCTGATCACTTGTTTGGCCCGACAGATACATGGAGATATCATCCGTTTTAGCCCAGAAAATCTGCTTGTTTGTATCCAGGCTAAGAGATAGATGACGGCATTTCCAGATACAGAATTGGTGCTGTTATTGTAGAGTTTTTACCTATAAACTAAAGATGTGTGATATGCTTGTGATTGTGAAGGTTCTCATTCATCCAGGTCATGGTATATCTGTTGTATTCAATTAGATCAACTGGACTTGAACTTTAGTTCTTGAAGAATTAAACTTCAAGTCCAGTTGATCTAATTGAATACAACAGATAAAGATGTGTGAAGCTTTACAATTAATTTAGACACTTACATCAGTCCCTGTGCAGAAGAGCTTTCAGTCTCAGTACACTAGACCCGTGGGAACTCTTAAGATAATTGTCAGCACACATGCACCCTACAAAAGTGAAGGTAGCCATGGGTAGATTTAAGGCAATGGCCACTGAGCCACCCCACTGCCAGTTATGTTTTACACTTCCGTCTCCTTTAAATATAGATCAGAAATTTAATATGTCTGTATTCTGAGCTCGGTATTCTACCAAATGCATTTGCATTTAGTTCTATTTCAAATGCCTTGGGCATTTTATAACAACATAAATAAATACCTTGCACTAGTTTACTTTTACTGCATATTAAAAAGAATGATTAAGCCAAGGCATTCATTGATCCCTGAGCTCTGAAAGTCATTCACGGAGCTCTTTATGGCCTCTTCCTACTCTGCGAGGAGTAATTTAGCCACAAAGTGTTTTATAAACTCCGATGGCAATTTTTACACTTACAGCAGTTTGAGGAAAATTAAACTAGTGAAATGTGTCTTTCAGGAATGGCCAACATGTAACTGTTCATCTGTTGGGAGATCCTACTCCCAGCATGCAGCTGTTATGGGAATCCGAGAGTTCTAGTTCAACGGTTTCTGAATGTACAGATTGGACTGGAATGCATTCCAAGGCTCCCTCAGTTGTGTTGGGCTGCATAATTAAAATTCTATTTGATTTCTGAATATTTTTGATCATTTCCTTTTAAAATACACCCCACTGGTATGTTATAAAACCTTTTGGAGACCTGTTAGTCTCTGTCAGTGGCTTTACATGCCCTGTGGAAGTAAAATGGAACATTCAAGCTTTACTTTGATTTACTTAGGAAATAACAGAGATTTGTAACATTGTACTATTCTGTGAATTTGTAGCCTGTCAATAAGGGAACTAGCATAATGTTTGTTGTACTTAAAGGAGAACTAAACTTAAATTTGTTAATCGTAATTTAAAGGTTTTTCTCCCCAGAACATCTGATCATAGTTAGATACTTCTCTAGAAATGTGCATTTACGTACATGTGAAAAATAGTCTTTATTGTTACCCGTACAATTCACAGCTCACGTAATCTTTAAAGAGCCTTGTGAGCATGTGCACCCTCTGAATCTACTATTCACTTTCACATATAGGGGCATAGGATAACCATTAAATATTGGAAGAATAGGTAGGATATGATATGCTGTCATACTGCTATGTATTTAGCCATATATCATTAGCAAAACAAACATTTCTTTGACTGTTTTAAATTGCTATACTGTGTCATAACTAGAAACTCTTTAGCCTGGTAGACAAAATTTTGACCTATCTTTCAGATCAACAGACTACTGATCAATACACTGAATTCAAAAATGTCCAATTATATTTTGACCCGATCGATTGAAATATTAGCCTGTGTACACCTAGCCTTAGGCCGTCCATAGACGGATCATTGTTTTTTGGGGGGAGGGGGGGGGATTACATCACTGATACAATCTGCTAAAATTGCTTCCTTCCAACTTTCCTGATTGGCAGTTTATAAAATGAAAGTTGGATTGAGCAAGTTATAAAAATGTTGGCCATTGGGAATTGCAGCAGGGGAAAAAATGGCGTTATACAAAGCATAAATCCAGCCTTAAACTGAACAAGGTTAATGCTTATTTATAGCATAATTTCCCAATAAATATGCAGTTAGTTTCTACTGTTTAATTACCACCTTGTTTCCTATATAGTGTCTGTAATCAAACAGGTCCATGTGGTCTCTGTAATTAATCATGTTCATGTGGCAAAACCTTATTGCTTGACCCTTAAACTTCAGTGCCTTGGGTTTGAGGTATATTATGCATTATGCATTAATTTAATAGTATTACCAATATGTTATTATTACTAATATGTGTATTAATGATACAAATGAATAGCTTACCAGAGTGCTGATTCAATAAACAAAATTATATATACTTGCAAAATGGTTTCAGGCACATTTGACATTAGGCTTTTGTTGTAACTAGATCATCTGGTAAGTGCACACAAGTTAAGTTGGGTGCACACCATGCAATATTTCGTCTCAATCAACCAATAGTTAATTGTATTGGTCAATCGGGACGAAATAATAATCGCAACGCCATGTGGGTCATGGCCATGGGCAATATTTCCGCGAGCGACAGTCCTTCCTCCTGGCAGACTAGTCGGAAGTGCCGTACAGTCGGTCAGGAGGAAGAATCTCATGATGAGTTTCAAGCTTAAGGCTGGGTACACATAAAGGGATGTTTTGTCCAGACTGAGCATTTTGCTACTAGCGCTCAACCGGGATAAATCACTGTTGGTTCACCCTGAACGACAGATACACGGAAGATGATTCGGACGAAAAACCTGCCCTTGCGTATCTAGCCTTAAGCTGGGTACACACTTTAACTATAAAGGCCAGCATCCTCTACTAAAGTATAGGGAATCAGCCACAGCTGAAAGAAATGTGGCAGTCCCGAACGTTCTCCCTATACTTTATATAGGGAAAATGCTTGGGACTGTCCGTAGCCTGATCTTAAAAAACGACAGGTGGAATCTTAAAGATTCTGTCTTCTTTTAAAGATTTGTGTACCCAGCTTTAAAGGACAACTAAAGCCACAGAACAACATTGAATTAGAAGGCAGATCTTCTTGTTATAAAAGCAGTAATCAGTGTCTCATATCTATTTTAATATGGTTGTTGAGAACATGAGGTTTGTGTCTTATTTCCCAGTGTTCCAGTATCGCACAGTATGGTCACTGACCATTATATTCTTTACACATGCTCAGTCCTAAGATACTGCAGGATCTTGTTACAGTTGGTCACACCCACTAGTAGCATCTAGCCAATCCTTTTAAAAGGACAGAATTGGCAAGGAAGCATTTGAATGAGATCAGGGGTGTGGCCAGTCACTATACATACTCACAGTTATTTCATCCAGTTCCAGTGGTAAAGTGGTAACATGTACTTTAATGCAATTTACTATATTGCTATTTTACAGTTTTTGTTGATTTCAGAGGGGATATTTTCACATTCTGAAGTGTAAAAATTTGTGTTTAGTTCTCCTTTAAACTTCTTCTTACTGTGCTGGATTCTTACAAGGCTGCGTCGCACCTTTTGTCCAACTCTATTCTATTGTAAACCATAGCCCCATAAAATCTTTTGGGTTGAGGCTAAAAGATAAAGGTCTCCCTGGAGTATAAGCAGTTTGAACGATCAATTGATTTACTGACCTGAGACCCTCAAACATAAAAGCTCCTATATCATGGTCCTGACCCAGACTGCTTAAAATCTCCCGTGGGTGGCTAGAAATGCATTTTTTTTGTTTATGGCTATGGCTGGCATAGGAATTATTTGTAAGACCATATTATTTTATTAGAATTGAGCAAACCCAAACAAACAAGTGTATCAATCTTCTCTTGGATGACCGTTCATAACTTTAATGAACTCCTATCTGCATTACTCACAGGTAGATCTGGGTAATATTATGAATTCTAAGTAATATTTAAAGGGGGACC
Organism: Hymenochirus boettgeri; assembly: GCA_019447015.1. Taxonomy (NCBI): domain Eukaryota; kingdom Metazoa; phylum Chordata; class Amphibia; order Anura; family Pipidae; genus Hymenochirus; species Hymenochirus boettgeri. The sequence continues at coordinate 82,652,688 of CM033469.1, read as the reverse complement.
TTCGTTTTTCAGTGATAGTCATGCTCTGTAGCTTTGAATTTCCCATAGTGCTTAGCTCCTAAGGGACTGTGAAACCGTTTCAATCCTTAACCCTCATTTGCTAGTTTTCTAATGCATTAAAGTTTTAATTGACTAATTAAATACACAGACTGCAGGGTTTTTTGTGTTTTTTTTGAAAGGGGAATATATATAGTAAAATGTTATTTTAACAAATGACTGATGTTGGTTCCTCTCCGTTTCAATGTTGTCTAGATTTGAATGTACAATCTCACAACTTATTCTGAGGCCACACTTAGTTGAACTTCAGTGCATGTGAAAAGTGCACATGCATCATCCCTTTGTGCTGCGTTCTGTGCAACTTTGCAAAATCGGAGAGCATGCAGCCACAGCCATGATTAACAGTGGGGAGGGAGCTGGCCACACACTACCCCGAAATTACAATGATTCGACATTGGATCCAAATTGTAATGTCAAGCAGGGCAGCGTTTTTAAAGTCCTGGGGTGAATGTGAGCAAATTCTTATTATGAAAAGAAGGTTCATCGGGATTGTGTTACTATTTAAATAAGGAATTATATTTGCTATCTGGATATATTCCTAATGGTATGTACATACCATGCAATTTTTTGGGCCAGATCGACCGATAGTTGAGTGTATCGGTCGATTGGGACGAAAAAACTGAATTTTTTTGCAACGACCCGATGCCAATGACCATTCATCCATCCAAATCGTTCAAAGGGGCAATTGAACGCATCAGAAAACCTCAGCCGTGGCAAATGGTTAGTCTTAAGACGAAGGATCTGATGAAGTATACCCAGGAACGATCCTCTCTCCATTAATACCTATAAAAGGCAGAAGGGTTACAATTTATATTCTTACCTTTATGAAGGGTGGATTATCCCTATTTATCTATTCATAAATTAGAAAACCTGCAACGACCTGTATATTAAATGTGTACAGATGGAATATTCATGCAATATATTTGAATACGGTGCCCTGGACTTCCCATTTGTAACTCACTTGTGCACTTTTTGTATCAGTAACTGAGTAACTTATGAATCTATTTTAAATGTTGCTGTTGCAATATACTGTATATTTAACATTAATATTTTCTATTACTTATTATTTAATGCTGTGTCTCTGTGGTATATTAAGTATTATCTTAATATACCCCCAGCACAACCAATAAATCTGGTTAAAAATGGTCATGCGTGAACCTGTTTTTGAATATTAATTACCTGTGCTTCTTCATACATATGCTATTATGGTTTTCTATGGACTGCACGCTGAAATTTTCCACTTGAATGTTGGTATCTTGACCCAACCAGCCAAACTATTGTGGTGTCCGGTCAATAGGGTCGAAATACTCATTTGTGTGTATCTAGTCTTAGGGATGGGACACAGGGGTAAATATTTTGGCCCACTTCATCACACAGGTTTACATTTTGGTCAGGTGGTCCGGTGAACAAAAGAAATTTACTGTACAGAAGCTAAATTTGTTTGGGTGCAAAATTGTCCAAAACACTGATTGGTCGGCAGTCACAGCTTTGATTGACTGCATGGAGGGAGGAGCCTGGTTCCTCTGCTAGAATGGGGGCAATAATTATCCTTAAAGTATATCTCCACTGCTAAAATCCCTTTTTTCAATTCAGTTTTATTGAAGAACGGGAGGTAAAGGAGCTGTGTCTTACTTCCTGTTCTTCAAGCAAAAGTTTAGGAGCCGGAAACAAAGTTGCAGAACTTACCCGGTCTCTCGCTCCTCCGCTGCATCCTCTGACAGGTCCCAACGGACTTAGTACATCATGCACATCTCACCGGGTAAGTTCTGGATGTTTTATTGAAGAATGGGAGGTAAGACTCATCTCCTTTACCTCCCGTTCTTAAATAAAACTGAATTGAAAAAAGGGATTTTAGCAGTGGCTATACCCTTTAAATATCTGGTAAGGAAAACATCTAAAGCTGGGTACACACAGTAACGATAAAGCCCCGATACCGTCGGATCAGATGGTATTGGGGCTTTATCGTTATGTGTGTACGTTCGTTTCCCGAATGAGCGCACGACCGCCGAACGATCGGGTTGGCCGAACGCTCGTTCGGGAAAGACCGAAAATTTCCATCGGCCTATAGGAGTCTAGCGCGGCCGATGGAAACACACAGTCCTGAGCGTTCTCCCTATGGAGAACGCTCGGGACTGTGCGTATGCAGATCTTGCAGATCCTGTCTGTCATCTTTCAGAAATCTGTACTGTGTGTACCTAGCTTAAGACGGGGTACATAAAAGCAGATATTTCTTTCCGAACAGACCGATGAACTGGTTTGATTGTAAATCATGGCTGATTCCCTTATGGACCAGACTATCAGTCATGGCAAACTGTCGGCTGCGACTACTTATGCCGTGTCCGACAGTAATTCGCCCTGGCCGACTGCTCGCTATTGGCAAAACGATACCCTGGACAAAAAAATTTATAGTGTGTGGAAAGAATTGTGCTAAATGTATCTGTTGGATAACTGACAAGTGACTAGTTTTTTGTCTGAAGGGTGCATATGGATGCCCTTTTTATCTAATTACATAAGGGTTACATTTTAAACATTTGTGTCTAGTGCTCCTTTAAATTCTGTGTATATTCTGTTATATTCTCACTTAGCAAAGTCAACTTGCCAGGCTGGTTTGTTTACCTGTATGAAGGAAGGAGGACTAAACTAGTAACTGCTATGTGAAGAATGAGAAAGATAATGAACATTATGAATTCCATTGTGATAAGGCCACATTAGGCACAAGGCAGTAGAATGTTAGGTCGAAAGGTTAGAAGCTTGCCAAAGAACAACAATTTGCAATAGTTCACAGATTTCTTGCCTTGCATGTTAATTAAACATTAAATTAATTCTCAGCCCTGCTGCTTTGAACTAATTAAACACATTTCTAAGAATAGTGCCAGCGATTTGTATCTCTGCCTTGCAATTAATATTCATTTATGGTGTCCTCCAAAAGTGACACATCCTTCAAAACAGGAGTAGTTGGAAAATGGGTGTTTGTGGTGCTGGATAATGGTCTTCTAACTAAAAATCTGCCTTAAAGGCCAAGTCCGCTCTTAAAACAAAAAAATTGGTAACTTGTTAGTTATCTGCCTGCAACCCCAACTGTTACCGTATATACTCGAGTATAAGTCGATCCGAGTATAAGTCGAGGTACCTATTTTTACCTGAAAAATTTGTAAAAACTGATTGACTCGAGTATAAGTCGATGGTAGAAATTATCACCACTACTGCCTTCTGATTCTGTGTTGTTTTTAGGCTTTAGTTGCCCTTTAAATGGACAGCAGAATTCCCATACATGAATCCCATACACTAATAGCCAAATACAGTACCAGTAACCTCCAATTCTTTGGCACTCCAGATGTTTGGAAACTACAACTCCTAGCATGCTTTGTTGCTGGGAGTTTCAGTTTCTAAACATGTGGAGTGGCAAGGTTCAGTAAACTTTTAATTAAGCTTAGCATCATTTACAGTTCTCCTGAACCCCATATAGTAAAGGGCCCTCTGAACCCCATATAGTAAAGGGAACTTTGACCCCCATATAGTAAAGGATTCTCTGACCCCAATAGTTAAAAATGTCACCTGAGAGTTGTAGTTTCAAGCTGTCATTTGCACTGTACTAGCAGCTGTTTTTTGCCCCAAACTGAGGAGACCCATCAGATTTACAGCATCCAGTGACAGTGCTGAGTGAGTCCAGCAGGCAGAATACAGGAAGCAGGAAGTGTAAAGGCAGATCAGCTCCTGTAACTTTCTATACAGGTTAACACAGCGCCACCTACTGGTTACTATCTGTAATTGCAGAATTTGGATCTAAATTAGGACTTGACTCGAGTATAAGTCGAGGTTAGGTTTTCAGGCTAATTTTAAAGCCTGAAAAATTCGACTTATACTCAAGTATATACGGTATTTTTACCATTTTATTAAATGTATTTGTAACCAGATGGTATCTACCTCCTCCCTCTGCTCAATTACCTTTTTATTACCTTGAGCATGTGCAGAGTAGGCAGCAAGTGAAACTGAAGTCTGTTATACTATAGTATAGGGAGCCGATAACATTGGTAATGTGAATTGGTGCAACAAACGATTGTTATATAACGTATATATGGAACAATCAATGGGATCCGACGTGAATTTGCACATGGACTTTGCCTGTTCGGTAAAATAGTAGCTTTCATGATTAAGTTCAGTATATCTTCACTCGGGCCGAAAACATTGCATCAGTTTTCAACCGTGACCGACTGATCAATTGGCCAAATAAAGGATCGGATGTATCCGTAAATCACAGCTGATTGTGGTCATCTATAAGCTACGTGCTCGGGTCGCAGCTAACTGTTGGCTTTGGCTATTTTTGCCACGACTGACAGTCCTTTGCCCAGGCCGAACGGTCGATCGGGGCGATGGATCTGCCCATGTGAACCCAGTGGTGGTCTCTGATAAGACAAAGTGCAAAATGATCCGAATTGTTACAGTTATTAATAGTGTATATGGTGTCTCAGGGCAAGGTCCTTCTAGGCAGCGCACATGAAGCACGTGACACAGTGCAATCGCAATTCCGCGATATTCGTGTGCGCTGCCCTGAGACTCCTTTGATGTTACCTATCACAGCGCATGCAATGCGCACCAAAAGTGGTATCGCATGAAGAGTCAGCAGCGCAGGGCAGCGGGGACAGTGGAGCCATCCCCATCCACTTCTATTGGTGTGTATTGAGCACTGCGCTAATAGAGTGCACAGCTCACACCAAAACAGCCTAATGGGGCCTAGCCCTAAAAGCTAACATTGGCATGCTGTTAAGCTATTCTGCAGTTATTGTGATATTTACTATATTTACTATAATTTGTTTAGGATTTAGGGCTATGCCGCATTAACGCAATTTTCAGGCGTTTGTGCATGCGATTGCGCTTGCAATTTTCAAATTGTATTGAAATAGCGTCAATGCACCGAAATGTGTGTTGTGATTTGCACATGCACTAGCGATTTGATAAAGCATGCGATACGCACTTTTTGTGCAATTGTTACCATTGTTACGCAAATGAGAGAATTGGACCGGAATCACACAAGCAATGTACGATTCCCGTGCAATGCAGTGTGGCCGTGCCCGAAAGGTTTGTATACACGTGCAATCGCGGGTGCCGATCGCGCCGCACGATGTGTACAAACAAGCTTTTCGGATGATAACCGGCCCGTGTTTGGGCACTTTATTGGCCAAAACGCTAGCTCGTTCGGGAATCCGCGCAGCGGATTGGACAATGATCCCCGAGTGAACTACCGTTTTGGCCGATAATGTGCCCATAGACGGGCCGATTATCGACTGAAACGCTTGTTTGCACACATCGTGCCTTGCAGGTCGGCATCCACAATCGCACGTGTATACGAATATTTAGTCTTTGGAGAATTCTACTATCTTGTTGTTACAGGGCAGAAGGTCAGACCAGGTTGTCTTATAACTGCTAAATTAGCAAAGGTTCAGGCCCATTGGTTAATAAAGGACTGACAAGGGCTACACCTCCTACTTTTTGAGCCATCTGGCTAACTCCACGCCAGGCCAATGAGTTTGTTCATTATAATTAGACCATCTGTATGTGATTAAATTATCTGGCTACTCTCAGACCAATGCTAATCTCATTTGATGATGTGCTGATTTTAAATTAATACTATTAAATTAGTAGGAAGAATAAGCACGGACTCTTGAATTCAATGTTTACTTTACATGTTATTACTAAAACCCAAGCACAAAACATAAAGCTTGTTAACGTTTACAAAAATAAAATAATTTTGCAAAGCGATATTTGCCCTATGAGAAATTCTCTGGCAGAAGGGCCAGAGAAGGATACAGCATGCATTATATTGTATTTCATTATTTGTGTTTACTCTTTCAGGGAGATTCAATAAGTTCTTAACGTTTAAAATGGTGCTCATTTTGCCACAGCCAATCAGTTCTTATTTAACATTTGAAAGCTAACATCAGAATGGTTGGGGCAAAATTAGCACCATTTTTAACAATAAGAACTTTCATTGAATAACCCTGTTAAGTGTGCTAAGGATGTAGTCCTCTGGATATTCAAGCTTTCAAACAGTTCCATGATCTTAGTAGTTATAGTTCAGTAAGGCCATTTCTGGACAAATCTCAAGCATCCGATGCACCTACAAAAATATACCTGAGAACCAATTTTTATAGAGATTTGAATAAATGTCTATTGAACTGAAGGTTGCAGATTGTAAATTACTGCTTATGTCTTTCATTTACGATTAAAGTTCATTCAAGTCCAGTAGCAAAAGATTCACGTTATTTCTGACAGAGCAAAAAAAAAAACAATTCTTGTCCTAGTGGATTTCACTAAGCAGCTCTTTTCCATAGCCGAATGTGTTTGTAAAGTGACCATAAACCGAAATTGCTGATCTGTGGAATTATTATGTAATCCAATCTTTGTGGTCCTTTCCCTTGATGTGAAAGTTCTCTATTATTTTGAATGATATTGTTGTAGACTCGGTATGGAAATTAACTCATAAAATATTAAGAGTCCATTCTTGTTATTGTGTCTAGAATGTCTCATGAATATTTCATCAGTACGGTATATTTTCTTCAGGTAACTTGTGTATCTGTTGCTTCTGTGAGTAACTGCAACATACAATGAAGGGAGAGAAAGTGAGATGGTAAAACTCCACAATGACGGGGGACATCAAGCAAAACTGGCAGTTGTGTTCAGACTCTTTATTTGTTATGTATAAAGGGAACTGACAATAACTGAGCTTCCAGACTAGAGTCTCTGCCGTTCAACAGATTTCTTCTTCATTCGTGTTTTTCCCCCACGTTGTGATGAGAGATACAATTATTTAACTAGATGGAAATGCAATAACATACAGTACACTGCACTGCACAGAAAATCTTTCACACAACAAGTTTTCTCTGAATGCTCTTTTTATTGTAATTGCCATAGTAGATGTTGTCTATTTGATCTGAAACTTTATGGCCAAGTCCTAGGTGCCGTGTTTGTCTCTGCTGTCAGGGGAGACCATTACATGCAGGTGCGGCCTGGTGTATTATAGAGGAATTGTGGTGTTATTGGCACATAGACGTTGCTACCTACCCAATCCAATAGACAGAAATAGAACATATTCTTCCCGATATTCAATTCCAAACCAATCCAAAGGGCTGCATTGCATTTTCTGTATGTGCCTGCTTCTCCTATAAGTGATTCTGCCTGTGTTGTGTGTTGATTAAAATGGTTTTACTGCTTTTTGGTGAAAATAAAATGACTAAAGTTTGTCATTTTGTCTGGTGGAGCACAGTTCTCCTTTAAATGTGGTAAATAAAAGAAATCTAACTTTGCTCAACTTACAAGGTTACAAGGTTCCCTATGGGTTTTGCATTTAGCAGGGTAGCAAATGTGGAAATCACATTGTCGTTATCTCCTGAGCTTTGTTTGCTTATTTGCTGTTCAAATGAAGACACTTTAAGGCAACTTTCTCACACAGGCGCATTTTTGGCTGTTTTTTGAATGGTTTTACAGCTAGCGAAGGTTAGCTTTTGATAAGGTTTTGATGTCGGTGGCACCAAAGGGGCCACTTAGATAAGGAGTGTGGAATGGCTGCATGCCATCCGTGGGAACTTAGGCTGCATCTTTAGATAGGCTGAAAATTGTAAATGCAATTAGTGTTAGAAGTGGACTGCATCAGATCTTAACCCTGTTCTTAGGAGTCCCAACACAGTTTGTAAGGTATAACCTTGAAGCACAGAACACTTGGACAGCCAGGAAGACATTTAGGGGAAAATGTATTAAAGGTCGCTAACGGGCAAAAAAAATAGTTGAAACCCACACTTCTCAATGTAATATCTGGCTTGCGTTTGTTGAACAATTACTTGGCTAGGCCTGTGCCATTTCCATTAATGGCGACAGGCACCCAATAGCGGTGGTAGACTGGCGCTTCTTACCTTACGGGTCCCTGCAATGCAGTAAATCTCGATAAGTGATTGCTGCTTTGTGGGAAGCCAGGAAGAAAGAGGGGCAACGAGATAAGTATTTCATCTCCCTGTTAGAGCCAGAGGGTAGAGGAACATAGTTTTCTGTCATTAGATTTAAAGAGAATTGATGTCCTTGCACCAAAAATGATTGCTTACTGATTGAAACAGTAGATTGAATTTTTTTTCCTACCTTCCCTCGAAATATGGACTACAAATATTAAAAAAAATCACTATACCCATTAATTTTAGATGATTCTGTGTATTGAGGACAGGAAGTAAAAGGATTTATATCCCAGATGAATCTGTTTGCAATCAACATTAAGGGCATTTATGTCAATCTCAAAATGATTGGCATAGGTAGTTGTCAGAATGTCACAGGAATTCAAAAATAAAAATAATGTAGTAGATAAATTCCTCATTATATGGGTAACCATCTGTACTTTATTGATTATTGGACTTTTCATTATCCTTTTTGAGAAATAATACAGTAAGCTGTGGCTTTGTTTCTGGTAGGGTTTTATATTTAGTATTCAGCTGTCCTTTACATTTTTATAATCATCTGAATGATTTAAATGTTTCTGCCAGAGATCACCTGTACTTATTTGGCACTTTATCCTGCATGTAATTATTTCCATACTATTATTATATAAGTCTTAATGATATTGTACAGTGTTGTGAAATAGGCTGACGCATTTTAAATAATTGTAGTTCAGAATGTATACATGCTTTATGTACATTTTAGTAACAGCCACACACTTATCTCTGCCTTTTTTGTGCATGGTTCAAAGGTCAGTAGATTTCACAGGCTTGTGTTGGAACCCTTGCACCTTGAAAATCTGCCAGAAATTCTTGACATTCCGTTGCACTGGTAAGGAGCTTCCTGTAATTAGGTGTAGGACCTGAAAGTGTAGTGGCACATTAACTGCAATATACATGTGATTTATTTGTGGACCAGAAAATCTTGCAGTGGTTATGAATGCCGGTGGATTTTAACTGATCATTTTTTGCCATTAATGTTGATATTCACAAGTTCTTTGTAAGAACAAGATCCTGCTGTTTGATGGACTTGTATTGCCGCTCCCTCACTTTCTTGACCCCTGATATTTCATTTATGATTAACCTTTGAACTGCCTACGGAAAAGAGAGAAGATACTGATGTAGCAGAGCAGAAAGGCTAAACACATAATTTATAAGGACCCTATATATTATTAAGTGTTGTTCCTTAGGCATCAGACAAATAACATGCATTATAGGAGACTTACACATACCATCAGGGATGACCCTTGCACTCAATACACACTTCACTTTAATTAAATTAATTGGACTATTAACCTACAGAAACCAATCAGCTGTTATCGAACTACAGAAGGCCCCTTTTTTTACCCTAAAGTGGCTACATTGCTTCCCACTTGGAGGGGTGGGGCAGAAACAACATGGCAATAAAGGCACCTTTAAGGTACCTATTAGGCTGGGTACACATGGACGAAGTTGTCATCCCAATCAATCATCCGCAGGGACGAATCACTGCGGATTGTGTGGTCCATAGGACAGTGATTTAATGACATGTTGATCACTCATTTGTCTGATGCAGGAGACTGTTGAAAATAACAATGAAAACGGCATATATTTCTCAGCCCGATCGACTGATACATGGAAATATTGGTTGGCTTGGTCGAAAAATCTGCTTGTGCCTAAAGCAGATTTTGTATCCTTTATTGCTACAAGAATTCATGCATATACTGATATTGAAACCATTTGTAAATATATTTACCATTGTATGCTCTCCGCATGCCTGCATGGAGTTTCCTCTGGCACTCCGGTTTCCCCCACAATCATAAAGACATACTGATATGTTGTATATGTCAAATAAATTTGCTTAGATTGTAAGCTCTTCCAGGCAGGGCCTGGTGTGAATGTATCCATGTAACTGTAAAGTGCTACGGAAGATGTTGGCACTATATAAATCCACAGTAATAATAATTGTATTAATAGGGGTAATGTGATTTTTTTGCCAAACTGAATGCTTATTATGGGAATAATTGGTACTTTTACGTAAATGTAGACTTTATATCCTGTGTATTTCTAATATATCATCTATTTGTAGACTGGATACATTAATTACTGATATTTTAATATACATCTTTGTTGTTCCACTGAGACTTATTTGTCTTCTGTTTTTGCTGCAACCAATGTGTATCCTCTGCCCCAAAAAACAAATAGCATAACCTCCCACTTTGTCCCAAGGACTTGGCTTTCTATATGTAATTACCTCTTGCATTTCTGAATTCATTTCCACTTTATCTCTATTCACTAGTTAAGTTCAAAGCCATCAGCTGTTCCATGTAATGGAACAAAATATTGAGGACTTTATTTCCAACTCATGTGACATTTTCACATACAAATTAAGGAGAAGGAGAAATAAAAAGTAATAATAAAATATGTTTAGATGATTCCACATGAAATGAGGAACTGAACTGCTTTATTTTTAACTTAAAATAATCCAAAAATGTATGAATTACAAAATAATACAGCTAAGTCTTACCTCCTGTTATTAAATGAAATGATCAGAAGCAGACAGGAAACACTGACAGGGTTATTCACTAAAAGTTATTATCATTAAAGTTGGTGCTAATTTTGCCCCAACCAATGAGATGTTAGTTTTCAGCTGTTAAATAATATCTGATTGGTTGTGGCAAAATGAGCACACTTTTTAACTATAATAACTTTTATTGAATCTCTCTGTGAGTACTTAATTGCGATCGCACTTCTCCGCTGTTCCTCTTATCGGTCCCAATGCACTTTACCTTTGCTATGTACGCCCTTTACCTTTGCAGTCGGGAAATGCAGCAGAAGGACGGCACTGGAACAATGGCTGATAAGTTTAGGATTAAATTCTTTGCAAATAGACCTAGGGAGGTCATGGTTATTTGGTATTGCAAGGGCAATAGCAGATTTTGGTGGAGAGGGAGGAGATGCCCTTTGAAAAATTGTTACTCAAATGAATACAAGTTACTCAGATTGATATAACTATGAACATAATAGTTTTACCAATTGGACTTTGGAAAGGAAGTTGCCAAGTCCGGTTTAGGGGTGCAATGGCAGTACATCTAATTTTCTAATGACTCAACGTTGTATATGTCACTGGAACTATGCAATCTACAGTTTGAATGGATAAATCAACTCCAAGTGTTACCATTGTGAGGCTAGTGACAGGGAGACAACTATTGTAGAATGGCAGGGTGGCCAGTACAAGCAATGTCATATGAGAGTGGTTAATGAATATTTATTATTATTGTAATTATGGAGGCTTCCAGTAATATTTATCTTCCAATCACTTGATGTTCAGGTTAAAGAGAACTGCATGAAAGGCTACGCATTCCTTATTTTGTGTTTTGCTGTTTGGTGCTAAATATCATATCAGCCTTAAAATCAAATAATGGACAGACTAAAAGTATTTTCATTGGTTTATTGTAAATCTTCCGAGAATTTAAAGGGTCAGGAATGTCTTTAAAATAATTTTAAAAATGTAATAGGTTTAATTTGTTGTCTGATAGAAAGCTAGATTAGCTAGGATAGCTTGTAGATAGCTAATAGATTAAGATCTCCAGCTCTTTCTAAAATACAGCATATTTGGACTATACTTAAGCACAGAGTTAGAACTACATCTCCCAGAATCCTTTGGCATTCATTGTGAACTCCCAACTATAGCAGGGAACTGTAGTTAATAGACTGCTTGGTTCTGACTTGATACCCTGGTAGTAGATAATTTCTGTAGTTTTGGTCTTGTCCGCTTTTTGCTAAAAACAATTCCTCCGTATGTTCGGAACATTTAGCATTCCTTGTGAACTCATTATTCGTGTGATTCTAGACAGACCTGACAGTCGTTCCATCATTAAGCTCTCTGTATTCTAAGCATTCTCCTGCAAAATGCCTTACAAAATGGATGATCTTGTTTTCCAAAGGTGACAGTAGCCATCCCTCACAGAGATTTACAGTGCAAATTACATCTGCTTGATTTTATGTTCAAGTTTCTGTTCTGTAAATAATTTATGTATAATTTATTCATCTCAAACCACCACAGTAACAATATGTTGTCCCTTACCCACTTTTCCCATTTTATTTATTAATCCAACTTTAAATATGCATTTACTGTGTATGTAGCTTCATACACCAGACGTGTCTACATTTCAGAGGTACCACACACTTTTGCCACGGAATGTCTGAAGTTATCCCTGAGATTGGTACAAAAATTGGCAGGTTACAGTCCATCCATAGATATGGCACATTTATCATTTTTCATCTTCTGTTTCCCCCACAGGCTAACAAAACCTTTGTCATTTGCGGACTGCGTTGGAAATGAGCTGCCATGGGGATGGGAGTCTGCGTATGATCCTCAGATTGGAGTCTATTTCATTAACCACATTAACCGTAAGTCTGTGTATTATTGGGATGCAGTCTAGAGGTACAAGCTTCTTCTCCAAACATGCACAAAGGGGGAACTGACTGGGTTACTGTCTGTTCCTCTCTTTTTTTCACACGCTCCATATCTCGCTAAAATAAAAGGAGTCAATATTTCTGATTCCCAATCGTTAATATTTTTAAGATAAAGTACATTTTTTCACTGCAGATACCCTTTAAATACAGAAAGTGATCGTGGGGGCAGCTTTTATTTCTTTTTTTAATTAAATTAATGTTTGATATTTATCATTGATACCATAGGACTTTGACATCTAGATACCTTGTGTGTTCAATTGCTTATTATTAAAAGGCACATTTCTGCCCCTGTCACTCACTGATAGCAGTGCTGATAAACCCACTAGATGTTCCATATATATACCCCTGTATCTACACACAATAGAACCACAGACCCATCCTTATGTGTGCCTTCTGTTGGACTACCCTAAAGTGTATGGATGGGGCCTGCAGTTCAACGTGTATTAGAAAATTCTGGGTTGTAACAAATTTGCTTTACGTTGTAAACTGAGACCAGTGCACGGAAAGAAGTTGTAATAAGTAATGTGAGTGTGGTTATTAGTTCATATACCAGTCTGACAGTGTAATACAGAAGTAATGTACTAATTTTTCATGCATTAACTGCATAAGCATTATATGCCTGGCTAGAAGTAGATAAACTAGACGGGCTATAAGTCTGTTAGCAGTGTTTGATTATAAAGGACAAATAGACATTGTAGCTGTGCAGCAGCTCCTTGAACATTGTTGGTGAACGTTTAAGAGACTTAACAGGGAGATGCAATATCCCGCACTAACGAGAAAATAAACGCTAAAATCATCAGTTTTTGCTCTAGTTTTTTGCGCGACAATAAACACCTCTTCATTGGTGTCTTTAAAATACGCGCAAAAGGTCGCAACTTACCGCTAGCGTTTTCGCAGTGTATTAACGGGGACAAAGTGAAACGAATGCACGTAGGTTACGATAGCAAAATATGTTGCATCCCCCCCCAAGTGCCCAAACTGCAACCCAAAACCCAGTTATTATATTGCATTGTGCCAACATGCTAATTTATACTGACTATTTTTTACTAAAGTAGATTATAGATTAAGATAGATTTAAGAGTTTGAGATCCAAAACAGTGACTCAAGCAGAGCTAAACTACTACTAGCTGTAGTTTATTCAGCCAGTAAGAACAGCCCCAGTCCCCATCAAACTATGCAGAGCAGACAGACAGCAGTAAATTCAACTAAATGATTTGACATGCCTCACTTCCTTAGCATGCTGTGGCAGCCACGGGGACTAGAGCCCAGGCACAGCAGTTTCCCACTTATTGCACTCCACCTCATTCAGTGTGATTCTATTACCCACACGAGGTGTATTTAATGGCAGCTATCAGCTGGCGTTAAGTACTTATGTGAAACAGCCATGCAGCCCCTGGTAAATAGGCTTGCGACTGTTATGCAAGAGTCTCTTCCGGTTATCTCGCAGCCACCGCAAATTGAGCGGGAGAGACGACTGCGTGGCTGCAGCGCTCCTCGGTATATGAGGCCACTTGTGTGCTGGAATGTGCAGAAGGAGAGAGAGAAAGAGAGAGAGACTAATGTTCACATAACCTTTCTCTGCAACAGATAGCCGCTACACGTGTCAAGCTCTAGATTGCAGAAATGGGAGCAGACTAGGCAGTGTCTCTCTGGTTTTCTGGTAACAAACTGGTGAGCTCTGTTGTGAATGAGTTCCCACAGAAAGGGCTCTGAGTGCCACAGGTTTGCCACCACTGTCCTAGAACATGGACCATTCTACATCCAAAAGAACATCTGCTGTAATAAATTTCAATGAATTTGTAGACTGTTGAAGCATAAGGACATTTATATAATAATATCTATATATGATCTGAATATCTGAATTGCAATATTTTATATAAAATCATGATATAAGAAACAGCAAAATTAATGAAATTTAAGTTTAGCTTTTAGTTTTAGCTTTAAAATTTTTTGATATAAAAAGTTTACTGATCTAATGTATACATACTGTACAGTAGTAGGTGTTATTGCACAGTTGCTCACCATCATTAAGGCAGATAACATTTATCTCCCATAATTTGCTCATCTAAATGTTAACATGGTGCCTTCTAGCAATTACAATGGAGTATATATTGAAATGGTATTTGCAGTTTATACTGAAATATAGGGGGTTCATATCTAATCATGATTCTGCAAAACAAAAAATCTTCTCACAACCCATTAGAAGCTCTTGTTCTGAAACTTTAAAGAAACATGCTTGTGAAGGTTCTCATTCATCCAGGTCATGGTATATCTGTTGTATTCAATTAGATCAACTGGACTTGAAGTTTAGTTCTTGAAGACGTTTCGCTAGTCATCCGACTGGCTTTCTCAATTCAGAATGACTTGTACAAGAATCTGTGGCAATTGTGTTCCCTGGAAAATCACAATTAGCATATCACAGCCAGGTGTTAAGGGCGTGATTGAAACTTGTGGATATCCAGACTGGGCCTTTGTCAAAAGAAGTAGAAGGAAAGAAAAGAACAGGTATACCGACAGTGAAGGGGAAAAGCAAGACAGGAGAAAGAACATGGTCATCCCATATGTAGCAGGGGTCTCCGAGAAATTAAGAAGAATTTTCAAAAAACACTGTATCCCTGTCTGCTTTAAACCAAACAACACACTGAGGCAGCAATTGGTACATCCGAAAGACCCAATACCGTAACACAAGATAAGTGACATTATATACGCAGTGCAGTGAAGAATGTCTGATTTTATGTGGGGGAGACCAAACAGCAACTACATTAACGTATGGCCAGCACAGAAGAGCCAATTACTGGGTCAGGATCAGCCGTGTACCTGCATCTTAAGGATAAAGGACATACCTTTGAAGATTGTAATGTTAACATATTGGCAAAGGAACGTGATGGTTCAAGAGAGGTGTCAAGGAGGACATTTATGTGAAAATAAAGAAACCAAGCCTAAACGGGGGGGGGGGTTTCGACACCAACTGTCTGCCATGTACAATGCTGTTTTGACACCTTACCCTGGGCGTTCCTATAACACCTCTTAGCCACTATGCAATCACGCCCTTAACACCTGGCTGTGAATGCTAATTGGGATTTTCCAGGGGACATAATTGCCACAGATTCTGTACAAGTCATTCTGAATTGAGAAAGCCAGTCGGATGACTAGCGAAACGTCTTCAAGAACTACATTTCAAGTCCAGTTGATCTAATTGAATACAACAGAATTACCATGACCTGGATGAATGAGAAACTTCACAAGCATGTTTCTTTAAAGTTCAAAACAAGAGCTTCTAATGGGTTGTGAGAAGATTTTTTTGTTTTGCAGAATCATGATTAGATATGAACCCCCTTTTAGTATAATCTGCAAATACCATTTCAATATATACTCCATTGTGATTGCTAGAAGGCACCATTGAATACAACAGATATATAAAGAAACATCAATTCCACTAACAATTAAAGGCCAAGTTCACCCTGTTGTAAAAAAATATTTTGATAGACCTCAATTTGTGAACACTTTAAAGTGATGAACATAAGTTGATCATGTCTCTCCACACTGTATAAGTATGTAACTGTATCACACAGACAAAACATAAATCTTATTTTTAAAAGGTTCACATTTTTTCTCTCATGATCTATTGGTCAGTAGTTTCGAGAGAGGGCTGGATAAGTTTCTAAAATTAAAAAAAATATTGAAAAGAACTATTATTATAATAAAGTTCTGCTTGATCCAGGGACTGGGATAAGGAATGTTTCCCCCCTTCCCACTGGGTTTATTTTTGCCAACAACGTAATCAACTGTTAGGGTAGGGTTAGTGGGGAGGCTAAAAAGATTGGACTCAATAGATGCTTGTCTTTATTCAACCTCCAATACTATGTAACCATGCAAGGTCCAATAATGTATTTGTATGGCATATTCATATTCCCACACGTGTCTATTATGAATCTGTGTTAAGTCTTCAAAAATGCAATTATTACTTAGCTCAGGGATGGGCAATTATATTTCACAAGGGGCCGCATGAGAAACTTTGATTTGCGCGAAAGGTTAAACTCCGTTTTTATTATAGCGATCACAAAACTTTTATAAAAAGATTAAATTGATATACCTATTTCATTGTTTTGTTTTTTGTTTTTTTATTATTGTTTTTTTTTTTTAGAAATTAAACTTAATAGAAATAAATCAGTTATCCAACCTGAGACAATCAATTAATATTAAGATTTTTTGGGTACAGGTCTAGTCTTGAGGGGCTAGTCAGGGGCAGCCAATGGGCCTTGCTTTGCCCAGTTCTGCTTTAGCTGCCTTTTGTTGGATACTGGATTCCAGTTCTGTACTGCATATTTCAGATGGGGGCTATACATTGCTTGGCCAAATATGAATATTATAATAGATTTTTAAAGGTATTTGGTTATATTTTAGCAAAGAGAGTAGTATTTCAATACCAAGGAATATTAATAATTAGTAATATGTAGAAAATGTAGCTGTTTCTGCTATAATACCTCTAAATATATCATTGTCTGTTTCTGGAATGGTATGGAAAAAGCTCACCATATAAATATATATTTTTTTCAAAGTATGTGTCACAGCACAGTGGTAATAATGAGAAATTATGTGGACTAGTCATTTACAGATTCTCTATGCTAAGGTCTAGGAAGGTCATTTGTTCATTTAATTCTAACAAGAGTGAAGCAGTATTTCTGTTTTTGACCTTGTTTAATTGGGAAGAACGGAGTGGAAAGTGCCAGGTGTTGATGCTTTTAGGAACAGATTGACTTGGAAATGCTGTTCATGTCACACAGTGACAGGCATCAGAATATTAACAATTTTAATTCACAAAGATACTTAATCATTCAATTGTTCTAGCAGCATTCAGTTGCTTGATGAGGTTAAACCTACACAATATGCTTAGTTAATACCAAATCCCTTTTCCCTCATCGCTACCTTAGTGCAAACTAAGTTTAAGTGTTTTACATTAGGCAGCGACTGCTAATTAAATGATGATCTCTGTATTTTATTGGACAGATTAGACCTCATCCTTAAAATTAATCCATATACCCACTGTTCCTAATAATCCTATTATTGAGCAAGTGGCTAAAATCCTTTGCCATTTATAGTATTTAGAAAATACAACAATTTTTTTTTTTTTTTAATAAAAAAAAATTCCTTTGTGTATGTCTCTCTCTCACACTCATTTCCCACTGTGCAATCTGATCCATTGGTCAAACTTATGCGTGCAAGAATTTTGATCTGTTGCAGTTCTAATAAAATTCTAGGGAAATACTCATTGCAATGCAATTGTAAAGTCAGAACACGCAGAAAATATGGCCACTCTGACAGGAATGCACGCACATTAAATAATGTTGTGCAGTTGAGTGGGATCCTGGCCTTAAGCTATGTACACACCATCAATAATTTGTCATTTCAGTGTATCGGGATCGGCAGGTTTTGTCCGAATTGGCGTTTTACCATTTGTCCATCGGGATCGGACAGGTCGAAAAACACGGGCGATCTTGCAGTCCTCTATGGACCGCGCACTCGGTTGTGGGTACTTTTGCGGCAACCGACAGTCCTTCATCCTGGCCGACCAGTTGCACGTGTCGGATGGTTGGTTGGGGCAAAGAATACCAACATGTGTACCCAGCCTTAATATGTAGCAAAAAAATCAGATGTTAGGCTAGGCCACACTGCTGCGTTTTTTTTGCGTTTGCGATTGCGTTGGCGATTGCAATTGCGCTTGCGATTTTTCAAAATTATTGAAAACGCGTCAACGCAAAAAAAAACGCGCGTTTTTCGATGCGATTGCGATTGCGTTTTGCGTTCTGCATTTTTAATCGCAATCGCATGCGTTTTTCCTATACTTTGAAGAAATCGCAAACGCAAACGAAAATCGCACATGAAATCGCATGCTATTGCGTTTGCGTTTGCGTTTCAGTGTGGCCTAGCCCTTATCAATTTTTTTGCAGCTGTAGTAAAAAAGTCTTAGGGCTAGGCCACACTGAAACGCAAACGCAATAGCATGCGATTTCATGTGCGATTTCGTTGCGTTTGCGATTTCTTCAAAGTATAGGAAAACCATGCGATTGCGATTAAAAATGCAGAACGCAAAACGCAAACGCATCGAAAAACGCGCGTTTTTTTTGCGTTGCCTGCGTTTCAATAATTTTGAAAAATCGCAAGCGCAATCGCAAACGCAAGCGCAAACGCAAAAAAAACGCAGCAGTGTGGCCTAGCCCTTATGGTTAATTTTGTGTTGCTTGCTTTTTCACCTGTTCTGCAGCAGAGGCGATACGAAACATTAACCGCAACTGTCATAGCAATTATTATGTGACCTATTACAACATTAAACAGAATATAGAACTCTAATCTTTAATTTTAAGTATCATTAATGATCTGCTTATTGAAATGATCTGGCTTTAAGGATACCTTAGACAAAGTATATTTTTGATACAACAATGGGACAAATGTATTTTGTGCACATTATAAGTGTTTTTACTTGCCTGGATTTTGTAGGTTAAAACACGTTGCGATAAAGAGAGTATAGATGGTAGCAGATTAGGCCCTGATAACATTGGGGATCACCTGAACATGATTTATTAGTAGACTTTCATTCTACTTTAATCGGTACACGACTTTGCTGTTGCGCTGTGGTGCAAAAATGACTTTAGGTAAATTAATAGGAATTGCTCTCCTGAGAATTTTTGCAATTTATTTTCATTGTTTATTTTGTATAGTTTTGAAGATATTTACATTTTTGCGTGTGATATGGCAGCAGCATCCCCAGGTCCCCTGCACTTCCTGCTTCCTGCTCTGAAACTGTCCGTCAATCTGTCCTGTGTCTTCTCCTTCCCTTTGCAGCCCCCCTGGTCCCTCCCACTCATGGACCCCATGATCCCTCTAGTTGCAGGCACCCCATGGCCCATTATCTTACAGCCCCATATGGCCCCGCCCACTTGCGGGTGCCGTGGCCCTGCCCACTCATGGGTGACATGGCCTCGCCCACTCGCGGGTGCCGTGGTTACTCAGACCCCCCTACAGAAAACTGTGGAAAGACTGTTTTCACACAGTGAAAGAGAAGGGCTGCAGATTCCCTTACCTTCTCTGTCAGGACTTCACACAGCAGAGAGGAGGAGGGACTTCCTGTCTCCCTCACACACTGAGGGAGTCTGAGGCTGTGCTCACCGGCAGCACTGTGCAGGAGAAGCCTCAGGAATGTCACAAGTCAGCCTCCCACCCATTAACTTTCTGGTCAGTCATTTCTGTATATCTTGGGCTGTGGAGCACGTAAAGAGGTGGTTGATGGCTCGTTTTAAAGGTAGGAAACTGACCTATCATTTAAACTTAACTTTGGAGACCACAGTTCCCCTTTAAGCTGGACATGCACTATGATTTTTACCTCAAAAAATTGACGCAATGTTTGGTCAAACTGATTATTTTTTCAATTGGCTTTCAATCAGGGGATGAAACTGACAGTTTCCTTGCATATTAGTTCAGAATCTAACTAATATTTAACAGGGGTATGACCACAATTTTTAACAGATGTAAACATGCTATGAACATCTTCTGTTTCACAATATTAAAGTGATCGTTTCCCCTAAAAGAAAATATAAGATGCTATCCACAGAGATAACAAATCTCTTTTTTTAATTATTACATTTTAGCTGTGACACTTCAACACTCAGAAATCAAACAGTAAAATGACAGTAATCTGTCAAGAATTCTCTTGCACAACAAGTTCCCCAAGGGCTTGGGGTGTCTAATCTAAAACAGAAGGGAGCTATACAATCAGAGGAATTTTAAAATTGTCTTGAGAAATCGTCTGTGAAATCTATTAGTGCTGCAAAGAGGGAGCACTTAAGATTATAACCAACAATTTACATCCATATAAGTCATGCCAGCCAATCACGAGGCATTATGAAACAGGTCAGGTACATTTCTTTTAATTGCTATATTTATGTAGCTAGAATACCCCTGGACAAACTCTGTTTATACTGTTTTCAATCAAAGGCAAAAAAGGCCACTTGTTGATAACTGTCCCTTTTTCTCTACAACTTCCCCTTTAAAACAGGAACAGAACATCTGAAAAAGCTAACCTTGGAATTCTTCTGTTGTGAAATAACTGGAATGTGGGCTCCCAGTTGGGACATGACATCTTTATCATTACTTGATTTACTGCATTCTGCATATTGTAGATAACTTGACATATGATGTGCTGTTGATATGAGCATTCTATGCTCCCAGAGGCTTATCAAAACATTTTCTTTGAACTTTTGACTGTTTATCTTGCAAAATTATTCTCCTCCCGTGGAGCACTCAGCATTTACAACCAGCTGAAATCCAGTAATATCGAACAGAAATGCCAAATTTCACCACACGTGATAGCGGCAGGTAACAAAATGATAGGATTGTCAGTGTATCAGCCAACTGTTGCCCAACATTCTTCTCTCTGGAATAACTGGGATTTGTACGATGTTTATGACAAAACTTCCAAACACTGAACAAATGCACAAATGTTTTGAATAATGGCAGATAATCATGGGCAATTCATTGCCTTTTTAAACAAGTCATTTAATGATGTGTTGGACTACAAGCAGCATTTCACTGAAGGTTGTTGCTGGTGCATCTGAAGAGTGAAGGTTGCCTTGCCCTGATTTTCCTGAGGAATATTTCTTGGGCTTTAACTTTATTAGTTCAAAATGAAACGTTTAACAACAGTATTCAACTTCTCAAAATAGAATTTTTGTCGTTCTAAAAATAGTTAATATTAAAACCATGCTTGTTGGATGTGCACAGATGATCAATCTGTTTCTCTGGCAAACAGTGATCAGTTTTGCAATTGGCTCAGAATATGTCTGTGTATGTCATAGCCCAGATTAACATCTTATATAGGCATAAAAGACAGTCATAACCCCACCCTTAAGCCATTGCCATTTTTTTACTTTTAGGAAGGAAAAGGTAAACCCCTATACTGTATTGTGCTGAAATTTCTGAACTGCAAAAAAACTGGGGGGAGAGGGGGTTCTGGGGTTGTGCTGTCGGCTGTTTTTTATGCTTTTTATTTTTAAACCTGCTGTGGCCTTAATTAATTAGAGCATCTAAATTTGGCCCATTTTCTTAATCTGCATCAACTAATTGAATATTACCAAATGTTTTTGATTGGTTGAGGCAAATAAACAGTATAAGCAAAACTTAGCACCTCTTTTTGAATAAGCGCAGCTGGTGTGCTGCAAGATTAATTGCCAACCGAAGGGGGCTAAAAAGGAGAAGAGATTGACAGCTGTCTCTGCAACCACAGGTGCCTGTAGGCATGTGCATACCATGCCTAATGGTAAATCTGGCCCTTTTTGTGCCAGGCTTTTATATATGCTATCCAATAATACAGCTTAAGGGCAATGGATATTTCCCCATTATATACTATAAAGATGCTATTACATTACTAGTTCTTGTGAGAAGTACCCAAATTAGTTTTACCAATGACTGGTCAGGGGAAAAAAACCTGTATGATCAGTGTAAATTTTTTTTCTTGGTCCAGTTGTTTATCATTTTTGCCAATGTTAACCACAATACCCCTTTAAATTATCTTGGTGCGTATTAAAAACTGTATCAATAAATGTTTTTTTTCCCAGCATAAAAAAGATGCTGACAATATTGTATTGCTGCACATATCTTCCAGGTTTTAGGATTATATCTTCAGATGAGCATCAGTAAAGTATAATGCAAATATAACCTTTGAAGGGGATTTAAAGATTTACAAGTACACAGTAGGCATGGTTAGATAGAAACTATCATATACTTCAAAGGATTAAAACTTAAGGAATGATATTTGGTTATTTTTAACAAAAAAAAAGACCAAACAGGACGAATAGAGACAGAGAAGTTCCCTTGAAACATGGTGTTTCCTTACCATTTAATAAAGCTCTGGGGGCTGCAATTCAGTACAGAGAAGAGCAGTAACTGTAAAGCTCCTAAATAACCATTCTCTAATTTTATCTTCCAGTTCCATGACACGGTGGTCATGACTACTAGATAGAGATGTCAGAAACTTGTTCCTAGAATTAAAGGAGAACTGTGGTCTCCAAACAAGTTAAGTTTAAATGAAAGGCCAGTTTCCTACTTTTAAAACGAGCCATCAACCACCTCTCTACATGCTCCACAGCCCAAGATATAAAGATATTACTGACTAGAAAGTTAATGGGTGGGGGGCTGACATGTGTCATTCCTGAGGCTTCTCCTGCACAGTGCCGCCAGAGAGCACAGCCTCAGACTCCCTCAGTGTGTGAGGGAGACAGGAAGTCCCTCCTCCTCTCTGCTGTGTGAAGTCCTGACAGAGAAGGTAAGGGAATCTACAGCCCTTCTCTCCAACTGCCTGAAAAGGCTGTTTCCACAGAGTTTTCTGTGGGGAGGGGGTTGGGTGGTCTGAGTGGCCCATGGCACCCGCGGGTGAGCGGGGCTTATGTACCCACGAGCGGGCATGGCTTAAGCATCTGCCAGCGGGTGTGGCTTAAGCACACTTGGGTGGGTGGGGCTTATGCACCCGTGAGTGGGTGGGGCCACATGGGTCTGTAAGAGAATGGGCCAAGGGAGGCCTGCAACTGGAGGGACCATGGGGTCCATGAGTGGGAGAGACATGGGGGGCTGCAAAGGGGAGGAGGAGACACAGGGCAGATTGACTGACATGGTTTCAGAACAGGAAGCAGGAAGTGCAGGGGATCTGGTGATGCTACTACCATATCACACACAAAAATGTAAATATCTTCAAAAGTATGCAAAATAAACAATGAAAATAAATTGCAAAAATTCTCAGGAGAGCAATTTCTGTCAATTTACCTAGTAAACCTAGTAGTCATTTTTGGACCACAGTTCCCCTACAAATCCTGCTTATTCTAGCATGGTTTTCTGGGTCATCTTCCTAGTTATTTCTGCTACTGTACAGTGGACATGCTCTCTTGGTTATCTTCCAAATTATTCATTCAGTTTTTTAAGTAGGGTGCTTAGTTCTGTGGATGGATGTCCAATATCATCTAAGCACAATGGAAGCTCCCAGTGACTTAAAGGACTTAAATTCAGAAATAAAATTTAGTTTTTCCCCCACCTTCAGAAAAGATTCACGCCTCCTCTTAAAGCTGTTCAAGCGTGTTATGAGCGTGCACATGCTGGGGCAGCAGCATTTGCTCATGGTCTGTAACGTTGGCCATTATGACCATTATTGACTCAACTTACTAGAAAAAGATCGAGGGCTTAAAAGGACAACATTGGAATATTACTTCAGCTACATTGGTAAAAACATATTGATTTAGTAAAAATTTCCTTAAAATGTATTTGAGGGGGAAGTAAACCCCCAACCCTTCCCTGTTTAGCCTTCCAGTATATGTAGCCAGGCTGAGGACATGAATTGCTAGGCCTGCACCCCTGTATTTAAATACGAGTGCTAGTAATAATTACGATTAAAGGACAACAATATCAAAAAAAATAACATCACCCCCATTACATGTCCACTTCCTGCAGCTGAAATCACTTACTCACATTTACAGCCGTGGTGCCCTCCCTTAGATATCACACAGTAAAGATGAGTGCTAAAAGCCCACCTCCTAGACGGCCCAGGGCCATGGTTAACATAACACTTGTCATTGGCTGGTGGGAATGTCTATTACAAACTCTCTCCTCCTCCTCTGCCAGTCAAACAAACTTGAAATGTCCTGTTGCTAGGATACAGCCTACATAATCAAGCTGATCAAGGGTGGGTGGAGGATACTAGTTTGAGTGACAATTAGAAGCAGACAGAATTGTTATGCCCCCTTCACAGCATGGTTAATTGAAGGCTAATTAAAGGCAGAGAGAGGCTCGAAATCAGGAAAAATGTATGGGGAAGGCTGCATACCTTTAATCTTTCTAAAGCAATTATAAAAAAAAATGCATTAAGGCAATACAGTTATCCTATAAGATCTTCCCATTGACCAGGTTCTGGACTGAAGGAAGGGGTGGGCCTGGACCTCCAATTAAAACTTGTAGTAAGGACTACCAACAATCTAAGGTAAACTCGGGTGAGGAGCTGGGGGTTTACAGGTATATATACATAAACACAGTAAGGCTGGGTACACATGGAGGGACAAATGTCCGTCGGTCACGGCAAATTCGGCCGAGGCCGAATTTGCGAACGATCGTCTGTGCGTCTCCATAGGGAACCACACAATCGATCGTGATTTTCCAACTTGTCCGATCCGGACGATCGAGGTCTGTCGCAGCCGCCAGCCCCACACCAGCCAATATTTTCGGCCGACCGAAAGTGCCGTGAATCGGTCGATTGACCGAAAATATTGGCTGGTGTGTACCCAGCCTTACAATCTTACCACTTAACAGTCAAGCTCAAGTGGAAATAAATATACTAGTCATTGCTATTATACTCCTAAAGGCTTACAAACCTCACAACATGTAATATTCTTAAAGAAAATTCTGGGTGGAAATAAAGCCTGTATTGATTACAGTTATAAGAATATTAGAACATAATGCTCATTTCCATTAATCCTACTGTAGATTTAGGCTGGATGAAGACATGGACTGTCCGTTAGAACACTTTTATTTCTAAATTCCTTTATTTTCATAAACCTTTCAAATATATTACTGAAGAAAACATTACAGATTATAATTAAAATAAATAATTTTCATCAGAACATGCCCAGTCTATCTCTTTACCGACTGCTGCTGAAATAAATTCTGCACATCATTTCAAAGTTAAGAAGGATTCAATGTAAGAAGTTGTGTTTACAAATCAAAGTTGTTGTTTTGTCAAAAGCTTCACAGTTGATGAGTGTACTTTGGCCCTAAATGTGACCATTTAAAAAATATGGAGCACTGTTCATGTAAGATACTTATATTGGAGGTGATTCTCATGCACTTCCGATAGTTTTTTACAATCCAATAGCGTGTGAGAATTGCACGCCAGTGCATTTCGGTGTGGGGGGCCACTTTGTTTTTGGAGTGCACGTAATCACCATTTTTGGTGCGGATCCCATGTGATCCGATTAACAGATTATTGGCATAATCACAGTGCAAACACAGCCTAATTGGAATTATTGAAAATGATCATTTTGGATTGGCAGTTTTCCTTTAATGGTAAAGTCTTGGGTTGGTGGTTTTCTAAAGGCAATATTACATAAAACAATGTTTTGAAGCTGGTTATACCTCATTGTAAAGTTACATTTTTAGAATATTTGCTGTCTAGAGGTTAGGGATGGGCATATGAGCAACTCCCCTTATTGGATTAGAGTTGCTAAGCACAATATGTTTACGAGATCTTTTTCTGTTGTGGTGTTAAACACTGATTACAAAGGGTGTCACTAATACACCTGAACTACAGAATATTAGTGGGAGAATTAGAACCCCAGGCATGTAGGTTTGTGAAATGTTTTTAAAGTGACATTATTATCACCTGCTATGGAATTCAAAAAAATGCTTTTAAGATGACGTTCTCATCACCAGTTATTTTCAAAAACAATACCTACTTGTATGACCGTTTTAACTGAAATAAAGGAGTGTACTATTGTGGTGAGAGATACAGAGTTGTTGTGTGTTAAATCCAAGCAGTGATTGTAATTTTGTCAATGGTGAACTGAATCTCTGAACTATATAGGCAATATTTAATTATGTTCAGCAGTAAGAGCGATGTGGGATCTTATCTTTCTATGAATAATGGTGGCCATAGACGTTACAATCCAATCGTATGATTTGCAGATCACACAATCATATTGACTGTCTGCAACTGCCCCAATACGAAAAATTCTTAGCCGATTGTCTTCCTATTATCCATACATGATCGTATGATATTGGGATAGCCTGATATCGTACAACCACGATCGTTGGGTTTATGGCTACCATAAGAAAAGATATGTGGAGAGAAAACTCTTAAGGGCACAATTGCTACTTACCAGCCTTACTACTTACCAGTACTGCTCAGACCTGATGAAGAGGGTATAGCCTTCGAAAGCTTGTTAACTAAATAAACTGTTAGTCCATAGAAGTATCACAGTACTTTTCTTTATTTTTAATAAATAAAAGTACAGTAATTTATTTTTAAATATTCTATTTTAAATGTGCAAGCAGTGTTTCATAATGACAGTGAATAACTGAATGATATTCTCCTAGCTGCCTTTTCTGGGTATGTGCAAGCAGCAGTTAAACTAAGTAGTAGCGGCAAGGAACCATCTGACAGGTCCCCGGTGTCCCTAAGTAGTAGCAGTTGGGGGTAAGGATTTTAGATAAACTTTTTACAGTGTGAGCTGAGAACATAGCATGGTAAGAGAGAGAAGCAAGCAGATTGGATGAAGGTTGGAAGATTGGATTGAGCGGCAGATCAAATGAAAGGGGGGAAGATTAGATTGAGGCAGAGCAATAGGCTTTGTAGGATTTCTCTATAACAATAATGTTGTGCTGCACCAGAAGATACTTTAAAAAAAAAAAAAGTTAATGTGTACAATGGAGTTGTCCTTAAAACATAGAACAACGTTAATTTCTCATTATTTTACAATTGGTCTAATGGACTAAAAATGGACCTACATAATTTGAGCAGTATGTTTTCCATTTTTTACTGCAGGTTTTACTGGAGTTCGCTCAAGGGAAATTCTCATCTGGTCTCTTTATATGACTTTAAAGGAATAGTTCACTCTCAAAATTCGTCCACGGCCGAACTTGCGAGCGATAGGGACCCGCACGAACGATTGGAATTTACCAACACATCCGATCATTCGTTCACCCCACACCAGCCAATATTTTTGGCCGATCGAACGAAAGTTCCGGTAATCGGTCGGTCGCCGAAAATATTGGCTGGTTGAATCGCTTTATAGATCCCTAATATTATTATGGATATGTTTCAGGCGTGTCATGATATGTTTGCATTACTTCAATCACGCAGACGTTACAGAAACTTGCTTTGTAGAACAGGCTGTTGAAAATGAATATGATTTATCAAAAATATGATAAATATCAGCATGTGTATGTCTTTTGTATAATCTTGTGTAGGTTGGAAGATTGCTTATGGAAATATGTTAAATAATTTTATTGGCTGTAAAGTGCAATGATGATAACAATTATCTGTAACAAAACAATATAATATACAATATAATCAATAATATAAAATAATCAACCCCAGGTGCTTTTCATTTTTTGGAAAACATTTTTTTTACAGTGTAAAAGTCATGTTACCCATTGTAAACGGGCACAATATTTTTCTCCCCAGTGCAGTACATTTTCTCAACATTGTTTTCACCTGAAACATTTTTTATTGTAGAATCCACACAGATAGAAGATCCACGGAAATTATGGAGGAAAGAACAAGAGCGAATGCTAAAGGATTACCTCATGGTGGCACAGGATGCCATAAGCACACAAAAGGAACTCTACCACATCAAAGAGCAGAGACTGGCACTTGCCCTGGATGAGTATGTGCGGCTTAACGATGCCTACAAAGAAAAGTCCAGTTCCCGCACAAGCTGTAAGTACTTACTGAATAGATAAAAACTACAAGTGGAATAGACATTGTAAATTTGCTACTTTACTTCATTTAATCTTCAAGCTGTGTGTTTCAAGGCTTGGAGCTGCTTTACACACATCACCGATAATGGGCGAATCCTGTCAGTACCGGTAAGGGAGACTAGGGGCGAATACAAATGACACAAAAGGCAAGTAAGCAAGTAAATCTATAAGAATGCAGAATTGTACTCAATGAGTTCGTACTCAGTCTTTCAGTTAAAAACATACATATATAATATATATAAAATGTTGACAGGTGAAGATGCTCAGTGTATATATATTCATTCAAAATTTAAACACTTGGATAGGGAAGTGCCAAATCTTTTTATTAAGGTGAGATATGCTTCACTGACCTCAGCAAAGTAAACTAGTGATCAAGTATAGTGCTAAAAAATTGATACTGTTGTTTTGGTGATGTCCATAAAAAGTTCTTTGTTGTGACATTCCTCAAATGGTCAGATTGGCCAAGTGATTGGTTGTAATTTCTCATACAGTGGATATATATACTATATGTATGTATGTTTATGGTGGACTCAGGCATTTTGAAAGACTGAAATCCTTAAACTCATTTACTTTTATTAGAAGCAAACTAAGCAGTCTGCCTAGATAATTTAGCTTTGCTTTGTGCTGTGTTGCCCAAAGCTTTGTAATGCACAGATAATGTATTCATTCATTGTTTCCTAAAAGTAGGAACTGCATTTTTTAAGCCTTTTGAAAACTTTGCTTTGGCTTTAGATGGGGTTTCGGGGGTTACACCATGATGCATCTTGTAAATTGTCAACCCTAATATCAGTGTGACCGGGGGTCTAGTCTGTGTATGAGCCATCTTCCCTAGCTGCCAGCAGAGGGAACATAGGCACCGCCGAACAGAACAATTTAATAGACCAGAATGTCTTTTGAATATGTCAAGCTGAACTGTTGCTGTGATTCTCTTTGTAAAGATGTATTTTGAATAAAGGGAATTTAACTTAAAGGGTATCTTCACTGGTAAAATAATTTTATTGAAGAACAGGAGGTAAAGGAGCTGTGTAAAAACCTGCGGGCGCCGGGACTCGGGAGAGAAGAAGAAGATTCAAAACCCGATCTCTGGCTCCTCCCCTGCGACCTCTGACAGGTCCCGACGGACTCTGTACACTATGTGCATGAGCAAGTGTGCCTGTCAGAGGACACTGCTGAAGAGCTAGAGATCAGGGAAAGTTCCGAATCTTCCCCCCCAGCTCCTGCAGGTTTTATTGAAGAACAGGAGGTAAGACACAGCTACTTTATCTCCTGTTCTTCAATAAAACTGAATAGCAAAAAATTCTTTTACCAGTGGAGATGCCCTTTAAATGTACACATTAATATAAAAAAATGTTTCCTTTTAGTGTTTTCCAGCTCTTCGTCAAGTACAAAATATGACCCAGATATCCTTAAAGCAGAGATATCTACCACTAAAGTAAGGGTAAGTGTTCTTAATTTTAATATATATAATATTGCTTTGTGGTTAAAGACACCAATGGGAAAAATATCAATGTGACTACTGATTGATAATTGAATTGTAAATCATCGTAGAATGTGTTAGGCAGGCTCTGTGGCTGTGATGAAAGGCTATGTGAATATGGCGCTAATTAACACATATTATTTGGTTTTGGGAGTTTGTTTTCCTTCAGTGGGATTAGCAACTCTACATTAAGAACCAATCTCATTTTTTTAAATGCTTAATAATATATAAATAAACAACTCTACAGTTTGCAGTTTCCAATCGAAGTTTTTTCATTTGAATGCTCAGAACAAAAAAATCTAATTGGCCAGTCTACTGGGTAGCAAATGTTAGAGGAGCGGTTGGAACATCTTGACCTGTTGACAATAACATTTCAGCATTTCAGTCACCTGCAGCCCAAATAAAATTCATGGCGTGGGTAGTGTAGTATTCCATTTTTGCCTTCGGAATAATTACTATAATTATAATAATAACTAATTAATTATTATTGTTATATGGCTACTATGTTTTTCATAATGTCAAAGAAAAAAATTGCCAAGAAAGAAGTTTCTTTTTAAATAATTCTTATTGCTTGATTTGCCTATATATATTATAAATATAGTTTCTGTAAGCTATTACATTTGAGAAAGTGGCTATTAGAATAATTCTAGATAACAGACTTACCTGAGGCAATTATCATGTTCTTTTTCTCACATTAGTTACAGTATGCCACAAAAGGGTATATATTTGAAATTTAATTGGCCATGCCTAGATGTTGGCTTGATTGATCATGTGGCCCATTAATGACCACAGGATTGAACCTGGTTTGTCATGTCCGAGCAATAAAAAGCAGTTGTGAGCAATCAGTTGGTTTGTGAAATGCATAAATATTTTAGCAGGATTTACCAAAATATTGGCTTAAGCATTTTCTCATGCTGAAATATCGGATTGTGTACAGCACACCTAAGGCTAGGTTCAGAAGAGGCAGTTTTTTCATCCAATCCGAAAGTTTGACATATTGTTAAATTTTACCTTCTATGGACCGCATGATCAGTCACACTGAAATATTGGCTGTGAATATTTTTGGCAAGGCCACCAACTGTTGTGGTGTCTGGTCGTTAAGGTCGAAATATCCCCTGTGGATCTAGCATTGGACTCCTGATGTTCTACTTATCAGCTGTAGGCCATACTCAATGCCCCAAGTTGAAAATATACCTCTGTACTATTGAATTCACTCTAAATACTTATTGCCTCTGAATCACTTAACCATTGTTTGTTTTGGCATTAGGTTAAAAAACTGAAGAGGGAGCTTTCACAAATGAAACAAGAATTATTTTACAAGGAGCAAGGATTTGAGACACTGCAGCGGTGAGTTTAAAGATGATCCTGTGTTGTCAGAACCTCTCTGAGCATCTTAGCATAGCATTGCCGTGTTATTCTCCATAACCTTTATATTTCAGGACACATAGGAAAACAAGAGTGTTTTCCATCAGAAGTCATGAGATTCTGGCATTTTTCTTGCCTTAAAATGATAATCCTGTGCTTGTGACATGACACTTTTTTATGCTGTAACAAATTGTGGTGTTGTGAGCTGAAAGAAGTTTAAAACATGATATGATCCGATAATAAAACAGAGATTAGTTCTACTTCCAAAGACTAATCCTCCACATATCTGCTGACATTATGACATTCACAGTCATTTTAAGAAAAAGTAAAAGGAATTACTGTTTTTTTCCTCTTTAATGATCTGTTTTTTCTCATTCTTTTCAGCATTAATTCTTATTTTGAAATATAAATGTCACCAGAAGTCATACTTTTCTTCAGAATTCTTACAGACATAAACAAAAAGGATTTCCTGCTATTTCTACAGAGAGTTTTATCTGCTCTGTAATATTTCTGGTGATAAAGAACGAACTGTGCTTTAGTGGCACAACTACATTATGAGGTCTATTGCATTTGTGTGGCCTAAGTCTGTAGTCACAACTCATGTTCACGTAATGAAGAAATGCACTGTGTGTGTTAATGGTATAACCATTATTGTGTGTATTATGGTATATCCATTATTGTGCAGCTTTTGTCTTTATCAAACACATTGAGGCTGAGGGAATAATCCTTATGGCAGGCCCTATGCTACCTCTATTGGTGCTTTAATCAGGCTAATATGACAGAATAGCATTACAGAAAAGGGCAGAGAAGTTTTCTACCTTTGTTTTAGCTTTGCTCAAAGGATAATAAAAATGAACTATTATGTCTAAAAATGATGACATAATATCTTTGTTACTAGTGCTGATGTAAGCGTGCACAACTTAGCACATGCAATTCGGTGTTCATTTATTTGCAGTCGTTTTAATTACTTTCTGAAAGGCTAGCGATCAACAAAGTCTTCTGGATTCCTTGGCTTTATGGTTCTGCATAGTTTTGGAAGAAAAGGGGGACCTATTCGATATTTAAGGGCCACTCCCACCACTTACTTTTAGAAGCAGCTTAAGGCCCTCCAAAGACACATTTTGCGCTAAACTTGTCTTTACCGAAAAAGCTTCTATCATCATTTACACAGCACAATCCCTAGCCAAGCATCTCTTCTCTTGATTCTGCAGCTTCTGGGTCTGGCAGTCAGTCTTAGCCGTGACATTTACATCAAGGCCAAGGACTGAGTGCCATAACCAAGCATACATGCAACATCAGATGAGGAGGTGTCTATCAGCAGGCTGTGTAAATAATGATAGAAGCATTTTTGGTAAGGTAATTATAGCATAGCAGTGTCTTTGAGGGCCTTATGCTGTTTATAAAATTAAGTGGTGGCCCTTTAAGTGGGTGGACACTTTTATGATTCACAGGTGTATGTGTGTGTTTGGGAATGGCACCTTTTGCATTTTCCATGCATTAAAGACATGTATGGAACTTGTTTTCTTTCGCTGTATATAATGTACAGAGTTGGAAAGCTATAACGATTTTCATCTTATACTTAAAGGCTATGTCTGCCTAAGAAAACTTGGGGTTTCAGTTTTATTGAAGAACGGGAGGTAAAGGAGCTGTGTCTTACCTCCTGTTGTTCAATAAAACCTGCAGGAGCCAGGAGCAAAGGTAAGAAACTTACCCGGTCTTGCGCTCTTTTGCAGATCTTCTGACAGATCCCGATGGACTTTGTACACTAAAGTGCATGTACATAGAGTACAAAGACCGTTGGGACCTATCAGAGAAAGCAGAGGAGAAGCACAAAACCAGGTAAGTTTCTTACCTTCTCTCCTGGCTCCTGCAGGTTTCATTGAAGGTAAGACTTAGCTCCTTTATCTCCCATTCTTCAATAAAACTAAACCCCAAATTTTCTTAGGCGGACATAGCCTTTTATTAGCATTTCCAGGGCGTGTAGTCTATGCACATGTAGTATTCTATTCTATTTAACTTTCCACCAAGAACAGAAAAAAACATAGCATGGCTTGGCTTTAATTTTGCTGTTACATATATTTGTAGGCCTGGAATACAACTGCCAATTTCAGCCCAGTACCCACAGGCACCAATGAATATAGAGATAAGTAGTCTGTTGGTCAGAATTTAATAGATTGTGCAGCCCATTCTTACCTGGGGGTTACTGTCACGTGTGATAGTTTGAACCAACTGGTTAGGAACTATGGTTGTGTCTGTGTACCAACCATTACAGCATCTGAATACCTGACAGATCAATGTTATTCAGCTTCTTTGTGATCCAAGTGAAACAATTAACTACTTTTGAGTAACTAAAGGTGACCATACATTAGGCCGATTTTATGTACAATCCAACATACAATCCGACATTTCCATCGATTGGCTGAAAAATTGTACATTTTCCCATTCTTATCACGCGACATTAGATATTAAAATCGATCGTAATTACTATCGGGAAAGTCCGTTTTTAAGTCGATTGGTAAAATGATTGTAGTGTTTTCTAAAGTTCCGATTAAATGTGAATGTAATGTAACCTCAGAATGGACGACATTCGACATTAATCACAAAACAAATTGAATGTCGAACAATATTTTTTGGACATCTTGGTACAATTAACATTGTACATCTGTCTATCAAAGTACCGGTCGGTTTAAGATCGTAATTACGATCGTAATAGTGTATGGCCACCTTAAATCAATCCGTATGATTTGGTTTGAACACAACCAAGATTCATCTAAAAATAGTGAAAATAGAGCTTAAATAGGCCCCTTCCCACAGTCACAGCCAGTGATCCCTCTAAGGCTGGGTACACACTGAGGGACTATTTGTCCCGACCTAGTGCTCGGCCACACGATCGATCGGAATTTACCGACATGTCTAATCGAATGATCGAGGACAGTCGAGTCCGGCCGCCCTACACCAACAGATATTTTCGATATCCTCTGCATTTTTGGTCGGTCACCCGTAAAATATCTGTTGGTGTAGGACGAACGAACAATCGGACATGTCGGTAAATTCCGATCGATTGTGCGGCCGAGCGCTAGGTCGAAAATATCTGCTGGTGTCTACCCAGCCTAAGCAGTGTGCCTGTGCACATGCACACAACTTTGAGTGTTGCGCACGCAGAAATCTGCTGGAATATAAGTGCTGCTTAAAATTGTTGTAGTGCTCAAAATGTCATTTTGTATGTGCACAGAAAATATATTTCTGCGCATAGACAATTTTAAATTAGAAGGAACATTACTCTCAATCCCCTATTAATAGGAAATTGATAGTCAGATAAATAGATATGTAGTCAGATATAGTCAGCTAGAGAGACAGTGAGATAGTCGATAGTTCGAGAGATAAATTAGCTGAGATATATAGTTTCATAGAGTTTGTGCTGATTTTTTTCAGCAGGTTTATATAAGTCTATACTTCCCTATAACAAATTGTAGCTCAGTAACATGGAAGTGAGCAGGCTAAAGGTGGATATAAAATTGGCCTCATCGATGTGTTTTCTTGCCGGTGTAAATGTGGCCCTTTTAGCAAAAAAAGTAAAAAACATGAGGCAACTGTTTCCTGCAGGTTTTGTTAAGATACAGATACCTGGAAACAAGATGAAAGATGTTTTAGCAGACTTGCTGGCTTCCTCTTTCTTGCCACAATGGATATGGTGATGAAAAGTAAAATATTTGAATTGAAGGAGGTCAGACGTTTCAGCAGGACATATTCACTGGCCTAGATTTTGGCCGTTTGATTTGGGTTTGTGTGGGAACACTACCCCATGAGTCTACAACCTCCTTTGATTTGTTTTATATAACTTTCAGATTCGTCAGTAAGCGCCATGTAACCTCCGTAGAAATATCTGGCAGTGGATAATAAACAGAACACTTTCAAAATATTTTGCAGCTGAGTTGAAATTCTGTGTATACTTCTATAGTGTAATAGTTTAAAGCCACCTGCAACCAATGTTTTGCTTTGTTTAGCAGCAGATTTAGGCGTAACCTGTCTGTAATTTATGGCAGTTCGGACATTTACAACCCAAAAACCTCACACTTTTGTTTCAGTTTGGGTGCACCTACCTGCTAGGCATTAATTTAATTTGGGGCCTCCTCTTCTTTACTTGTGTATTATATAAACCAGTGATGTTGAACCAGAAAGTTGATAGGGCAACATTTTGGCTTGTGTGTATGGGGCCTGTGTACACTGTGTAGTATAGATATTGTAGTATTGTTTCTAGCTTTGAAGCTGGGCCCCCTGATGTGCCGTGGAGCCTAGGAAGGAGCCTGTGTTGACTTGCAATCCTGCTCTGTATGGGGGCTATCGGTTCCCAATCTTTTCAGCATCAAATGCAATATAAAATGTGGGATAGTGTTCAGCTGGAATGAGTGATCCAATGCAGATGGTCTGTCAGTGTGAATATTCCAAATGTTCTAGTTTTAGATTTATCAATCAAGCAATAGTTTTTTGTATTTTTGGACTATAGCGTTTTCCAGAGGAGGATCTAATGTAAATGTTTGCATTTGGTTTGAATGAAATCTACACAGTAGTAAAATATATTCATATTATTCTGCCACTAAAGCAATAACACCTCATTCCAGCGGGCCAGGATTAAAGGTTAGCCAAGCTCTCTGTTATTATTATATTAATGCAACAAAGATGTATTGTTTTAAATCAGCTTGCTTGCAAGCAATTTTGATAGGAATCCAAAGCATGTTTTAGAGACTGTCAACAACATACCATATGGGAACAATGGGCAGTTGTTAAGAAAAGTCAGGCGGCCATATTGAGGCAGACATCATACCAACAACTTCAAACAGGAGGACTAACAGAGACTAGGCCAGTGTTCATCATTCAATAGAACTGTGATTCTCTATTTCAGTCTTGTGTTCTGTGTGACTTTCCATATTGACCACTGATAACAAGGCCTGATTAGCTAGTTTAGCATTGGGGAAAGGGATTTATTTTTAAGTCTTGAAATAGTGAGAAGCTTTTTTTATAGTTTGTTTTTTTACATTTTTTATGTTTTTTTTTCTATAGGCCTTTTTCTAACTAGTTCCTTTCTTTATAGCTTAATAAATCAATGTATACAAAGATTCACCTTGGTCCGTTCAGCAAACCCTTCAATTCTTCTTCATTTTTCACTTTCCAGGATAAAATCCATCCTGCTGATACTCGCTTTTTTGTGCAGTTTTGATAGGAAATCTGAAAAATGTTTATTGCATCAAAGATATTTGTTAATATTTTGAACCAAAATATTTCACCAGTCGGCCTGTCAGGCTGAAATATTGACACTTGTGCACAAGGTAACTAGGTCTTAGCTTTAACATCTCTTATTCATTTAATTAATTAACATATTGTCACAACTAAAAATGTCTGGTAAGCCCTTGCGCTCTTTCAAATACTTATTTGTATTTTATGTAAAAGATTCCATAGTTTTCATTTCCAGCGCAATTATTTTAGTTTCATGCCTAGATTTTACTAACATAGCGGCCTAATAGTCCTAAAATGTAGACGTGCTACTCAGAAATTAAAGTTTCACAGGATTTAACAGTAAATTCTATCCAACCTTTAAAAAAAAAAAGATTCTCAGTATGTAAATCAGAGACTGTGACCTTTGTGGGTAAGGGATGCCCCCTTCAGGTAGAAAAAAATACTGGTTAGAATCTGGTATCAAGGTAAAAAGATGGTTTACATCTATATTTTTTTTCCTAAAATGTTTTCACAAATTGGTTTCAGCCAAACATATCCAAACCTTTTTAATTTTTAGAAGCCTTGTGCTATGTTACAGAACATATACAATACTGTAATACACAAACACCAGGAATGTTGTGTAAATTATATCCTTGTAAATACCTATATCATCAGCTGTAATAATTATTTAGTTACATCATTTGTATCATGCGACTCACTAAACTTTAAAAAATGCATACACACATGGTCATAAAACTTCTTGGTGACTTCTAATATTCTTTCTTATATTTTACAATAATTACATTGACACTGACTGTTCTAGTAGTGTTCTGTTGAATAAAGACTTCAGGCCAAAGAGAAAACATATAAAATTTTCTATGACTGGTATATTACTCCCTCCTTTCTTCATAGGGTCAACCTGTCTCTGTCTGATAAATGTTTTAGAGGATATAATCAACTGGCCAACCAACTGCATTGTTGGTGGCTTTGCAAAGAGGTCCAAAAAATGTGGAGGATTTGCGAGGGATTGCTTTCGGAAATCTTCTCCACAACAATAGTTTTGTCTCCATATTTAACCCTAATGAACCTTCCTGCACCAGGCTTCAACAAAGCAGCACACGCAAATGTACATTTGTACTGCAACAAGGATTTTATTAGCTTCAACCTAGAAACAACCAAGCCCCACAAAAAATTTACTGATAGAAAAGGTATGGTAGATTCATAATAATGAATATTTAGCACATACACTTAATAACTTAATAAATAAATACATTTTAAGTGGAATAAAATTTGGGACACAGATAGATACACAGAAAACCAATCACACTCAAATCTTGCCCTCTGAGCAGATCTAAAAATGGAAAACACAAATTTTAAGACCTCTGGGTGGGTCTCCCTGGCGCCCTGGAACCGGTTTGGCAGAGTAAATGCCTTTCAAAATTATGGTTTTATCATGGGAGAACCAGACATGAGGGAATGTGCAAAAATAAGAAACAATGGCCTAGATAAAACTGAACTTAGCTCCCTAAGAACCCAAGGGTTTAATTTATCTGGTCCAGAGTATTTATTAATATTTAACTTATGTAGCTGTTTCTGCACCATAGCCTTGGTTAAAGGAAGAGTTCACTCTTCCTTTAATGCATTGGTTGAAGACCTGTTCTTCAATCAATACAAGTAAAGCCAGTAACGAACTTGGAGCAAACTTACCTGTTACGCGATCCTCCGCAGCAGCACTGACAGGTCCCAACCACTTCCACGTTCTGTACAGCTATAGCACTCTATAGTTAAACAGAACCCAGAAGCGGACAGGAATTTCAGTGCTGCTGAGGAGAATCGTGTAACAGGTTAAGTTGCGTTGAGTGAAGAACGTGAGGTAAGGCATAGCTCCTTATCAATGCATTAAAGGAATAGTTCACTACCAAAGTGAACTATTCCTTAAATCAAAGTGCACCTGCATCTTTAAAAGTATTATTGCCACTATACTCTATGCTATCTGTACTTGGATATTCTATAATGTATACAGAGAGGAAAAAATTGTTAAAAACTTTTGCTTTATCACAATCCTCTGTAACTAACTTATCCCCATTAATTAATAGTGCCACATTTTCAGTCTACATATTCTTACTATTAATATACGTTAAAAAATGTTTAGCGATAGTGATGCTTTGTCCAGCTATCCTAACTTCATTATTAATTTTAGCTAGCTTAATTGCCTTCTTACAATCCTTCTTACAGTTTTTATCATTCCTAAGGGCCCTTTCTGTTCCCTCTTAAATGCTTTAAATGCCTTTTTCTTCCTTTCCATTTCCCTCTTTACATCAGAATTAAGCCACATGGGTGCAGACTTTTTTTTACATTTATTTCCCAAGGGTATAAATGTAAAATGGCTTAAAATTCTCTTAAAAACAGTCCACTTCTGTTCAGTACCTTTCCCTGATAATATATCATCCCAGTTAAACTGCTGAAGAGCATCTTTTAACCTGGGAAAATTTGCTTTCCTGAAATTAAAAGTCTTTGTTAACCCAGTGCACTTTTCCTTTTGATAACATACACTAAATGACACTATTTCATGGTCACTATGCCCTAAGCCTCCAGTTACCTTTATATCTATAATACGCTCCTCGATATTAGATATTACCAGATCCAACAGAGCTTAATAAACTACTTGATTGGTCATGCTGAAATATAGGTAGACTCACAGCCTAAAAGATATGTGAATTGTGAACCTATGTGTCATAGTTTATATGCTAAACCCTATACTAGAGAATAAGACATTTTCCCACTCATTCCTTTTGGGTAGTTTACCTGTTTTGACTGTGTAGAATGTGGTGAACATGGTTCAGCATTGTGTCAGCTTGGAAAGTGGCTTGGAAGCTTATTTTGAGAGGCCTTTCTCCCTGTGCAGTGCTTTGTACTGTATTGGGCAGGGCTTGAGTGGTCCATGGGTGTGGCTTTCCATAGCCTTCTCTGGCCAAAAGTTGGGAGATCTGCATCTTAAGCTGGGTACACACATGAAGTCGGTGATACTCAAGTGGTTGTGAACAAATGGTCTGACCCGATTCACATACTGGGGCACTTCATTAGAGACCGAAAAAGGGCTGATGAAGTGGCCCAGTCCGTGAAACATGTCAGACCCATGTGTTTACAACTGCTTGAGTATCACTGTCTTTATGTGAAGATACACTAACAAATATGAAGGTTTACACCACTCTAGTTTGATTCCTCGTGTTAAGGAGAAATTTTGTTTGTGGATTACTTGTTGTAGGTGGAAGCTGTGCCGCAGTAGTGAGTACTACCTTACGCTGTGTTACTGTCCCAGAAGAGCTTCCCCAGATGGATTGACTGATTCCTGAGTTTTATATTAGATTAGCAATATGGGGCCGATTCCATCAGTACCGATTGGCCTTATATAGCTGGAGAATCAACCGTTTCCAATGCTGACGAACGTTCAACATCGGCTTCAGGAAATGGTCATTCTGACTGGAAAATTTCCCTCGCCGCAATCGTCCCCCTACTAAAGTATATGAAGTATGACAGTCAGGAACGTTCGCTTTTTACTTTATATAGGGAGAACGATTGTGACTGTGTGTACTCCCATCTGTCAAAGAGGACTAACAGAATCTTGTAATTCTGTCTGTCATCTTTGGCAGATTGGAACTGTGTGTACCCACCACGTTGAACGGCTCTGTATAACAATCATATAAGTTATCTGAAATTGCTAAATATGTATTATTAAAATCGTAAATAAGTAAGTAAAGTAGATTAGAAATCTTTAATGGCTGAATGTTTATGTCTCTGTTTTCTTCTTTAGTATTGACCAAAAAATGTCAGGAGGGCAGAATGGCTATGAGCTCAGAGAAGCAAAGGACATCTTGTCAGAACTGAAGACCATAAGAAAAGCCATCAGCAGTGGAGAAAAGGAAAAGCAAGATCTAATGCAGGTCAGTTACTATCAGAAAACTAGAAGGATGTAAATAGATGCTCACAATGAATGCAGGTTATCATGCACCTGGGTCAGCTTTTACCTGGCCTGGCACTTTACATACCTGTAATCCTTCCCAGAGCTGACAGGAGGCTATAGGAGCAATTTATATTTCCCAGTTTAATTGAAAACAACCAAATTAAATGAATTAATCAGATTCTAAACTAATTTTTATATACAGATTGTTGCCCTTTTTGGGAGTGTGTGGAAAAGATTTAGGCTGGGTACACACCATGAGATGTATTCTTTCTGACGAACATTCACCACTAGCAAGTGGTCATCAGGAATGAAGCACTGTGGGTCACAACAAAAGTAGCAGCGGCCAACAGTTCCTACAACCAAGCATGCAGCCCATAGAGGGCCACACATTCGGCAGTGGATTTTGCCCAATTCGGACAAACAGTCAGACGTTGTTTGCAGGTGCCCTAAAAAACATCCAATTTTCAGGGATGGCCCGAAATATTGGATGATGTGTACCCAAGCTGGAAACACCTTTTCTGTGTTTTCTATTGATAGCCTAATTGACCCATTGGTGTAAATTTCTCCACTTCATTAGCATTTTTACTGTATATACTCGAGTATAAGCCGACTCGAGTATAAGCCGAGGTACCCATTTTTGCCTCCAAAATTAGAAAACACGATTGACTCGAGTATAAGCCAGGGGTATACAGTAACCCTAATACCTTTCCACTGTAGATGTTTGGAAACTACAACCCAGCATGCTTGGTTGCTGGGAGTTGTAGTTTCCAACCACCAGAGTGGAAAGGTATTGGGGGTTA
Organism: Hymenochirus boettgeri; assembly: GCA_019447015.1. Lineage (NCBI taxonomy): Eukaryota > Metazoa > Chordata > Amphibia > Anura > Pipidae > Hymenochirus > Hymenochirus boettgeri. The sequence goes on along the minus strand of CM033469.1, from coordinate 82,611,882 downwards.
AGTAGGCATACTGTCCCCCACCCTAATACCTTTCCACTGTAGATGTTTGGAAACTACAACTCAGCATGCTTGGTTGCTGGGAGTTGTAGTTTCCAACCACCTATAGTAAAAAGGTAATGTGGGTGTCTACATGGCATACTGTCCCCCCAGTCCCCCCCCACATTACCGTACACTGGTTTCAGTCTTCCTCTTCTGCCGGCTGCCACAATCAGAAGCAGAGTCAGGCCGGCAGTTCCCAGTACTGCTTGCCGGCTGCGCGATGACGTCATCCTGCCACGTGCGCGATGACATCATCGCACAACCGTGAAGAACTAATGGGAACTGCTGGCCTGACTCGCGGCTGCTTCGGATTGAAGATTCTTGTGACTCGAGTAAAGCCGAGGCAAGGTTTTTAGGTTGATTTTTAAACCTAAAAACCTCGGCTATAATCGAGTATATACGGTAACTTCTTGCAAAAGGCAAGAAAAAAACTAATACGACAAATATATGTGCCAAATGCATGTTGGGTAATTTTATTTTGCTTTTTTCAGAGTCTTGTTAAACTCAAGGAGCGGTTCCATCTAGAAAAGCCAGGGTAGATCAGAACCAGACTTAAGGTCCAGTCTAACAAACTCCCACTTGTCTCTGTCAAGACAAACCCTGGATGCAGGACCCAAACAGATATTTCTGGGTGATGTAAGTTGAAAGCTGCAATTTTGGGATATAGGGAGTAAAAACACAGAAGGTTTGTGTGGATTATAAAACTAATCCACAGTAGTATTAGTAGCAGTGCATCTTGATGGCAGCTAAAGCTTGATATAAATGCAAGTTTTGTGTTTTTAATCACGTAGAGCTGTTGTGTGTGCTAATTAATGCCAGTCAGGGCATATAAACTATGGATCGATTTTATTTAGATGTTTATTGTAACTTTTTTAGATGTTTATTTGCGGAACTCGCTACCGTATTTTTACCCAGCCGTCAAAACAGCAATAGATAAAACCATCACTTTAAAGGACATGTCCACCCCACCCAAAACTATAATCCCCCCCACTACTGGCCCCATTGTGTAGTGTAGTTTAATCCTTACCTCATCCCAGCTCCATATGGTTCTCCTGTAGTCCCCCAACGTCCCAAAACTGCCCACCAGGAGGATAGCAGAGTCCATATAGGACCTGCCTTCTATCTGGCCTCGGGAGAAGTTTGGCATGCGTACTGCAGCCCTTCTCCTCCTCCCTCCCCCCCCCTCCCGATTAGGATTCCCTCCCCCTACCATAAAACCCTTTAGAATAAAATTCCTCCTGTCCCCCCAGCCCCAACCGCTCTATTTGTATTATTAGAAAATGCCCAAACACACTTACCTCCCTCTTTCCTCCGCCGCACTGAACTCCCGGCAGCCGCGTCCATGATTGGCTGCCGCTCAGCCAATCACAGACACGACTGCGGTGCCCCCTCCTGCTTGCATTTTCTCGCAAGTAGAGGACCTGGCAGCGCGGCGGAGGAAAGAGGGAAGGTAAGTAATGTTTGGGGCATTTTCTGATAATACAAATAGAGCGGTTGGGGCTGGGGGGACAGGAGGAATGTTATGTAAAAACATTTTTAGAAGGGTGGACATACCCTTTAATATAGGGGCACATTTCAATAGGGAGTATCAGAACTGAAAATGGTAATTAAATGTAAATTCCAGTACCCCAGTGTATTATGGTTTATTATTCCAGGTCAGGGTATGATAAATTGTGTTTATAGCTCCAATATTTATATATAGGCACAGGATTGTAAGTAACCAGCAAGTCTATAGCTAATGGCCACAGAATGGATTATTCTAGCAACAGATTGTGGGAAAATACAAAGACAAACAATATGGAAACAGTTTCCTATACATGGAACCCTTGTATTTTATCTGGTTATAGATTAAAAAATGGAAACTAAACTGTGTTTATAAATATCTGTACCCTGGACTATTTTCCGTCTAAACATTATACTGTACATGAGGAATGTACTTAACCAAGCACTTAAGGGTCCTCTCTCTATGAATGGTTACCATGACTTTAAGAAAAGAATCGCAGCACCTGTGCATGTTTTGCAAAAGTCACCTGTGCAGAAGCCTTAAAGGACATGTCCACCCCCAAAACTATAATCCCCCTAACTACTGGCCCCACCATGTAGTGTAGTTTAATCCTTACCTCACATCCCAGCTCCATATGGTTCTCCTTATTCCCCCCCCCCAAAGTCCCAAAACTGCCCACCAGGAGGCTAGCAGAGTCCATATAGGACTCTGCCTCCTACCTGGCCTCTGGGAGAAGTTTGCATGCGTACTGCAGCCCTTCTCCCCCTCCCACCCCTCCCTCTCCTCCCTCTCCGGATTCCCTCCCCCTAGCGTTAATCCCATTTAATATAGCCTTCCTCCTGGTCCCCCAGCCCCAACCGCATAATTTTTTTTAAGAAAGCTCCAAACTCTTACTTACCTCTCCTCTTCCTCCGCCGAGTGAGCTGCCGGCAGCCGCGTCCATGATTGCTGCCGCTCAGCCAATCACAGACGCGGCTGCCGGTCCCCCCCCTATGCTTGCATTTCTCGCAAGCAGAGGGCCGGGAGCCGCGCAGAGGAAAGAGGGGAGGTAAGTAAGAGTTTGGGGAGCTTTCTTAAAATAAAAATTATGCGGTGGGGCTGGGGGACCAGGAGAAGGCTATATTAAAAATGTGATTTTGGGTGGACTACCCTTAAGCGATTTAATATTACACTTGTGGCTCTGTTGTTTGACTTTTAAGCTTCAGCAAATAACAAAGTCACAAAGATGGAAAAATTTGATTGGGATATACCCAGAGCAACAAGGGCAATATAGATTTCCTAAATGTAGAGTTGTGGTTCTCTGTAATTTCCTCTGAAAACTCACAGAATTTCCACCTTAATTTTGATCCAAAATGCAAATGGCACGCTAAATCCTCGCTAGTGGTAACATAGATTTAGGATAGAAATTGCTTATACTGCATAGCACTGTTTATATCTTTCTTACCCTAGTAAGGCAGTGCCTAATGTTTAGCTGTAATGTTAATTATTTTTCTTCTACATTCCAGTACCACAGTTAATCTAACCACTAGCAGTGTTTATCAGTTTTACGTGTCAGAGTTTAATTGATGTAAACTTCTCTGCAAACTCTCATGTCTATATTCTAGTAGAAAATATATATTTATATGTTCGGTATTTTAAGTAGAAAGGGAAGGTAAGTAAATATTATGGGACTTTCTGCAAATAATATTAATGCGGTTGGGACTGGGGGAGCTAGCACTATAACATATTAAAAGGGATTTGTGCTAGGGGGAGGGAGACCAAAACGTGAGGGAGAGGGAGAGGGGAGGGCTGCTCAGAGCATGCCACAAACCTCTCAGAGGAAGCCTCAGAGGCAGAAACAATTTCCCCCCTAGGCTCCTGGTGGCCAGTTTTTTGGACTTTGGAGGGGCATAGCAGTGCAACCATTTGGATCTGGGATGTAAGGTAAGGATTTTTCTACACTCCAGAGTGGGGCCAGTAGTGGGTTAAATTATAATTTTGGGGGTCGACGTGCCCTTTAATATTTGTTTTATTTTGTGGGAATTGGTCATTTAGTTGATCATGCAAATTTCCACTGGACAATGCATGATAATGAGATGTTGCAATGCTTAACACCTGCTTTAGAGGAAATGAGTCCATGTGTTAACTACACTACTCTGTTAATGCTGTGTCTGCTGATGGATAAGCCAGGTAGACAATTTTTCTCTGCCAATGAGCGTTGCAAGGGCCTGGTAGATCATGTGTTTCAGTGGAATAAGAAAATAACAGCTGCTAGATGTTTTATATTTAGGCAGTAGGAAATTAAACACCCAACCAAAATTGTTTGTGAAATCCCAACTAGTTGCTGATTAATTAGCAATAACCTAAGATGATTTTGTGAATTTGATGTGGGTTTTTTAGTAAATTTACTGAACCCTCCAGCCTGCTAAATAGCTTATAGCGAGAGAAATTATTTTATGTCTCATACGTCCGCCTATTCACTCTGGATGGAAGGCTTGTAGAATCACAGAACACATTAGTAGGGTGTCCTCTTGCACCAAGTATAAATCTATTTTGTGGTATTTTTTAGAAGCATTGCTTGTTAGCTGAGATTTCTGTATAATACTTTCTTCTTTGTTTCTGATTCCATACATAGCTCATAGTTTGATGATCTGCTTTGCCTCCAATCCCATTATTTTCTACCTCGTTTAATAAAAACTCTTGACTTTAGTTTCCCCTGCTGCACAATATTGGTTATTTTCCCAGATTTCGGAATATCTTGTGAAAATGCAAGTCACGGACAGGTCAAGCATGCAGCTTATCTCATTGTGGAATGTAGTTTTTGTTAAATCACCTGATTCATTTTTCACACTTTGTGGCAATAGCTCATTAATTACACTTAGAGGAATTCATTCCCAGTTTAGTAGAGCTTTATTTCTGAGCTTTTGGATTGTAGTTTTAATGCATTTCAGATGCTGAGATGGCAAGATAACTGGATCATAATTTAAGAGGTTGCTGGGGGGAAAGGCATAGCCTGAGATGCAGTGATATATGTTTCCTTATCATGTCCTTCCAAGAGTTTGGCAGAATGCAATGACACTTTGGCATGAAGGGATTAGAAACTATAGCTGGATTATTAGCTGTGGTTCAGTGGTGCAGTTTAAAATAATATGCAGTAGGCTCCAGTACCAAGAACTGTTTATTTTTATGAGGCTTACCCTAAAGATATTTTTCCAACATCATGATATGTTAGTCACTAATAAAATAGAATCCAGGTGTGTTAATACGTCTCGGTAAATGGCAAATTAACCATTTAGTGGCTGGTTGCCTGGAATGAAATCTGCATTTACTCCTGTCTCAAAGTGTACCATATCTGTGATAACCAAATTTAAGTTTAAATTTATCTTTGAGGACCCATCAGTAGTGTTGGATTATACTGCTGATCATGGGGAAACCGTACTCTATATAGGCGGGGGGGAGTAAAGTTTCTGAAGGCTCTGCAGGACAAGGATGGTAAAACTCAACACAAACTTTGACCCACCATTACCATATCACCATTTAAGAGAAAAATGTTGTGGAGGATTACAATCGCCTTTGTAGATGTGGATAATGGATGCAGACAAGGCTTTTGTTTTAAATGCTCTAGTTACTTAAAGTCTGACCAGCTTTGGTTATATATTTTTGCACTCTCATCCACCTTGCCCAATATTGATTAGTTTGGGTGGTGAGTCTATCTGTCTGTCTGTCTTATCAGCCTGTGTCTGTTTATCTGTCTGGTTATCTATCTGTCTGTCTGTATCAGGTTTCTGACACACACTTGTGGGGACAGTAAAGGTTCATGCACAAGTGCATGTCGGGACCCGCGACACACAATGTGTACAAACCGCTGTTTTAGACAATAATTGTGCTGTGTATGGGCACTTTATCGGCCGGGCTGAACTTCGAACGAGCGGCTGTTTCATACACAGCACAATTATTGACCAAAATGTCTGTCTATATATCTATCTGTATCTGTCTGTCTGCCTATCTGTATATCTGTCTATTAGTGTCTGTCTAGGTGGTTTGCAGCCCTCTCAGCTTCCTGGGCCTAGGCCAGGTCTAAATCATTTTCAGAAAGGTTACCGTAATAGCATTGTAGTAGCAGTGGGGTGGCGGGGCAGGGATGGATATGGGGGCCCAGGTCCAAATTCTACTTCGGGCCCATAGATCTGTAGCTACACAACTGTCTGTATATCTTTTATCTGTCAATCTGTCTGCTTATCCATTGGCAGATCTATATCAACATTTGCAGCTTGGGTCTTCAGACAATCCCCCAGTATTGTCAGTAATAAACATTTCCAGCTCTAAAAATAAAAAGACAATGATTTCACAGTGCAAACTTACTATGTAATGTTGTTATATTATACCCATGTGGGTGATAACTGAACAATGGGGGCACAAGGAGCTCTTTTCATCATAACTGCTGGATCCATATTTATTTTTGCATTCTCTGCACATAACATTTAATTGGCTAAACTAATTAACTGCCACCTCTATCAGCAATAAACTAACAGCTATTAAAATAGATTATTCACTGCAAAAATATTGTTGATATTAATATGGTACATAGAAATGTGTTAGATTCACTTACTGAGATCTGTTAAACAATGTAATATCTAAGTGATTTTTAGGGATTGTCTCCTCTTGGCTTTTTGTCAATGTGTAATCAGTCAGTGGTATGATGACAAGCTCAGTACATTCTTAAAGGGTCATTAATAGGCTTTGATGTGTGAAAGATCTTCCCCCCAGAACAACTATATATTTTAAGATGCGTCTCTTGTTATTTGCATTTACATATATGTAAGAAGTATATTCTGTAACTAAGAAAGCTTCCATGTTGTTGCCAGTACAACTCACAGCCATGTAGTATTTAAAGAGTCATGTGAGCATGTGTACTTACACACACTCTTCTGACCCCAGTATCCACTGTCTCTATGCATTGTAGTTTCTATACAAATGTCTCCACACCAAAATAAAAGTCTGTGCTAAGACTTTGACAGTTTTCCTGCCTTCCAACAATACAAAAATTTCTGTTTCAAGCTAAAGTTTAAAGTTTTTAAATATACCTGTTTCCATACAAATACTATGTATTTAGAAACACACAGCCCATAAAGTTACAGGTTCAATTCCCCAGGCTTACTTTTGTCTCCTTTATGTTCTTAGGAAAAGTTTAAGTGCAGTCTTTAATTATAGCACCTCTGTCGGGATAGTGATATAATGCTTTGCTTTAAAGGGTTTGTACACTAGCAACTTTTTTTTTAAATTGCCCATTAGTGGAAACTATAATTCATCCCCATCATTTTATTGTTGATCTGCCTCCTATTTCTTTAGACATCCAATCCGAAACATGTTACATTTCTGCATTTCTGTAAGCAGTTTTGCTGTAGCTGGAATGGTTTGACAGTTGGTGTGCTGTATAGTATATGCAGTATTGACAGTTGGTATGGCGGAAAATAGTCAGGTCAGTGGTCAGAGCCTGAGCAAAAAAGTACTTTATTGAAGGCATCTAGCAACACACACCTCAGCGTAAGTGCTACTTACATATATTTATTTATAGATTAAGATGACGCAAAGTAATTTTTTCAGTATACATACAGTACACTTTAAGCAAGACTTTTGGTTTTTGTTTTTTTTACATCAATGCTAGCTAAAAAATAAACCACAAAGATTTAATTTTTTGTATGAATAGCAAAAGAATATATCATTGTTAAAAAGAGGAGCATTTAAATATGTTTCCACTGAAATCTCTGTTTTGTTTAGGAAGGGTGATCTCAGAGTTGTAACTTGATTGGCTGTCAGCTTCTAGGAAGCAAGGCTGCAGCTTCCTGTGAAGTGTACAGTGTACACTCAGGTGGGTGTCACCAAGATAAGGTGGATTATAGGAGCTGACCATTAGTACTCACAGGCTCATTTTATAATCAAGCAGCAGCTACGGAAAAAGGGAGAGGTTAGACACCGCTTTTTGTATCTTTGTGAATGTGCTCTGTCTATTGGGACAATGTTGTCTAGACACTTTAGTTACCCTTTAATTTCATATATAATTCAGCAGCCATACCAAAAGGGAGAGGTGATATACAACTTGTATGTTTGGGAATCTGCTCCAACTTTCTGGACAATGTTATGCTACCAAGTGGCCGTACAAAAAACAAACATTTAGGAAAACGGGTGTTTGTTACACAACAGGTGTACTGACACATGTGCAAAGGAGTAGCCTAACTTTAAAGAGCATGTCCACCCCCAAAATTATAATCCCCCCCACTACGGCCCCATTGTGTAGTGTAGTTTAATCCTTACCTTACATCCCAGCTCCATCTGGTTCTTCTGCTATCCCCCCCCAAAAAATGCCCACCAGGAGTACTGCAGAGTCCATATAGGACTCTGCCTCCTGTCTCCCCTAGGGAGAAGTTTGGCATGTGCACTGCAGCCCTTCTCCCCCTCCCTTCCCCTCCCGATTAGGATTCCCTCCCCCTAGTGTAAAATCCTTTTGATATAACATTCCCCCTGTCCCCTCAGCCCCAACCGCTATATTTTTATTATCAGAAAGTGTACCAAACATTACTTACCTTCCCTCTTTCCTCCGCCGCACTGAACTCCCGGCAGCCGTGTCCGTGATTGGCTGCCGCTCAGCCAGTCACAGACACAACTGCCGGTCCCGCCCCTCTGCTTGCATTTTCTCGCAAGCAGAGGGCCTGGCAGTGCGGTAAGTAATGTTTGGGGCACTTTCTGATAATAAAAATATAGCGGTTGGGGATGGGGGGACAGGGGTAATATTATATCAAAACATTTTTAGAAGGGTGGACATGCCCTTTAAGATGGGAATTTCGACAACTGTGTGGTTTACTTTCTCAAAATACACTCAGCCGCTGTTTGTGGGTTATTAGCTGAACTTTTTTTTATGGGAAGAGTGTGGCTCTCCGTTTACCGGTATTCCCCTTCAAATGTACAATGATGTGTTGTGATAATTGCCTTGCAATTTTGGATTCCATACACCAAGGACTAAAGACCATTGTTAATAAAAATGAGTATGGATTTTTCGAAATACCAGTAAATGTTACACAAAAGCCTTTTTAATAATGTTGTTTTAAAAAAAGTATAAGGTTTTTCTTACAGTAGGATATTTATCTAAAGGCAAAGTAACCTTTGAATAGCTCCAAAACAATTGGAAAAGATAACACATAACAGCAGTTTACCAATATTCCTGCCTGGAAAGAATGTCCAGAGTCATTTCAAATGTGTGGAAAGTTTGTACATCCCTTCCCTAGAAGACAGTGGCTTCAAAAATATTGACTCTAGGAATGTTTATGATCCAATAACATTTTTCCAGCATCTGATTGGTTTACAACACAGAATCCGTCTGCCATACTATATTGTAATATCCTAATGTCATGCAATTGTTATTTTTGTGAGTATGGCTAGCATTAGATCTGCTGCCTACATAAAAAAAACAGGTTTAATATTTTATTACTATAAATATTTTAGGGTACAAGCTTTTGATTGACTTTAATACGATTGACATGTCAATTGATACTACAATCACAATTACTGGTCGACAGTGTATGGGTAGCCTTAAAGAAGAACTAAACCCAATTTTTTATACTCCAGAATCTGAAAACAACCCCCCTAAAAACACCAATAAACTATAAAATGCCACTTTAGTAAACTCTGTTAAAGTAAATCAAAGCCTGTTAAGAACTGGATGAAGTATCTGTGTGTATGTGCAGGGTCAGACCACACCTCCTGACCTCAGTCACATGCTTCCTTGCTTTCTCTGTCCTGTAAAAGGATTGGCTAGATATTATTAATGGGTGTGACCAACTGTAACAAGTTTGTGCCATAGCTAAGGACTGAGCATGTGCAGAACATAATGGTCGTTGACCAAACTGTGTGATACTAGAATGCTGAGAAGTAAATCACAAACCATATGTTATTTAGGTAAATTTCCCAGCGCCTGTATCAAAATGAGATATAAGACACAGATTACTGGTTTTATATCAAGGTGTCCTGACTTCTGGTTCAGTTGTGTTCTGTGGCTTTAGTTGCCCTTTAAGGTTCGATAATCGCCTGGTGGATCAGCAAAGACACTTAAAACACGTGAGATTATCGCCTACAGCACCCATTCACCAGCCACTTGTTCGTCATTGGTGCACATTGCCTGTGGGTCATTTAGGCTGCAACCACACTGTACCGAATGGTAATGCGTGAGAAAAGCGTGTGCGAATTTCTGTGTGTTTTATGTGCATTACCGTCCATTTGCACAATATTTTGGTAAAGGATCATATGCAATTCACAAATAAACGGTGGTCGCATGCTCTCTCCGAAAACAGATTGCAGCGCATGCAATGTGGACAGGATCATAAGCGTGTGAGGAACATGCTAGTGGGGTCATGCCCTTAGAGATCCGACCCTGGGCAGCCTTCCTGAACTAAATTATATGGGAGATGGTTGTGGGAAACATGCTGTCCAGAATGTTCTCCCTTAGCTGTGTATATGCTGTGTATAGAGAGAACGCTTGTGACTGTGTGTACCCTGATCTTTGAGAAATGACAGACATTTTCAAGCATCTGTGATGTGTGTACCTAGCTTTAGTCATGAAAATTAGATAACCGTTTTTGTTAAATACTTTTGCAAGGTTCTATACAGTATATTGTACAGTATATATGCATACAGTGCATGACCAGCATTTTATTTGTTTACTGCTAATATAAAGGATGTGTTGGTTTGACAGCTTTTATCATTCTGCCTAGTAATCGATCACAGAAATGCTATCTTTTAAAGAAAAATAAGATTGCATTTCTTTACATCCAAGCTTTGTCTCTAATGTTCTGCATGTTGTGCTTGAAATTATACATTTTTTTTTTTTTTTTTTTTAAGATCGGAATGAGGAGTAGGTCAAACCTGGCAGAGAAGGTCAGATTAAGCCTGCAATATGAGGAAGCAAAAAGAAGGTACAGTATTATAGAATGTGGCAATTGTCTTGGTTCATAGCCTTGGAGATTCTTCCTTTTATAACTAAAGCTTATAGTGCCATCTACTGGTCATTAACAGCATCGCATCAGAAAATGAGAACCTTCACAGGGTTTTTTAATTCGTAAATTCTGAGGAAATAAATGTAACATTTCTATGGTTTAAAACATTATGATGTAGTGCTCTAATTATCTTAACTCAATACTTTCATCATATCAAGATGCACAAATGATTCAAATCACAGCTGAGCAACATTACATTTTGCGATTCTAATTTCTAACCAATCATGTATTGGGCACTGAGATTTTTGCAGAATGCAGATATAAAAACATTATTGTTATATTGGGACAGGGGCGTAACTACCAGGGGGAGCAACCGCAGGGGAGCCCATCTTCTTATGATAGATGTAGCCTCCGCCTCCTCCCAGAAAACCCTGTAGATGAAGTAGGGATAGGGTCCCTGGTGGGGGGAAGGGGGGGGAAGTGGGGGGATTGGGCGGGCAGGGATTCCTAATTATACCACTGTATTTGGATTTTTTAAATGGAACAATTTTTTAAAATGTAATTATTTAAAGGGTATGTCCACCCCCCCAAAGATTTTTTAGTGTTTGGCAGGAAATGGACACAAACCTCAACCTCGCATGGTTTATATATCTGAAAGCTGTCCCCAAATGTACTTACCAGCCTTCATTCCCTCGCTGCCTTCTGCTTGTCTTCTGTGCTTGCTTCTGTGCTCGGAAGACAAGCAGAATGGGCTCGACCGGCATCCGCTCCTGTGATTGGCACAATGTCTTAGCCAATCACAAGAGTGGATTCCGGCAGAAGGCAACGAGGGAACGAAGGCTGGTAAGTACATTTCGGGTTAGCTTTCAGATATATAAACCTTGTGAGGTCGAGGTTTGTGCCCATTTCCTGACACATCTTTAAAAAAAATTTGTGGGGGTGGACATACCCTTTAGACCATTATCTCTTTTGTACCTGGACATAAATCAATGGGAGTTTTTTTTACACATACCATGAGATAAAGCTTATGTCTGTATTTGCTAACTAAACTGCTAAAATGAAAATGTGCCTGCAAAGTAAGTCAGTGTAGAATAGTAGCAGGAGCTTTAAATGTCAGGTAAGGGGAAGATAACAAATTGTTTGAAAGGTTGTGGTATTTGCTGCTTTTACTAGTCAAATCATCAGAAAATGAGTCATGGAGCAGATGTTAGAAATACCCAGTATTTTGCTAATACTCTACAAGGTGTGTTCTTTTGAAAGCTTTACCAGGTTCTTTACAGTTGTCCATCTTGGCTATGCAGGCCCAAACGGGAGTTTAAACAAGACACTATTGTGTGTTTTGTCATTGCTGGTTTTATGGTCTCTTCTAGGGTTATTAATAAAAACAAACGCCTTTAGAACCTTTTATTTTAGCTTTTCAACCCTGCCTTGTTACTGCACCGGCTTGACATATAATTGGAGCATTTCTATTATTTTGCTGGTCTGATCGTCCTTTTTAGGCTTTGATTTGAAATCTGAGACAGAATAGCCCCAGAACTTTGAACAATTTTTTTCTTAAGCATTTCAAGAGCTTCAGCTAATTGTTTTTAGTTGTAAACGTGATACTTTGACAATCACACACACAATGTCTAATGGCAATTTTCTGCTTTCAGAAGGCTGCGCTGAACAATTCTAAATATAGCTTGTATTGATTTTATTTTACTGCCACCTTCCCAAATCATCTTCAGATGTATTGACATTTCTGGTCAGCTTCAGGTGATTTTAATTACACAGTCAATGAAGTGTGTGTGTGAAGCATTTCTGCTACATAAATTCCTTCACACGCACCTATTAGAAGAGGGTCGGCATTAAGAATAACATATTTATCCATTTCTGAACCCCTTGTGTAATGTTGGGGAAAACTGCTTATTTTAATGCTTGCTACAAACTACAACAAACTACAATAAATCCCAACATTCCTACATGGTAGGGAGGATAAAGGTTAGGAAGTCTTAATTTATAGAATATATGAATTAAGACTGTAAGCTCTTTGGGCAGGGTCCTCTTCCCTATTGTATTATGGTATTGCTGTAAATTACTCATCACTTTGTGTTCTTATATTATGTGCATTATGCTTGTATGTAATATGTAAGACTTTGTATAATATGTATTACCCTTGTATGTAATGTATGACTATGTTATTATAAAGCCCCACAGAAGATGTTTGCACTATATAAATTCATAATAGGTTGTAGGGGTTGTAGACGTTTTAACATTAGTATTTCACTTCTTATATTAGCATCTCCCTTTTTATATTCTCACAGTATATGTTAGCACTTAACTTTTATATCCATTTGAGGTCTTATGATATATTAGGATTTAGTATTTTACACATTGAGATATCGATTTTTGATACCATATTTATTGGGTGGGGGAGTATGTATGTCATATGTATATGTTATATTGATATTATATATTGTCTATCACCTATCAGCAGGTCCTATACCAGCATTTGCACTTTATATAGCTAGTCTTGCACTTCTTATAGCCTTGTATGTGTATATGGATCACTATGTTTATCTTAGCAGGGGTTAATGTTTGCAGGGAGGAGCACAGGGGGAGGAGGGCTGACCTAGGTTTTAAAGTTTCACTTACCTGTTTGTCTGTAACATCCTGAGGACGGCTGCTTGTGTCAGCTGAAACACGTAGATGTACAAATAAAATATATTTATGTGAAGACCCACGAGTGCTCCAATATTTGGAAGGTGTATTTGTTACTTATAGAAGCACCGGGGCTGGAGACAATTGAATGTGAGTGCGGGACGCACGATATATTATATATATATATATATATATTTTATGTAAACCAATGCAATATGAGTAACCCACCATAATCTGTTAAAATGTATATGTGAGATGTATGTGATGAGTAAACTATGCTGAGTCCTTTACCTGCATTACATATTTGTCTTTTTGACTATACAGCATGGCAAATCTGAAAATTGAACTGGCCAAGTTAGACAGCGAGGCCTGGCCTGGGGCTCTGGATGTAGAAAAAGAGAAGCTGATGCTGATTAACGAGAAAGAGGAACTTCTGAAAGAACTTCAATTTGTTACCACCCGGAGACGTACCCAGGATGAAATGGAGCGTCTAGAAGCAGAAAGAAGAAGGCTGGAAGAGGACCTCTTGTCAGTAAAAAGCTCTCCTAGCAAAGCACTTGCTGAGCGGTATGTTCTTTTTATTGATTTTCGGGTTTATTATGGCGTAAATTGTAAAGGCAAACCATACACTACTGGAAATGATTCTTTGTATTAAATTATAAATGTCAATAGGACATACCAGATCACTGTCCCTAACTGAATTACTTAAGATCATTTAAGCATGATAATATGGTGGTGATCTAACACCTAGGATCATTGTCTTTTATGTCCTGTAAGTTATTTAGCATTAATAAAATTCACATTCTACCACTAGGGTTAGAGAGCTAACCTAATCCGGCATGATCAGTGCCCCCTTACCAAGCAGCAGGCTGAGCTGAACACGGGTAGTTCCCCATCTAATTAATGTCATCTTCCCAGCCCCATCGGCAATGTGGATTTTAGCCTTGTAATATTGCCTAATCCTTTGTAGGCTGTTTTGAGATTTTAATCACCAAATTCATCACTCTTCCACTATTGACTCCATTGGATTGTGTTCTGTTATAAACTCCTGAAGAACAAACCAGTTGTCATTTTTAGCAGCATGTGACTTTAAGGTCAGTGAATAGAGAAATCTCAACCCACTTCTAATATCACCGCAAAACTAATCAGGTTTGAACTAATCATAAGCCCAATGCACATTATAGCATATGGCATTGCTGGTAGTGTATTGTTTTTTTTTCACATTTCCTATATTCAAAGTTTGTAAACAAAAAAGGATGCCTGGTAACTGATCCTGGCTGTCATGTTTAACTTGTGACATGGCTTTTTATAGTTTTTCATTGCAATGGACTGTGCTGTAAATACGGCTGCACACTGGCAACTCAGAGCACTAGCTACTTAGCATAGCACATCTTTATGGATATATCAGCAGGAGTTTGGCACCCGTATTGTACCTGGTATATCTACAAAGAACAGTATTGTGTTATGGTTTGGATTTCTCATTCCTGCATTTTATGCTTGCGGAGCAGTTATCCCCATATTTTGACAAATGATTTCCTTCTGTGTTTAAAATGACAAATCACCAAAGAAAACCGTTTTCTGTTTATAAATTTATAAAGAAAGATATCTGATATGAAAGTCACTGCATTAAAGGGAGCTTAGAGAACGGATCTATAAAGTGTGCAAATTACCTGTGCGGCTATTATTTTTATAGTGCTCTAATGATGGGCTTGTCACGACCTGCTGGAGATTCTCTGTTTATTATTTTTTCCCCCCTCTGATGAACAGGTTATATTTTTGATATTGGTCATTATGGTAACACTGATTGCTAGTGGAAATACATACATAATGTATGAGCTGCTGGTATTTTAACAACAGAGAATAACATTTGAAAGTCTACATATGTATTAGTGATCTCAGGTCATTGAGAAGCACCATCCTAATTTCAACCCAGCATATTGAAGAATTATTTTCATACATTTGATTTTCATTTTTCATTATTATATAAATGTAGTTAGTATAACAATGTTTAACAGTCTGTTTCATTCTCATTTCAAAAGTATATTAACCTATGAACCTTCCAAAAGTTGGTTGCTGGTGTGGGCAGAATACATTTTTCAAATTTGGGCTGTAACAAGTTTTCCCATGATTTATATTCCACAAATGACTAAATACAAATATTCTGTAGTTTGCCTTTTTAGGGCAAGGCCCCACTAGCGCGTTTTGGATCCGATTTGCAATATGATCGTAGGACATGTAGAAACCTATGGGACTGGCCTTACTACATGTGATGCGCTTCTGTGTGCTATTGTAGCGCATGTTGTCACCATGCGCTCCTTTAAGGCTTAAAATCGGGGGCCGCAGCCTCAAGAATTTCCTTACCAAATAGAACACCCATGTTACGACATGAAAACCATTCAGTACAATAAACCTCCCACTACATCTCTTACAGTAAAAAAACAGAGGTTAGGTGTTTATAGGCATGCCTAGTGTGGTGCACCCATGGATAGACAGTTCACCATTACATAGCATTGTATACTCCTGTCAGATTTTATGGACAAACAAATACACACTGCTTTTATGGATAGACTAATCTTTATGTCAGGGACTCCCTAACTGTGTGCTGGGCCTTACTCTTATGAGAGAGATTTGGTAGGAAATATATTTGCTGCAGTCTAATTTTATTTTCCAGCATGAAGAACACAGGTGTGCCAAAAGCCCACTATACAAATCTGAGTACCAAGTATGCCGCAGTAAACAAGTTTGAGAACCTCTGCTCTAGAGGATTGGCAATTAGGTTTTGGGGGATCCACATACACAGAAATCTCTGGCCAGTGGGTTCTGCTTCCATGTAACCAGAATATTTGATTTCCACATGATACTGAGCAGCAGACACAATAGAAAAAACAAATCACAACGACACTCCCACCACTAAGGGATACATTTTTTACAGGGAAAGTCCCAAATGCCCGGCTGTGTCTCACCACATATACATAGTAATCAAAGCAGGACAGTACTTGTAAATATTTAAAAAATTGGATATTAAGGGTAATTAACCCATTTATTCCAAACCACACAGCACCACTACAATGTTTGCAGCACCAAAACTTTGTATTGGTGCTGTGTGGTTTTGAATAAATGGGTTAAGTACCCTTGATATCCAATTTTTGGAATCATTACAAGTGCGGTCCTGGTTTGATTACTATGTATAAGCAGCAGACACAATAGCCCATTCAGGAAGGCTAGACTGATCCATTGAACCATACCACCTCCGTTTATATCAATATTACAGTGTTTATTTTATTCAACCTTTTTCTGTAAAAGTATTGCATGTATGATTGACTCTCCTTTTCCCTAATGACATCCTATAATTTTTCAGTAAACAACCAGTAGCCTTGGTATGTACTCTGTGCTCTGTAGTCCAGTAACAACTGCTGTATATCTGTTTCCAGGCATTAGCTGCATTCTTTTTAATTGGCGTTAAAAACACTTTCCTTAAAGCCCCTTCGATGTGTACACCCTAACAATATTTATCTGACTCAGATTAAAACTTCAAGAAAAAAAGAAAGAGCTGGTAAAGAAACTTGAAGAAGCTACAAAATCAGCCACATATTTGCATTCTCAGCTTAAAAGGTATGTCCATGACATCTGTGCAATTAATGAAATAAACAGAACAGCCACACATTCCTCCACTGATGTATTCCTATTAGAGAGCTGCCCTTGAAACATCACAAGCTACTGTAGGTACATTAGCCTTGGTGTCAGAGCTGGAAATCCAGTGAAAGAAAGAAAGAAGTGAATGAAATAAATATCTAGATATTCTGTTGTTATGTGGGAAAGATGTACATCAGCTATGCAGCCCTGAATCTTTATTTACACTCTACACCATCCAGTGCTGCCAGTTTGGTGCCAACCCATCATACTATAGTTATGAACCAACCCCCCAGCCAAGCCAGGAATACATATGTTAATTTTGCTTTAACCCCGTGCCTAACTGCAGCTCACTAGCTAACCCTCTCATTCAGGGATGACCAAAATGCATCTCTCTAGATTTTTGAAAACTTAAGTATTCTTCAACAGAAGGGAAGACAATGAATGCTGGGGGTTGCAGTTTTCAAACACCTAAAGGGCCACAGTTTGACCATCTCTGCTATTATTATTGCCACCTTAGGCACCCCAGTGGAAGTTTACCTCTCATTTAATGTATGTATGTATATGTTTATTTATATAGCGCCACTTGGACGCAGCGCTGTACAGTATTAAATACAATAAAGTCATGCAAGGGGTATAAATACATAGATAGTTCAGTACATAAATATATAACTTATATAAATAGAAGTGCTAGGGCTTTGCCACAAGAGGTAATGAGGTCCCTGCCCCGTTGAGCTTACAATCTAGTATCTTGACTTAATCCCTATTGCAAATGTATACAAACCTAAAAGTTGAGACTGAACACACCCTTCTGCAAAATAAAGGTGCACATTTCACTTAGAACTATTTGCTTCTGAGTGATCTGTCAGAACCCTTCCATAGTGTTAGTTTATTTGTTTGTAGCATTATTACATAGCTGACTTACTGTTCTCACCACTGAACATTCCATAAAAAAAGTTATGGTAATAAGGAAAGCTGACAATCTAACAGTTTATTTAAATTGTACATTTTGCTTTGTTCCTTTTTGTTATAGTCTCTCTGCCAGCACACTGTCTGTGTCTTCAGGAAGCAGCCTTGGATCATTAGCTTCTAGTCGTGGGTCCCTGAACACTTCTAGTCGGGGGTCACTCAATTCTTTGAGTTCTACCGACTTGTATTACAATCAAAGTGAACCATCAGCAGATCTGGATTATCAGTACAAACTGGACTTCCTCTTGCAGGAGAAGAGTGGGTACATTCCTTGTGGACCTATAACCACCATACATGAAAATGAAGTGGTCCATTGTCATGGAAGGGCAGATTATATTAATTCCCCAAGAGCACAACAGGACTCGCAGGATGCCAAACCTAAATCTGTGACATCTCTCTCTTCTCTTTCCTCGCTTTCATCTTTGTCCCCTCCTGCCTCTCCACCAGTTCTAGAAGGGGTATTTTCTTTATGTTCTCAGGACCTCAGTGCAGGTATTGACATCTCAGAGATTCCCAGAACATTTGAAGAACTAACCTTACATGAAAATCTTCTTTCTGTGGAAGCAATTACTGTAGATTCCCAAACCTTGATTGAGGGGAAGAAACTTATGGAAAGTTTGGGGCTCCAGTCTTCTACAGTGTCACAAGAGGGGGGGACAGGTAAGAATATTTCTTAATATATAGCTACAATGTTCCTTTAAACTTGCTTTTCCGTTTCCTTGCATCCACTCTCCTAGACTTTCCTTTTCTAAAGAATTCAAAGCTGGTCCTAAACCATTAGAAAGGTAGGCCTTGTTTACTAGTTGTTTTACATTCAACTAAAGGGGCACAAATGGAGGCACAGATTACAAACACCACGGTAATAGGTCTCATTTTCTATACAGGAGGTATAGGTTATCACTTTGTTTCATAAATATTTCATAAGTATAATAAACTTAACAAAAGAGCAAATTAAAGCAATAGAAACATTAAGAATGTATGGTATATATTGCTAATGTGAGTCTAATACTGTATCATAAGGAAGTGTGTTTTATAGCTTTCCCCCCTCTCTACCCATGTCTAGGGTATTAGCATGTTCCTGTTATTATTGCTGTGTTTAACAGCAAACACCAGAGCTGATAAACTAGTGGATTTTGCTTTGTAGAGGAAAATTGAGTTGATACATCCACAGGTATTTAATCTGTCAGTAAAGTTATTTAATGCTATTAAGTCCTTTTATTAGGGTTAGGTTCCACAGTTTACATATATGAAACATTTGTATAGTGCTTTCCCCCAAACCAAATTTTGTATGTTGATAAAACACCTACCAGAATTTAAAAGCCATTAAACTTACAAAGCTCACTACTGCTTGTAGAATGAGATATCCTGCCTGATCTCTCCTCGCTCTCCTCTGAAGCTCCCAAGTATACATAGCAGTCATAGCCATACATAAATTGAGAGATTTTAGTAGATGGATGGTCTATAGACACTATTGGCTTACCGGTATTTACTGGGAAATAACCTTTCAAATCTTTAACAATCTGCATGAATAGATCTACAGACCTGCACTAGCCTGGGGGTTGGGGATCAGGTATTAAAAACACCCCAGTAGCCAAATCTGGCTTAAGTTCTTTTTAAAGCTACGCACGATGTGTATGCACGTCTGTTTTGGACAACATTCGTGCCATATATAGGGACTTTGTCAGCCGTTCAGTCGAGGCTTGTTGACCAATCAGCCTAGTGGATCATCAAAAGATGTAGTTTTTTTACCAGATAAATTAACTAAATAAGATACATTTGGAAAAAAGTACCAGTAAGTACCAGTATGGAAGAAGCATTCTAATGTAAGTGGGAATGTTTTACATGAGCAACAGATTGGTTTTGTTAATATATATATATATTATATGAGTGTGCAAAAATGACAGGAGTACCTTTTTCAGTCTTCTACAGAACTGAAGGTTGATTATAAGTTTATCTGGCTAATGGTTCTAAATATAAGGTCAAAGTAACCTAGGAATAGCTCTGGGACAAAATGGACATAGTAGGCCAGTCTTGGTCTTCATACAATTAGGAACACATTGCAGTGTCTGACAGTGGTTAACACTAACCTGAACAATCTGCTAAAGGAGTGTATCTAAAATATTGCTGGAAACTTATTATAGATCATAAGACTAATTTAGTAAGATAAAGTGAAATTAGTCATGGTTCTGAATACAATATAATACCACACACACACACATGCATTGGCTTATAAATATCCATATATTCTAGGTTTAAGTTCCTAATACTTGTGCATAGTAACAGATATTTAAATATTCATGTCCTGTTACTATGTAGGTACAGTATTGTATCTAATGATCTGATTAATGCAGAAATAGCAGATGATATGAGCTGTTATACAAATACAAACAAAGGCAGACTTTAGTGACTGGGTTGTAACAGATTCTCCCCTGCTAACAAGCGTTTTCTAACTTTTATCACCCTGTGAAAAAAAATCCAGCTTGATTTCTCATTGAATAGACCCCCCACTGTAAGAAAACAGTGTGAATGTTATACTTCTGCTTATTTGGGGTAATTTACATTTTTAAACACAAGATGGTAAAAATAAGAAAGAAAAGGGACTTCTCTGCCATCTTCTGTTTAAAATAATTACTACAATTGGTTAGATAATTGTCCAATAATCATTTACTCCAAATGTTAGGTGCAGCTGGGACCCACGAAGAATTGAGAATGAACACCCATACTTATAATTCCTATCTGCAATGTGATGTCACCACATCAATGTTTCAGGTTATGAAGGGATTATAATACATAAGGCTAGGCATTTTTAATGGGGAGGTGCAGTGGCAATAATCTATATTACAGTCACTCAGTGATGTCACTCAGTGATGATTCCACTGCCCCTCTCCTTGTCTCTCCCCTTTCCTGTATTAGTCATTTATATAGGAAATATTGTTGACAGACAATGTTCGGTCCTTATTTCACTTTTTAATTGTAACGGTAATAAACTATTTATATACTAAACAGGGGAGAGTGTGTCTGTGCTGTTTTTTTTTTTGTTTGTTTTTTTGGCTGGACTTATGTATTTATAAGAAATAATACGCTACCTACAGTGTAATATACAGATATACTTCACCTTGGAGTTCCATGCCCTGTATAAAAGCACTCAGCCTGCGGCCTTGTGCATCTGTATGGTCATGGGATTCCTCAGTGGCGTAATATCCTTATAATACATAAGGCTAAGCATTTTCAATGGGAAGGTGCAATGACGAGAGTCTATATTACAATCACTCAGTGATGTCACTGATTCTACTGCCCCTCCCACTGTCTCCCCATCCCTGTATTATTCATTTATATAGGAATCCCTGTTTATTCTTGACAGACAATGTTCGGCCCTTCTTTCTCTTTTCAATAGGAACGGTAATTAACTATTTATACATTAAACAGGGATTCCTATATAAATGACTAATACAGGAAGGGGCAGATTATTTTTTTTGGCTGGCCTTATGTATTATAAGAAATAATACGCTACCTACAGTGTAATATATGGATTTACTTCACCTCGGATTTCCATGACCTGTATAAAAGAACTCGGCCTGCGGCCTTGTGCTTCTATATGGTCATGGAACTCCTTGGTGGCGTAATATCCTGATATTACACTGTAGGTAGCGTATTATACCTTATATATTACACTGTAGGTAGCATATTATCCTTTATATACATACCATACCAATGTTGATAAATGTAAGGTGATGCATTTGGGATTTAATAATCCCTGTGCCACCTACACCATAAATAACTCTGTTTTAACTGAATCTGTAATGGAAAAAGATTTGGGGGTTCTGGTAGATAACAGACTTAGCTGTAGCAAACAATGCCAGACAGCTAGAGCTAGCAAGATATTGTCTTGTATAAAGAGAAGAATTGATTCAAGAGACAAAAATATTATTCTCCCTCTTTAAGGTAAGGCCTCATTTGGAATATGCGGTGCAGTTTTGGAATCCCATATACAAAAGGGACATCTTGGAAATGGAAGCAGTTCAGAGAAGGGCAACTAAATTAATAAGGTGATTGGAGGGGCTTAAATTTGCAGGCAGATTAGACAAGTTAGGGCTGTTTACATTGGAGAAGTGACTTTGTGTGGGGATATGATCAGTTTATACAAATATATTAATAGGCCATACAATAAACTCTGGTGCATTGCTCACTAATCGGTCATATCAGAGGACTCATGGATATCCTTTAAGATTGGAAGAAAAGAAGGTTAGGAAAGGTTTCTTTACAGTGAGAACGGTGAAACTGTGGAACTGTCTTCCAGCAGATGTGGTAATGGCAAGTTCATTGAATAGCTTCAAAAATGGCCTGGATAAGTTTCTAAAACTAAAAAATATTGAATTTTATTTGAATTACTGGTATTAATACATATACTGTAGATCTGGTTGATCCAGGGATACTTTCCGATTGCCATTTGGAGTCAGGAAGGAATTTTTCCCCCTGACTCCTGGATCAACTGTGGGAAGGGGGGGGGGTTCTACATCTAGAGCTAAAGTAATCTAACAGTAGAGAATTATAGTCTCAGTTCTCCTATACCCTTGACATCTACTGTACCAAATTCCATGTTAGCCCGGTACCCATATCCCACTAATGTGGGCTGTAGGATTGTGAGAGTCAAACTCCCCCCACTAATGTATGAAATTATATAAAGGAATTACTGAAGCAGCTACTTTGCTCATACATACTGTATTGACAATTTTCTTTTTATGTAATTAAATACGGATGTGCTCAAAGCGTTAATTTTAAAAGTAAACAATTTAATCAAAGAATTAAAACTGAATAACATTTGACAGAAAGAGAGCTAGAATGAAATTATAAATGAATGACATCGGATTTATTTTAAAAAGCTTTTTATAAATAAGAGTTAATTCTAAGAGTGCTTGTCAAAAATCTTTGAAAAAATAAGCCAGATTGTATGGTAAATCAGAATTCTCCCATTTACACTTTTAATTGGTTAGTCACTGCCAGTTTGTTCTGGTAGGATTCCAGCAAAATATAACTGTGAAGTCCTGACAGAGTCAGTATCTGTTACTGTCAGAGTTTCAGGATGGTTACAGTGATTCCTGGGGGTAATCAATGAACTATTTCAATACTTTTACTCCCTGAACAAAAAAGAAGAAATAAAGAGATGCTTTATCATAAGAGAGGGGAAAAAAATCAGCATCCATCTTTAATACCTTAAGGAAAGGCTTTCTGCAATCAAATCAGCAATCCAAAGCTTTAATTCTTTACACATCTTAGCAAAATAAGCTCAGAAGGGCGCGCAGTGCATGCCATCACGCTCTCTTACTTCTGGATGAAAGCCCCACATGGAACTTAAAAATGCATCTTTAAATGAAGACTTTTGCCACACTGTGGGGGACATGCATGTGAATATAGTCTACAGATAAAAAGTTATGAGGTTCAGCACATTGTGGAATACATTCAGTAGGACAAGAAAGGCTTCTTTGATAGCTGATTGATGTAACCCATGGTGACTTTATTTTTTTTCCTTTCATGCGTAAGTTTTAATGCTTCAAATAAAATAATATTCCTCTTTGTTGGCATAAAGAATAGTTACGTAAAACAACGTTGCTTTGTACCAAAACCAATAAGAATGAGCCACATCTTTGAACTTTGATTTATGTAGGGGTCAATGTCACACACATTATATTATATATATATGTACTTTAGTTACTTTCTTTCCCTTTTAACTTGTGAACCTTATAATGGCTATAATAGAATGATATATTTTAACTGTTGGATGCAGGAGCAAGCACCTTTAGCAGCAGAAGTGCAATCCGCAACTGCATGCACATGTCTGACAGCTGCCTGGCCACACAGCGGACAATCTATACTATCTGCAGAGCGGGTAGTAGGAACATCCACCTGTTTCTCACATGGAATGCTAAAATGCAGGAGTAACCTTTTAAATAAATCTATTTATCTTTTTAGTTGTCCTTTAATTTTACTTTAGCTAGATAAAGACCCTTGCTTATCAAGTTTAACACACACAAGTCATAAAAAGACAAAGCCGCCTCCACCCAGAAGGACCAATCCTTCTGCCTCCTTTCCCACATAATACACCAACACCCATGTGCATTGCAGCTATACACTACCACTAGGCTCAAAGACCTACTGGTTGTGCAACAATGCATGCATTTAACTGTGTGTCCAGACATAACATCTCTTTTAGAAGATTCTTTATCTTTGTTTATATTAATTTCCAAACACACAAATCTATGGTCTTATAAACATACATTTAAATTGCAAATACTTTTGCATAGCAACAGCTTAAATGTGAACATTTATTTTACTGCACAGGTATAAAAAAATGAATTATCACCCCCCATACTGGTGAATTAAATAACTCTGTGTACTTGTGATAATTTGTGGGTTATTTATTTATTTTTTGAAAGAAAAGAAAAATAAATGTAAGGAAGAAAAAGAACTTTTCTGCCATCTGCTGTTAGAAATGATTATTGCAATTGATCAGGTAACATTATTATATTTTAGTAGACTGTGAGCTTTAAAGATTTTCCCTAAATATTAAGGCTTACAGTCAGGGCTAGCATTAGGTGCAACAAGGCTCCCTCACAGCCTTGATAATGCTTTATGTAACTCTCGGCTACAATGTGATGTCATTGTATATGTGTTTCAGGGTATGTGGTCCACTATAGTGTTAGAGCGATGCACCCCTACAGCCAGAAAGGCAAGGGGTTACAGATGTAGCTGGAGGGGTTTTGGCTTCCAGCAGTAATTACCAGAACCTCTTTTTTTCTCATACTTCCCCACACCCCTCAGAACCTATATACCCTCATGATCAGAAACTACCTTGGGAGCAGCAGGGGCCTGAACTTACTTTTCATATCACAGAAAAAGCCCCTCATCCCAGAGAACCACTGTAGATGAAGAAAGGGGGGAAACAGTGATTTCTAGTTATTCCACTGCTTGTAATGGCAGCCATAACCTACACACTATTATTAAGCAAGCTTAATTACTATATCTAACCTAGAATTCATTTGGGGTTTAACCTTTACAGAAACTTAAAGACAATTTTTATGATGCAGGGGTTCATGATTGATTGAGGATGAAATATATCTGTACAAAAAAAAACACCCGTAAGGGTTTATTTCATCATCCATAATAAAAAGCAATCAGTAAACTCATAATATATATAATAATATATGTGATTGCTACTTATCAATGTGAAGTATTTGTGCTGTGCTGCTCATTAATAATACATCTAGCGAGTTCAAATCTGTCACATACAGCTCATGTCACCCGAGACCCTTTACGGATTGCAGGTGACAGTAGAAACACTGCTCAAATATATAGATTTTTTTTATGTTTTTGTTTAAATTGATGGATTTTCCCATGCTTCCAAAAGTAAACAATATAATCTCAGAATTAAACACTTGACAAAAACTGCACTCAAGAAGCATTTTACAAACACCTAAGCGTTAAATTCCAAAAGTGCTACTTATACCTTTGAAATAATAAATGAAATTGCATGTACTTTGCATAGTAAAGCAGAATTCTCCCATCTTCACTTTTAATTGGTCAGTCAGTGCCAGTTTGTTCTGGTAGGATTCCAGCAAAATATAACTGTGAATTCCTGACATCTCTGTTACTGTCAGAGTTTCAGGATGGTTACAGTTATTCCTGGGGGTAATCAATAAATCATATCAATACTTTGACTTCTTGACCAAAAAGAAAAAAAATAAAGAGATCTTTTATTATATGAGAAGGGAAAAAATCAGCATTCGTCTTCAGTACCTTAAGGAAAGACATTCAGCAATCCAAAGCTGTAATTCTATAGACATCTTAACAAAATAAGCTCAGAAGGGCGCACAGTGCATCAAGCTCTCCTTCTGGATGAAAGCCCCACATGGCACTTAAGAATGCATCTTTAAATGAAGACTTTTGCCACACTGTGGGGGACATATAGTGTACAGATAAAAAGTTATGAGGTTCAGCACATTGTGGAATACATTCAGTTGGATGAGAAAGGCTTCTTTGATAGTTGATTGATGTAACCCATGTTGACTTCATTTGTAAGTTTTTTGTAAGTTTCAAATAAAATTTTATTCCTTTTTGTTGCAATGAAGAAAAGTTATGTAAAGCAGTTGCTTTGTACCAAACAACAATGAAAATGAGTCACATTAATGTTCTGTTTCATGTAGAGCTAAATTTCACACACACATATACTGTTGGTGTGCTGTAGTTTACAATAGTTATTATTATATTTTTAAATTGTGAAAGTTATAATAGTCAAAATGGTTGCAGGTTGGTCTAGTCTTGTCAGGGTTCTAATGTTCTTGTTGGCTACAAGTTGGTTTAGCCCTGGGAATTGTTTTGAGTTGCTATAATTAGGTCTAGCCTCAGTCAGTGTTCTAATTGGCTGTTGGTTTATCCACCCCTAACAGGTGTTCTGATTGGCTGTAGGTTGGTGTAGCATAGTTGTTCTACTTTTTACATAGTTAATGTCGATTGTAAATGAAAGGAACATGGGGAATGCTGGTTACACACTTGATTGGTATTGTCGCCAATTCGTCTTTGGCAGTAAAGTGTCTTCCCGTTGTCTCACTGGATCCCGCAATGATGAGCAGACACGGTTCAATTACATTAAGTATACCAGGGCCCTATTGCTTTGTCTTATTAAATATGGTGAAGATTTTTAATTATTTTTTGTTATCCTCTTTTCTTTATCTTTAGTTTAGCACTTATCACTGAATACCCAAGATTCCAAAGAACTGTTAGATGCTTTCTTCAGTACTTTGTTTATTTTCTACATCAATAGTAGAGATGTGCATATGTGATATCTATTGCCTGTGTAATTATAATTGTTATTTTTATCTTTTCTAGATGTTGAATTTCAGAGGAAGAACACGGAAAATGAAAAGGCTACTTGTGTGTCTGCTGCAGTATCTGATGAGTCAGTGGCTGGAGACAGTGGTGTATATGAACCATCCCTGAAACAGTAAGAACTCATTAAAAGAAATTAAAGGGTTATGCAACCTATTTCATACTTTTTTGTTTTATTACAACAAACAAATCTATTATTCTCAGGAAGACAGGAGTACTGGCTCTGTTCTCCCATATTAACTTCTATACGCCAAGATCGCAATCCTTACCTAGTAAGTTGCATCACATAGAATTGATATTCTTGCAAACATTGGCATTATATCATAATGTGTGATGACCAGGAGAATGACATTGGAATCAAACCCAAAGAGATCCATCTTTTTTTCCCTTTTAATTGCTATGGAGATGTCACTACACCCAAGGGACTAAATTTGTGAATAAAAATGGCCTGAAAATACAAATATACTATGATGTTTTGATTGAATTGATTACAGATGCTGCCTTTTTAATGTTTAAAAAAAAGATACATTGCTCTAAACTGAAATACCTCATTTAAAGTGCATCTCCACCCGAAAAATATGTATTTTATGTATAATATGTTCCTCTATACACGCTTCTCTCATGTTCCTCTGACAAATCCTGACGCGCCTTTGCAATATACACGCATGTGCATACATTGCAAAGGTCTGTTGGAACCTGTTAGAGGAACAGCGCTGGGGCGAGATCGTTGGTTTAACTGAAGAACGGGAGGTACTCTTTGGGTGGAAATACAGTGTTCTCCTTTAATTATTACAAACTAGAACCCCCAGAATGTTATAACAATATTTTACCCTGTCACACTGACATGATAAGAATGTAACGAACACATCTTTGATCTATTTGTAGTTTCTGCATGTTAAATATACCTGCTTTGTAGTAAAGTACACCTGTACGCTATGTGAAACACTTATAGTACATTAAATCGCAAGTTCACCCCTCAAATGAAAAATTGTATGTACAGGTAGATCACCCCTCAAACCCCAAAACTGCAAAAGTTTGAAAGTGAGAGATGTAGGACTAGTCTGAAATGCTGCCCATTGTGTTGTTACCCCCTATTTCTGCTCCCTTGTTCTTCTGTCAGTTAGATGACATCAAAGTCAACTAGTGAATGCTATTCCCCTAGCTTCTAAGTGTGTGCAAGTTTGAGCCTGAAGAGCTAGGAGAGCTCGAAGAGGAGGCATATAAATATTTCCAGGCAGAGGGAAGTGGAGAGCTTTCTCACTCAGGTGGTTTTGGGGTGTGATTTGCCTATATATCATTTTTAATTTGAGGGGTAAGCATGCCCTTTAAATGAGAACTATGAGAGTAAACCCTATAACAAGTTTTCTTCTGCAGAAATTGCTTCACAAAATACAGGTATTGCTGTGTGTTTGAGCTTTGTAAGAAATTTTACAATCTTCTCTACATTTCTACTTTTGTCTTTGCAGGCCCTGTGAAGATCACGTGTTTAGTGATGATTATTCAATTCTTGGTGCAGCTCAGGTTCAGTTAATCCTTAGGTGAGTTGATTGGCAAATGACTAAGGTTTATGAATATATTACCAAAGCAATCCTAACAACCAATTTCTTGTTCTTTCTTCAGATATGATTCAGGAAATTCCAGCTTTGTGATTATAATTGTCAAGTCACGGAACAATCACTCCTATATCCAGTGTGGTTCCAAAATGTAAGTGAAAACTCTTCCTGGTACACTTTCCATACAGATCCTTTTGATTGCTGTAATGATAGTTTCATGTGCCGATGCTATATAATTAGTGGTCTGCTTTTTTCTGTTAACCAAAACCTTTGGCAAATCTATGATGAGTGGAGATTGGGAGTCAGTTTAATGATGTTTGCCTTAAAATCTTTCTTCAGTTTAAGCCAGCAGGGGGCTATAGGCAGCACAGATGAGGTTAAGCCCCTATCTCACTCCCCTACGTAATCAGGTATGCAGACGAGAGATTGTTTTCATAGTTTAATCGTTTTTCTGCCTTTTGTGTAACCTTTTTTGCTTTAAATATTTAAACTACCATATAATTAATTGCTATGGTCACTGAAGTGCATGATTAGAAAGATAAGTAATACAAAGCAAATGCAAATCTAGACTCCTATATACAGTACAGCAATTGCTGGGTCTATGTTTTAGATGCATGGCCTCTGCAATAACATAGAAATTACAGTGTCCATCTCAATTTATCACCATGTTTGGTGTATGTTTTGGAACAAGGCGAACCACAACGGACAGTCCGCTTTTATGGTCCGATTTTACTATGTTTGTTAATTAAAACGTTCCTGTTTCCGGACAGAAAGCTATTTACATTTTTGCATTACATTACATTACATTTTTTTTGTGCAGTGTAGTAGGGTCTAGTCCAGAGATGTTCACCCTGCAGCCTTGTAGATGTGCACTAGAATTCTATTTTGTGTGTGTGGAAAAAAATGTTATCGGCAAATCTCGCAAAAAGAATAAAGTCAAATGCCAGGATGGAGAGCATACAGTTAAAATATTCAGTGTCTAGCTTCCACTTCCTCTAAGCTTCTTAGGCAGTGTCAATCAGCCAGCAAATGAAATTGATTTTTTATGGTAACAGTATGCAGTACATATTTGTTGGAACTATACCATTGTGCTGGCATTTGTTTTTGTAGCGTATGCTACTTTGGAGGTTATGAAGCGAGGGTTATTGAAGTTATTGAAGTCGAAGTTATTGAATTCAGATATGCCCACTTTATTTTGTTTGTACAGACAGCCCCTGGGTTGAGAACCTGACCGGTTCTGTAAGTTTGTTGTTAAATTGATTTTGTATGTAAGTTGGAACAGGTATATCTACCTATTAAATGCAACATGACAGTTCCATAGTTTTAAACTCCTGAGGCTTATACTCTGGTGGTGCTGTTTCATCTATGTTACGAACCACAAGCAACATTTATAGACAATTGCACACTCACAAATGCTTCTTGTAAATTTTTGTGACATGAGGTGTGCACAACATTTTGGAATTACCCCCTTCTTCAGGTGCTCACAACATATCATTAACTGTTTTATATACCCTACCCCTACTTAACTTAACCCAACAGCTAGTTCTGGTACAACACAAGGTGGATAAAGGGGGTGGTTGGGGGCCCATTAAACAGTGGTGAGTAGCCAACCACAGGTGGACCACCTTGGATATAAGGTCCTGCAGACCCCCATGCTATACAGTATTTACCCTTGCGCCCCTCTATTTACACTGTAAGAAGGAGTTGCATGTACGGTAAGCTGTATGTTTGTAACCCAGGGACTTTCTGCATACAGAAATGTACTAATTTTGTTCTGTTTAGTCTTTAAGCAAATTAATGCCCATCCAAAATATAATAGGCTTTCCACTAGTATTTTCAGATATGGTAGTTAAGCAGGAAAGTATTGGGTAAGTAAAAGTAGAATTAGGCCTGGTAAGCACTTTCCAAGTTTTTCTTTCAGACCAACAGATTACTTGATCAATAAACTAATTGTTAGTCTGTCGTAAAAAAATAAAAGGACAGCCTTTATTTCAGTTTGACTGAGCTTGATTGTCTTGTATAAAGAGAGGAATAGATTCAACAGAGAAAAATATTATTCTCCCTCTTTACAAGGCACTGGTAAGGCCTCATATACATGTCCCATATACAAAAGGGACATCTTGGAAATGGAAGCAGTTCAGAGAAGGGCAACTAAATTAATAAAGGAAATGGAGGGGCTTGACTATGCAGGCCTCCATTGGCCGTACAATAAACTCTCCGGTGCATTGTTTACTAATAGGTCATATCAAAGGACTTGTGAACATCCTTTAAGGTTGGAAGAAAAGAAGTTCCATCTTCAGGTTAGCAAAGGTTTCTTTACAGTGAGAACTGTGGAACTGTCTTCCAGTAGATGTGGTAATGGCCTGGATACGTTTCTAAAACTAAAAAATATTGAGAACTACTGTTATTAATACATATACCGTAAAGTAGATCTGATTGATCCAGGGATACTTTCCGATGGAGTCAGGAAGGAATTTCAACTCCCCCCCCCCCCCTTTTTTTTTTTTTTTTTTTTTTAGCTGGGGTTTTTTGCCTTCCTCTGGATAAACTGTTAGGAGGGGGGGGGGGAATCGGATGCCCATTAAAGACCACTAAATTTAACAACATGTCTTGTTGAACGGTCGCCTGATTTCATTCCCACTGAAATATTGTGATGGCTGGTTGATCTGATTGAAATATTATCCCTCGGTACCGGGCCTTAAATGGAAAACTGCAGGCAATGCTGAACCTTTTTATTTTTGTTATCAGGAAGATTTAAGGTGCCCACACATTAGAACTCGCTTCCCCACCAATACCATGACATTCAATCAATTCTTCATGAACCGCTTTTCCCGTTCTTTTTCTTGAATGACAGGCGGGACCAATGTGATCGTATGCCGGTCGCAAAAAAAAAGGAAAGGAGGTTCTTGAAGAATTGATTAAAAGTCAGTGGGATCGATCGGGAGGGGAATTATAATGTATGGGCACCTTTAATGAGAATGGTGCTGTCTATTTCATTTAGAACCAAGCTTTCTTAAAGACACAGAGATCCAGGATTACCGGTGATGATCAGCACCTCCTAAAAAGCTCTGCTTTCTTTCAATTAGGCAACATTTGCACCGAGAAAGGGTTAATATGTCTTGAAATAGGCTGAATTCACATTGACTTGTTTATTATCAACCTTTCAGACAAGAGCAAAAGAGTTTCCTTCATAAGTAGAATTAAAAGAGAAAAAAATCCTCTGAAGTACTAAGTACTTTATGTTAGACTAGATATACAAGTTCAAAGGGGAGAATCAAGATACAATGGAGACTGCTGTTTTGGTTGATGTCTGATTTCTCTCTTTCATCTTGGTATTGCCTTCCCTAATTGCAACTACATAAGCTTTTCCCCCCTCTTTTTCTTGAGGATTAAAAGTCTCATAAATGCTTTCAAGAATCTAAAAGCTATTTTGCTGCAAAAATTCACATGCAAGTCTTCAATGCCCTCCTCATGTGTAGTGCTCTGGAGGCATTGCCAGGACCCAGTGAATATACTTGATGGCAGAGACATCATAACATCCTAATTTCTGAGAGGTTTGCAAATCACTGTCATGCTGGGTGTCTCCGTTTTGAAATACTGACATCTTGTTTGATTTTTTTTTTTTTATTATTTAATCATTTTTACTGGGAACAATTTACTCTGAAACTGTCAAATTCATTATTGTGGGTTTATTTTTATTTATTTATTTTTTTTATTACTTTTTCAACATGGGCAATAAAATATATGTATAGAGGAATTTTACCTTGTGGTTGGGTTCCCATAATCATGTATGGGAATCGTTAGGTGAATAGTACCTATCACTTTAAAAAATAAGACTCACTATATCTTGTGAGTATATAGTATAGTGTAGAAACAAACTTACATTTAATGTGTAAATAGTGCTATACAGTAACAATGTAACAAAGTTGTAACAATTATGAAGCTACATCACAGGTCACTGCTGTGTGTAACATTTAAGAAATTGCAATCATACAAAACACAGTATATGAAGTGCAAATATTCCACATTAAGGTGCCCATACACTACTTTAGATATTTGTCTATAGACATTCACCTATAAACAAATGTCTATAATCTAAAGCTGGGTACACACATGCACGGTCTTTATAAAAATGACAGAATCTTTAAGATTTCCTTCAGCCGCAGTCGGCTACCTATATTTTAGTACTGAGGACGACAGTGAACATTTGTCAGGCTTGGGAGCACTAGGTAATGCTCTACACATGATAATGATAAAGGGACAATACAGTTGGTACAAACAGTGTCGGACCTTTATCCTTAGTGTGTGTACCCACCTTAAGAACAACCTAGCCCGTTCTTTTTTGCAATCAACTTGGGACCACAAAATGAATGGGCCAGATTGGATTATCTCAAGATAAAAACCATAGAAACTTTTTGGGCATGTCGGAAAGCCACGTCCAATCATACAGTTCTCTATGGACCGCATCAAATGCAACAAACTGTCAGCCGTGATCGTCAGTTCTTCCTCCTGGCTGACCTGTCGGAAGTTCCAAACAGTCAGGAGAAAGGATTGCACCATGTGTACCCAGCTTTACTCACACAGTTGATAATTGATCTAACAGAGATCCACTAATACAAATAAAAACATACCCATGCATAAAAATATATACCTCTAGTATACTATAAACTTTATTATTAAAAGGTCTAACTGAGTTCCATAAATTCAATGTTATTTATAAATCCATAGTCGATGGCACTGCACATTTCTGTGCCTACTGTTCGTGTGGTAAATTACAAAGTTCATTGAATATATAACAAAAGAGCTGTAAAATATTCTGAGGTAAAAGAATCCCTGTTATGTCCCAATCGAGGGGTTTATATTATTCCGAACAGTAGTATCAACTTGAGTGAACTATAGAATTTCCCCTAAAATCTATACTTACCTCTGCTCAGTGTACACAAAAATCTACTAGAATATAATCACAGTTGTATGTGGCGCGATAATAAATAAACAAGAAATCTGCACACACAGCTGAGAAAAAAAACAAGATTATTTTATCAAAAACTTGAAAGCTTTATTAATCATAACTAAATCCTATTCACCAATCCAGGCAACCACCGGGAACAAGCAAAAGCTTATAATAGCTACCAATGCAACTTTACTTTAACTAAACCAACAAGAGTACCTTCTTGATTTTTTTTTGGAGAACCCCACCCTATCTCTATATAAAATCATGGAGCAATGCCTCTAGTCTGTTATTATTTGAAGGCAATAAGCATATTTCCCTGCCTTGGATCTGCCACTTATGCACAGCCATTGCCTCCTATTATGTCAATTGAGCAGCAAGTTCTTGCAATGTTTTACCATGTCCAGCAGAGTTCTCCCTCCCTCTCCTGTTAAGCTCTTTTGATCAGACTTTCTAAATGTCTGGGTGCTGGAATGTGCAGCTAGAAGTGATGTCATACAGCAGTATTGTCTAGACTTACCTTGTACAGAGGCAGTTTTGCCAAAACTGAAATCAGGGGTCTGTACTACAGAGCTGTTATCATTTAGACATAAAGACTGTAGATTCAATGTCCTGCTATGAACACTGGATGATGCCATTATGCCGCCATTTTTACCAGTGGTCTGCTATTGTTTTGGTTGCAAGGGGAGAAGAGGAGGAAGTTGTTGAGGTAGATAAAGCAATTTATACTGCCAAACAGAATGACCAATCTGATCCCTAGCATTTGAAATACCTTTTACATCATTGGTATCGCGTTTTTCACACGATTACAATGAACAAACACATGCTTCTGGCAGCACAAACGCATGCATTTCCACACATTGTAGAGTGGCCTCAGCCTAATAAAGTGGAGCTAAGTATTCAAAAACAAGATGTTTGGAAGGTGACACTGCAGACAGGGGCATGATCTTATACTTCGAAACATGGCTCCATGTTACCGTGTTGTGGCGATGGGATAAATTATTTTTTAAAAATTGCCAACTTTTTGACAGATTGGATTAGACGTATAGAAAACCAATGCCACGTTTAGGTTAGAATGTTCATTGCATGTAATCTGTGCACAAAGTTTTATTGCAGATTTTACCTTTTTACCTGGTTTAAAAGCATGCTTTTGTTTTATATTATATATATATATACACAAAAAGGCATGTACGGCAGTGCACTGGCAATGTATAGGTATATAATATGTGTGTGTATATATATATGTTTATATATATAGATATATAGTTTAAATGGATACAACTATGTCAAGTAGAGAATGCAAAGCCTTATATGTATTTTTATATCATATTTATTGCAGATATTTTAGAGCTGCTGTTCTTCCGTCCTCTCAAGATACCAGCTGTCTGTTCCGGACCAAAGTGTACCCAGCTACTGAAACCGTTTTATTTAATGAACTGTTCCGAGTGTCCATTTCACAGGCTATTTTGCAGCAGAAGACTCTGAGAGTCGATGTGTGCTGTATTGACGAAACACATCGGGAAGAATGTCTGGTATGTTTGTTTATATATACAGTATCTCATAAAAGTGAGTACACGACTCACATTTTTGTAAATATTTTATTATATCTTTTCTTCTGACATTTTTGAAGATGTGGCACTTTGCAATGTAGTCAGTGTACAGCTTGTATAACAGTCTAAAAAAACATTTTTATACTAACTAATGTACAGCAACCCCCTCAAACCCCACTTTCACATTATAGATAATTCCCAAAGATGCTCCTGAAGAGACTTACCTGACCTGGTCCCTCGCCACTCTGCCACATACTCCTCTAATCTGTGGCACTTATTCCTGGTCGGGGGTGTCACTCAAGGCGCAACATGATGTGCTCCCACCATTGCTGCAAAGATTAAATGGGTAGGAGATCCGCCTGTCAGTTCTCAGAACATACGCCGCACACTGCATCAAATTGGCCTGCATGGCTGTTGTCCCAGAGGGGGCCACTTCTTTCCTAAAGAAGGGTAAATGTGCTGGACTGGCCAAACATGTCTCTAGACCTAAACCCTATTGAGCACAATTTGGACATTTTTCACTTATGATCTTACTCTTGTTTCCAGCAGTTTAGACATTAATGGCTGTGTACTGGGTTATTTTAAGGGGACAGCAAATGTACATTGTTATACAAGCTGCACATTGACTACTTAACATTGTATCAAAATATTGTATCTTCAGCATTGTCCCAGGAAAAGATATAATAAAATATGTTCAAAATGTGAGGGATGTCCTTCTTTTGTAAGAATACTGTGTGTGCAATTAGATTCTGTGAAGATTGCATATAACCATACTGAATGGTACATAGAGTTATGTTAGTTATGTCACATCCACCAAAAATCCACTTATATTTGTTACAGGAAAACTAATGCTTATGTGAGTTACCATCTCATAGGCTAGAAGAAAAGGAGAAATCCCAACATTATAATGTAGTGGTGAAGGTTAAAGGGACAGTTCAGTGGAAATTATCACTATTTGTTAAATTGTTAGTTTGTGTAATATCTTCTTAGTTATTCTACATATTCTCTCCCATTTTGAAAAATCAATTCATTTCATACCCTTTGCTGTTCCCTGCTGTTGACATTAGTGAGCTGACATTTCAGGTTCTAACGGCCCTTCTTCTTCCCAGGATGCACCGCATCCTTGGAATGTTCCTAACAGTAATTTCTACTGATTGGCTGTTGGATGGGTCAAAGATGCTCAGATCTCTACTGAGCAACTGAATCAACCCAGGGTCAAGGGCAAGACCATAACAGTCTGTTATAGGGGTCCTGCAAACAGGAAGTCAGCATTTCAGTTGCACTTATTTATACACAGACAAAATGCTGAATTGGCAGATTAAGGTCATTGGGATAATAAAATACTGCTCTTTTTCTGAAAAGCATATGTATTTGCACTGAACTTCCCCTTTAAATAAACAAATATATACAGTGGTTTGCAAAAGTATTCAGCCCCCTTGAAGTTTTCCACATTTTGTCATATTACTGCCACAAACATGAATCAATTTTATTGGAATTCCACGTGAAAGACCAATACAAAGTGGTGTACACGTGAGAAGTGGAATGAAAATCATACATGATTCCAAACATTTTTAACAAATCATTAACTGCAAATTGGGGTGTGCGTAATTATTCAGCCCCCTTTTGGGGGCAGTCGGTTGCCCATAGACATTGCCTGATGAGTGCTATTGACTAAATAGAGTCTGGAAGTGCCAAATGGTTGGTCAGGATGAAATATCTTAAGATAAACTGGATGTAAAAGTTTGCTTGTATGAATGGGAGGTAAGGCACAGCTCCTTTACCTCCTGTTCTTCAATAAAACTAAATGCCAATTTTTTTATCAGTGGAGATACCCTTAAAAACATATTTTTTTCTGCAGTTAGATAACATAATTGTTTGCTGTTTTCTGCATATTGCTGCTAAACTTTGAGACGTTGTAGTGTTTTTTACATTTTTTTTCTTTGTAGGCTGGAATTCAGATCAGCTTGGCAGAGTTATCCTTTTCTAATGAAGTCCATACTCAGTGGTATACCTTGATGCCTTTTAGACCCATCTCTCTACAGAAAGAGCAAACTGAGAAATTACTATTAAACACAAGCAATACACTACCTGAAGCTTTGGATCTGGTAAGCAGTTTATTTGTTCAAATAGTTTCAGCATATTAGTGCCAAACTGGTGTACATCCAATTAGTCTCACCAATCAGCCCATAGCTAAACATACACACACACAATTCCCATTGTGCACCACTTTTGCTAGTCTGCTATAAAGATATACAAATACAAAATGAAAAAAACAATAACTAGTGTCTGTAGCTGTAATTTCTTTGGAATAACTATAAATATTTATTTAACCTTTTTACATTTATACTTTTGAATAGAAATATAATTTAAAGGGGAATTATACACCCCAAACTCCTCGCAATAACCACACCCAGGGTGAATACCAAAACAGCTATATTTGCCCCTGGGTTTACTTAAACATCCCCTTACCAGTCTGGTAGTGTTTTTATCTATATAGGTTTTAGCAGATTTTTTTTACCACTTATCTACTAGTTTGGCTTTTACCTACAATTTTGGTTAAATGCTGATTGCCACTCTCTGTGTCTGTCAGGATGCTGTCTCTGCATTGCTGGAAAGGACATCTGCAGAGCTTGAAGCAGTAGAACAGGAATTGGCCCTAGCCGAAGAAGATAATGATGAAGATCAAGAACAGATGTGTCCCGGAGAGGAATGGTGTGTAAATGATAACTGCTGCTTTGTTTTATTTGTAGAAATGAATAGAATTTTATGACAAACTCAGTTCTACGGGGGAGTGTATCAAAAGCCGTAGCAAAATTTAAAAAAGCCTTAGCAATTTAGGAGGTCTAAACTGTTCCTTAAGACCTT
Organism: Hymenochirus boettgeri; assembly: GCA_019447015.1. NCBI lineage: Eukaryota > Metazoa > Chordata > Amphibia > Anura > Pipidae > Hymenochirus > Hymenochirus boettgeri. Next base: position 82,574,341 of record CM033469.1, on the reverse strand, counting down.
GGGGAAACCAAGTAAAGTGTTTTCTTTCCTTTTGTCTTACTAAATCCTAATCTTATTCCACCTAAAAAATCTTCCTGAAATGTGTGACTGGCAGTTCTTAAAACTAAAATTGTGCATATAAATAAAATACAATGGGGGAGTTGCAATAATGATCGTTATCAGCCAAACAAGCTTAAAACCCAATGTAATATCGGGTTAGCAAGGGCTGTACACTTAACTTATGAGGCCTGTGCTGTTTCTAGTAATGGTGCGGACACCTGAACCAATATGGAAACCATTTGAGATTCTATGTAATGAGAAATGTGACAAGTCTTTTTAAAAAAAAAATCTTTTATTTAACATAGTTCAGTACATACATATAAAATTATACACAGCTTTTGTGGGTTAATAGAAATAGGTTATATGTGCGTATATATGACTATGTATTTATTTATGATTGAGAATAAATGAAAACCTTTATAGCTAAAATATTCTATTAGTCTTAGGAAGGTGTTTCACATAGATTCTTTTGTAATAGGAATCCAGTTAGAAAAAAGGTTAATATCCATTGCTGTTTCTTAGTTAGAAAGAAGTAAGGATGGATACTATAAACTAATATTTAACAATCAACTAATAAACCAGTACAGGAAACTATCTCTCGGTTTTCTCATGTTATGGACCCATAGGGGCATATTTATAAAGGGGCGTTAATACCGCCCAAAAATTACCGCCGCACATTGCTGCAGCAAAAATAGCATTTTCGTCATATTTATAAAGGCTAATCACATCGCCGCGAAAAGCGTCAGTAATTTGAGCTCCCATCGTGGCTAAGTACAGTATCTCTACAGATAGCTCAAATCTGATATGCGGAACAGGGGGCTGGGAGGGGCTGCTGGGAAAGGAATGCACCATGGGTGCGTACGCCCACCCCACCCCCAGTGTCGGCGACCACCCGCCGCATGACCCATTCCCAACAGCCCTCCCAGCCCCCTAAATTCACGGTGAGGGGAAGGGAACGGCCTGCTGGGGGGGTGGAGGGCCCCTCAAGCGGGGGCACTGATAAGTGCCTTTTGGGGCTTAGGGGGTCCCGCAGCTCGAACAGGGACCCCCCTCCACAGCCCTATCAGGGCCCTTGCGGCACTTACAAGTGCCCTTGCGGCCCTGAGAAGGGCCTTTGTTGGGGGTCCCACAGCTCGAACCGGGACCCCCATCGGCTCCTTGGGTGGCGTCTTCTTTCTTCCATCCGGTGACTTCAGTTCCGCTGAGGCCACCAACCCCGAGAAGTACCCCTGCGGCCGCCAGGGGTACCTCTGGCGCCGGTGGCCTAAACAAGGCCTATGTCACCAGAGTCTTGATCCGGTGACTTCTTTCTTCACAGCTAGCAACACTTGCACCGCTGAAGTCGCTGATGCCCAGCGGGCTCCAGTGAGCCACCTGGCAACGCCGGCTTCAATGGAGCCGATGTTGCTAGCCTCTTCTTTCTTCTGCCATCTACTGAGATAACATCCAAGCTCCGCAGAGGATTGCAGCTCTTTATGTAGGTTTGCAGAAAGTCCTAATCCGATTTTGATTGGTAAATTTTTCAATGCTTTGTATCACATGGTTATACAGTAACCAATCATATTTCTGTGGGATCCCATAAGCCCCAAAAGGCCCTTCTCAAGGCCGCAAGGGCATTTGTAAGTGCCGCAAGGGCCCTGATAGGGTCAGGGAAGCGGGGTCCTGGTTCAAGCTGTGGGACCCCTTATGCCCCAATGGGCTATTGTCAGAGCCGCAAGAGCCCTAATAGCGCCGGGGAGGGGGGGGTCCTGGTTTGGGCTGCAGGACCCCTTAAGCCCCAAAGGGCTCTTGTCAGAGCCCCAAGGGCCCTGATAGGGCTGGGAGGGGGGTTCCGGTTTGAGCTGCGGGACCCCCTAAGCCCCAAAAGGCATTTGTCAGTGCCCCAACTGGAGGATCCCTCCACCCCCCCAGCAGGCCCCTCTCCACGAATGTACAGGGCAGGGACCTGGGAAGGAGTCGTGCGGTGGGTGGTTGCTGCCGCAGGGGGGTGAATGCGACCACCCACGGCGAGGTGGGCGTGCCTCCCTCAACCACCCGCCGCAGGTTGGGTGTACACCACCGCCCCGACCTCCGGCGATCCTGACGGCCAAGTGAAACGGCCGATATTAACATTGCGCATCAGTTACCGCTGCTTTATAAATAGAAGCGAGCAGTAACTGATTCAATGTTAACAAGTCATTAACTTTTCGCGGCGGTGCGGGTTTTGCGTTAATATAAATTTTGGCGAAAACGCTAGAAAATCAGCCGTTTATAAATATGCCCAATAGACTATATTTAATATATCTTAAATGTACACATTTAGCAGACATTAAAATCTCTTGATGATGTGAGCCCATCCCCGGGCGGGGGACGCCTGCTTCCTCTCCTGTTTTCTGTTCTTGTTAAGCCTTGTGCTTCTTTTATCAGAGAGCACCTGCCACCAGACCCAAGCCCCGGCATGCTCCATACCAGAAGGAGTCAAAAGTTGTCTTAAAACTGGTCTGTTAAACTTCCCATGCAGATTCCTGAGAGCCCCCCCCCCCCAATATTCACTCATCTTCATCCTGTTTGTTTGGGTTAAAACGGGGTTTTGTATTTCACATTTCATATCAACATATCAATATGTATACATGCTTATACACAAATACATTTACTAGATAATATATATATATATATATATATATATATATATACACACACATGTGTTACTCCGAGTCGCCCCCCAACCCCCCAGAGTAAAGGAAACTGCTAGTAGGATGATCTGGCTAATCTGGAAAAGTGTGTGGTTATGCCAGGGGCAAGTGTTTTTTAAGGTTATGATGTGGAATTTTCCCATGTTGTCATCCTGGAGTCATATTACTTTATCAAATCTTTGGATTTTATTATTCATTAATTCTGGGAGGAACTCCATTTGACGTATGTCATCGATTCTGTACCATCTGAAGAGTATTTTGTATATATTTTCTTTGTATAAAAGAAGGTGGTAGAGGTGGTTTTTGCTGAGAACCAAATATCCGACCAAATAGTTTTGGGAATAGGTCTACCCAGGTAATTTCCCCATTTTTGCATGGAGGCATGGAGGCCTGATTTAATGATTGATGATTCCTGTAGTGCAAAGTAGATAAAAGAGATGAGACCCCTTTGAGAGTGGCCTGCATAAAAGATATTTTCCAGGTTATTTAAAGGAAGGAATCTTGTTTTGCGGAAGGTATGTTGGATGAAGTGTTTTAATTGTAGATAAAAGAATTGAAATTGGGGTGAGTTCGGGAGTTGACAGATATTGCATAGTTCCTCAAAGGCTAGTAGTTCACCCGTTAGTTTGTGTAGCATGTCTTTGATTGTGGTCATCCCCCAAGATTGTAGCCAATTGGCTTGTTGGCCTGATCTGCCTGGAGGTAAGTTGGGGTGCCTATGAAGGGTGGAGGGGTACTCAGGTTCCCATATCTCCCTATAACACTCTCCCACACCCTCAATGTGCTTTGTGTGGAGAGTAATAAACCCTTATTATTTTTTCCTTTTTTTTTTTTTTTTTTCGTTCCCCCCTACAGCAGATTACCAAAATCAGTATCTGGTACACAGTCTTGTTGAATGGAGCCCATAATGCTATTTTATTGGATTGGATCAAGTGTGTCAGAGCGCAAAGATATGCTGTTCATAATATCTTTGAAATGACAGGGCTGCCAATCCCCCGTGAGTTCTGTGGCCTGTAACTTAACAAGTCTTGAAGGGAGGTGTAAGCCGACGCAGTAAATCTCATGAATGTGTGCATCTCCCCCAGTTGGTCAAATAAAAATAAAAGGGGCAATAGTTTCTCCCTGCTATTAATTTTTCAGAAATCAGTCAGATGTTATTTAACTGCAGTTCTCTGTGAAAAGCTAACATCTATTTGGTTACTGTAAATGAATAGCACAGGCAAACTTTTGCACCTTTTTTGTATCAGCCCTAATATCATAATGTACTTTTCTCTGAAAATCTTCTCTGAAATTTCTTGTATGTCTTCATAGGATCGAGATGCCTCCAAAAAACTCATTTAGTGCCTTAGACGAAAATGAGGCTGTGCTACTACTATATGGAGAATATGACTCTGCTCCTTTGCAGTTGTCAAATGAAGCTTTAGAAGAAGGAAGTATTATCTCTCCTGTTCCTCCAATTCAGCGACCAATGCTGGTAAATATTGGGAGTGACTGTTCAGCTGTTCCTATAGATTGAACATGATCTATTAATTGTTTGCGTACTACTATATCCACTACTGCAAAGCAGCACACTTTTTCAGAAAAAAAATTTTTTTTGCAGCCAACAGTTTCTTAATTTAGAAAGTCTTGAAATGCAATTAAAGGGCATGTCCATCCCCAAAACTAAAATGTAACTCACTACTGGCCCCACTGTGTAGTGTTCAAAAATCATTACCTTACTTCTCAGCTCCTTATGGTTCTCCTGTGGTGCCTGTTCAAAGTTCCAAAAAGTGAAGAATAGGAGCTGTCTGAGTGTAATCTGGTCCCTTCTCCTTCCTTGACCTCCTGGAGGACTTTGGCATGCGCAGGGGATCCTTCCCTCCCTCCCACTCTCCAGATCCCTTCAGGCTGCTTGGTGCCCTACCATTAAAAATCTATTTCCGTAGTGTAGTGTACCCCAGCCCACCCAAAACTGCCAAGTTAGTTTTTTAAAATAAGCCCCAGAAATATACTTAGGCTCCTTCGTTTCCTTGGTTGTTTGCATAGACGGTAGCCGTGTCTGTAATTGACTCAACAAATCACAGATGCGACTCCCGGGCCGGCCATGGCTACTTTTGGCAAGCAGACGGCCTAGACAGGACAGCCAAGGGAACGAAGGAGTGTAAAGCTGGCCATACACTAGGCAGACATTAGATAGTTTTGAGATATCTATCTAATGTCTAAAGACCACATTTTACAAGAAGTGGTTTTTATCTTGAGATTTTCCTATCTGACCCATTCATTTTGTAATCTCAAATTGATTGTATGAAAGAATTGGCTAGGCCGTTCTAGATAGATTGGACATTTATCTTATGAGAGATTGGATATCTGTCTAATGACTTATGTAGTATATGGGCACCTTAAGTATATATCTGGGGCTTGTGTTACAAAACTAACTTGGCAATGGGGATGGGCTAGGGTTCCCTACACTATGGAAAAATTTAATTTGTGTGGTGGATATACCCTTTAAACACTTCCAAGTGACTCCCAATAGGTTGAGGACCTAAACTGTGGGTCCTCACCCCTGGGTCTTACCCAGGGTCGTTTCTAGGCATAGGCCACCTAGGAAAAAAACTCAGGCTGGGTACTGTCACAGGGAGAGGGGGTGTGGAGAAAAAAAGGGGGTTAATTGCCATAAAAACATTTCTTTGTACTAAAAGTCAATCAGTTTATTCAATTCAATTTATTCAAGTTCTTATCATTAATAAATTGTGCTAATTTTGCCCCAACCAATCATATGTTAGCTTTCAAATATTAAATAAGATCTTATTGGTTGGGACAAAATTAGCACCATTTAAGAACTTTTATTGAATCTCACTGTATATCTTTAAAGCTTTTTCAGTTTTTTTCTTTCCGTGAATTCTTTATCAAACTTCACATTGTTTTTTGGTTTCTTTTTTTTTCATCGATTACTTCAGGTTGACAAAGAAACTAATACCGAAATAGCGGCCCAGGAAAAGCTTTCTGTTCGACCAAAAGACAGAAACAATCTTGGATCTAGGCAGCGACCTTTTGTACGAAATAGCATGATAGTTCGATCACAGACATTTTCTCCAGGAGAAAAGAACCAGTATATATGTAGGGTAAGACTGTTAAAATTCTGTTTTTTTTAAAAATAAAGAAAAAAATCCTAGACTTAAGAACACAAAAATTCACAATTTTAAACTTTTAAACCAAAAGGGGAAAATTACAATACTGCAAGTATTACCAATAAAGTAAAAATGTCCACCCACAATCCATTGCTGAATGTTATTCCTCTGCCATTTTGCCCTACATGGCACTTTGTGGCTGGTCCTGCCACCAACATATGTCAACATTAATAGCAGATGATCCTCTAAAGATGATGATTTGCAACATCCAGGGTGTTATTGTATCTAATAGTTTTTGAAAATTGTAACTATTGCATTTAAATTTCATTTGGGCTGGACTCAAAAATGATGTTTTGCCGACTGGCTGGCGTTTCATGGAAAAACGAGGTTAATGCCAGTTGTACAGAAGGGAGTTTTATTGTACAGGGGCAATGAGGGTCCATGTATGATGTTTGTATAGTAAAAAAGACCACTATTAAAAAATATGGAAACTTCAGTTATGTTGTATCTATTTCAAAGTTATTCTCAGGGTGAAAGTATCTTATTTCTCTGTATATTTCTGGGAAATGTAATGTTAGTCTAAGCCTTTATTCTGCAAATGCAAGGGTTTAATAATTGCCTTATTCTGGGTGATTATTCTATTTAATTATAATTAGTTGGCATGAAATTAGAACCTTCCAAACCTGAAACCTAAACTACCAGCTAAGTTGTAGCCTGTAACCCTCCTTATACAATGCTTGGCTTTTACCCATCTAACTTCATTAGAAGTCATTGTGCAAGCTGCATATGATTATACGAACATTTCCTGAAAGCTTATCAGCTGTACTAATGATATGCAGATTAAATTACAACCCCTTTTCTGCTTTTTTTTCAGGGAACAATCATTGTGACTTCCCATATCTCAGCGTTCGGGTTGGCCGTTCGGAAAAGTCAGTAAATTTCCCTCGGCCGTGGTAACTTCCTATAAAGGGAGTCTGCAGCGGCCGAGGGAAACACACAGTCCCGAGCATTCTCCTACAGGGAGGACACTCGACTGTGTGCATGCAGATCTTTGAAAAATGACAGACAGGATCTGCAAGATCCTGTCTGTCATCTTTAAAAAATCTATACTGTGTGTACCCAGCTTTAACCTAACCCCCCATTTAGTTACTTATTGTTAAAGTTAAAATTACATTTTATACCTAAAAATTTGCATTAAAATCTGGTTCATAGTAACATAGTAATTGTGGTGGAATAAAGACATACATCCATCAAGTCCAACCTTTATACCTGACTCTTTACCCTACCTAACAGTTGATCCAGCTTAAAATGGGGGGGGGGTTTCCTTCCTTAATGCAAATGGCAATCAGAAAGTATCCCTGGATCAACCAGAACTACAATATATGCATTATTATGAAACATATCCAGCCCTCTTTTAAAGCTATTCAGTGGACTTGCTTTTACCACATCTGCTGGAAGACAGTTCCACAGTTTCACTGTTCTCACTGTAAAGAAACCTTTCCTAACCTGTAGACAAAACTTATTTTGTCTAATCTTAAAGGGTGTCCCCCAAGTTCTCTGACCTATTAGTGAACAATGCACCAGAGAGTTTCTTATATGGCCCATTAATATATTTGTACAAAGTGATTATATCCCCACGCAAACGCGGATTCTCCATTTAAAACAGCCCAACTTGTCTAATCTGCCTGCATAGTCAAGCCCCTCCTTTCCCCTTATTTTATTTGTATATGGGATTCCAAAACTGCACCGCATATTCCAAATGAGGCCTTACCAGTGCCTTGTAAAGTGGGAAAATAATATTTTTCTCTCTTGAATCTATTTCCCTCCTTATACTAGACAATATCTTGCTAGCTCTAGCCATTGCTGTGTAGCATTGTTTGCTACAACTAAGTCTGTTATCTACTAGAACCTCCAAATCTTTTTTCATTAGAGATTCACTTAGCACAGAGTTATTTATGATGTAGGTGTCTTAAAAAACCCTTAAAAACCTTACATTTATCAACATTGAATCTCATCTGCCAGTCTGCTGCCCATTTTGAAAATCTATCCAGGTCTGCTTGCAGAAATTGCACATTATTAGAAGTTTCCAAAGCTCTGTATAGTTAAGTGTCATCAGCAAAGACAGAGGCCTTGCTTTCAATTTATAAGTCATTTATAAACAGTTTAAAAAGAAGTGGCCCCAGTACAGAACCCTGAGGCACTCCACTTTGATTTTTAGCCCATATGGATGTAGCTTCATTAACCACTACTCTCAATTTGCGATCTAACAACCAATTCTCTATCCACGTACAAATGTTTTTTTAGTCGCCTATGTGGGACAGTATCAAAAACTTTTGCAAAATCCAAGTATACTACATCAACTGCTATGCCAGAATCTAATGTAGAGTTGTCTGACACAATCTATTTTGTCTTAAATCCATGCTGACTACTACTAATAAGATCAGCCCTGATCCCGTAACAAAGTTTCCAGCACCTTCCCTACCACTGACGTTAGGCTTTTACAGGTCTATAGGTAGCAGGCTGTGAATGACTACCCTTTTTTAATATTGGTATTACAAAATTGAATCTGAGAAGATAAGAAACAGTGGTCTAGTTAAAACTTGACTAAGCTCACTTAAGATCTGTGAATGTATTCCATCCGGTCCTAGGGCTTTATTGATATTAACTTTGGTCAATTGTTTCTGTACCATATCCTCTGTCAGCCATAGAGAATATTTCTCATTTATACCCCTTATAGTATTACAGTCCCTGCTATAAGGAATACAGATGATACTTATCTATATTGGCATTATTAACACCAAGATAAGCCTTCCATCGTTTTTAATTGAATCTATATTATGAGGTATTTCCTATTTTGCTACAGGATGAATCCCACATATGTCACTATTTGGGAATGAAAATCCCAGTGCCCCCAGCAAATCTTTCCAATTTAAAAGACAAATTAAATTGAAATGTTCTAAATAGATTGTTTTGAGGATTATTAGAAAATGTAATACTGTATCTTGAAAACAGATGTGCTATGAAGGTGATGAAGGTTATATCGGTGTTATGCACCCGTGGGTGCATATGCCCCGCCCACTTGCAGGTGCATAAGCTCCGCCCGATCGCTGGTGCACAAGCCCCGCCCACTCACTGGTGCGTAAGCTCTGCACACTCGTGCGTGCAGTGGGCCACTCAGACCCCCCCCACACCCTAAAGAAAAACTCTGTGAAAACAGCCTTTCCAGGCAGAGTGAGAACTCTCTCAAATAAATCAGTAGATGTGTGAATCCAATGGATAACTTCAGTGCTCTACCCTTCACCGCTCCGTACCCAGCAGGTAAGCGACCACAACTTCAAAAGGTAGAAAGGGAGACCACACAGCAATCAATACTGCAACAATTATTAGCAAACATGTTTCGGACCACACGCTTGAGAAAGGACCCGTGTGGTCCGAAACATGTTGCTAATAAATTTGTTGCAGTATTGATTGCTGTGTGGTGCTCCCTTCTACCTTTTGAAGAGTGAGAACTCTGCCTGAAAAGGCTGTTTTCACATAGTGGGTGATAAGGGCTGTAGATTCCCTTACCTACTCTGTCAGGACTTTACACAGCAGAGAGGAGAAGGGACTTCCTGTCTCCCTCTCACACTGAGGGAGTCTGAGGCTGTGCTCCCGGCGGCACTGTGCAGCAGAAGCTTAGGAATGTCACGTCAGCCTCCCACCCATTAACTTTCTGGTCAGTCTTTTCTTTATAATCTTGGGTGTGACACGTGAGAGGTGGTTGATGGCTAGTTTTAAAGGTAGGAAACTAGCCTTTAATTTCAACTTGTTGCAGACTACAGTTCCCGTTTAACTTTATATAATTAAAAGTATCTAAAAGTATCTAGCTCAGCTGGAAAGTTTTTTCTTTATTAATTTGGCTTGAAGAAACAAATTACTGTTTCTACTACTTTCTAGTTCTTCTTCACTTTTATTTTTCCACTTTTTTCTCTACACAATTACTAAATAAAAATCCTAAAATGTATACAATAAAAAAATAATAAATATATGTAAAGAAGAATGTATGGTTTATGTATTTAGAATTTAGTATAACATATATACATACAGTAGCAGGCTTGCCTTCCTGTGGTCCTCCAAGTGTTTTCAAACTTCAACTCCCAGCATCACTTGCTGCCATCTGCTGTTGGTGAATGTGGAGAGTTGTAATTTTTAAAGGGCATGTCCACCACCCCAACTAAAATGTCCCCCTCTGTTGAGCCCACCTGCTGCTCCTTATGGTTGTCCTGCAGGGCCTGCTGAAATCCCAGGAAACTGAAGAGTAGGAATCCTCTCTGTGTGTAATCCATTTATGGCTCTTGCTGCTCCTCTGAGAGGTTTGTGGAGTGCAGTGCAGTGGAGCTCTCCCTCCAATTCCCTTTTGATTAAGCATGCGTCCCAGCTAAAAACAAAAATTATTAAGAAGAAGGAAAGCCTCCCAACCCTTGAAGCCAAGTTTAAAATCCTAAAAAAAAAAATCCTACTTAAGGTACTTACCAGCCCTTGTTCCCTTGGCTGCCTTCTTTTGCTCTTTCGCACAAAAGCAGTTTTTGTGGGGTGGACATCCCTCGTTTATGGTCACAAAAACATACCCCCTTACACCACACATACACAGGTAAACACACCAGCTGATGCACCCCAGAACCTCCCATGCCCCCATTTTCATGGCAACCATACCTAATATATTATAAAGCGCCACTTGGGTACGCAGCACTGTACATTATAAAATACAGAGTATGTAAACAAGGGGATAAGTACAGGTAATTATACAGATAAGTAGTAAGAAACAGCTTCTAGCGCCAGTGGTCTATAATCATATAGCAGCACTCCAAAAATGTGTTAAAGGGCATCTATACCGAAAAATAGGTTATTTTAAATTGACCATAATTGGAAACTATAATTCTTCCCATCCACCACTGTATCATTTTTTGTTGATTGCCCTGTCACAAATGCCAGTTCGCTGGGCACGTGATCTTACCAATCAATCGGTACTCACTGCCACCACTTTAAGTTATGGCCGACGCCCCAAAAACACTCTTGACTCTCACTGACTATGCACACCCCTGTCCTGGCAGCTAAATGGTTAACACTACACCATTCACTCCAGCAACTAACTGGTTAATTAGCATCAGTCCTTCACAAGCAGTCACAGAGTTGATTAGCATTTACACTGCAAAACATTTCATTCAACCACATATAAACTTATCAGAGACTAACTGAGTTCTTTTAGAGCATCAAAGACAAAACTTATTAAATTTTAGATTTAATATTCCAAAAGGTGGACAGTTCATATAATACAAAACTAAAAAGAAAATGGTGTAAAATGACATACAATAGGTACAACAGTTATATAAATAAAAGGATAAATAATTCACAGACCCTACTCACTCGAAGAAGTCCTGTATCCCGTGGCGGAAGAAACATTCGGTCCATACACACCGGTTTTAGCATGTCCCCTCAGTATGAACCGTTATAGGGCTACAAGGATTTTTAAACCATTTGATGAACCACCCCCCTCCTGGGTATGCAGGAGGTGGGAGTGTCTAGGAATGTCACAGATTTATGACTAGCCAAAAGCATTCATTCCCCCTCAGATTCATATAATGTGATATGTACATTGTATTGGTATATTGACCACATATTCCTCCCTGTATTAATTATTAATTCTCTCCAATACCAAACAGACCTGTGTGTAATCCATATTTCCCAAGATTTAATAACTCACCTTGGCAAGGAAATAAGGGCTGCATGTTGGGTATCATTTTAATGGGCCTACTTTTCCATTACAAGTATATATTGGTTTCTGTCTTACATATTCCATACCGAAATACATTTATTTTACATGTATGGTGTCCTTAAAATGACCTCTTAGGGTACCCACCAGACCCCTAGCTGAAGAGAATTCCAGATACACGGTTCAGACCCACATTGTCTGGAAAGAAGATCTGGTTCCATGCTTCACTATCGTTATAAACAATAGGACTGTTCCAGGGTGGAATGGTATTTTTATTGGTCCTTTGCAAGAACTAATACCAATGTTAACCCTTCTTGCCAAGTCACTACAACCGCTTTCCTGACATGCCCCCTATTTCTTTAGTATCCAATCTAAACTTTTTATATTTCAGCTGTCAATCAAGTTCCTTTCTCCAAAACCATTCTTCTGTGGAGAGTTTTACTGTAGCGGGAATGGTGACAGAGTTTTGACTGCGGGAAGTTTTGTATGCTGTGTGCAGGCTTGACAGTTGTTTGTGGGGGAAAAAGTCAGGTCAGATGGAAGTGGGTGGTTAATAAATGGAGGGGGGATACTGCTCCTAAACAAAATGTGTGCTGGATTGAAGGCATGCAGCAACACAGGCAAATCAGAGTAAGTGCTACTTACATGTATTCAATTATAGATTAAGATGAGGCAAAGCCATTTTTTCAGTATAGTGTCCCTTTAAAAAGTATCTTTATATTTTTGGTTGCACTCCGGTATATATGTAAAAAGATAGAAGCAAGAATTAAGATCAGTTGTTTTAAATGTTCCTACTTACATTAATATCTGATAAAACATATAAAATACCCACTTACGTAATAAAATGTGAAGGTCCACACTTCCTGTGTATTTTCCAGAAAAAACTTTATTTAATACCATTCGGGGTATGTAGGATTCATAAAAGCAGTTATCTTCAATTTCACAGGGCACTTTATTGAAATTTTAAAGGTGACTATTTTTATGAATCCTACTTACCCCGAATGGTATTAAAGGGCATGTCCACCCCCAAAACTATAATCCCCCCCCCCACTATGGCCCCAACTCTGTAGTGTATAAAAATCCTTACCTTACATCCCAGCTCCAAATGGTTCTCCTGCAATTCCCCCCCCCCCCCAAAGTCCCAAAAACTGCCTACCAGGAGTACTGCAGAGTCCATATAGGCGGCCAAGGAGAGAGGTAAGGTAAGTAAATATTGGGGACTTTCTTGCTATAATAGTAATGCAGTTGGGGCTGGGGGACCAATAACTATAATATGGCAGTGAGTTGTTTTTAAATAAACCTTAAATTTTTTTACCAAAGTAAGTGGGTATTTTATATGTTTTATCAGATATATGTAAACTAGAATGGAAAGTTTAAGTATAAACTTGAATTTAGCTTGAAGGCTGCATTTGGAAGGGAAATGTGTGTTTGCTGCAGATTTTAAAACTCAATAATGGGAATGATGAGTTTGTAGTGAACTCTGTTTGGGACACAAAAAACTTTTGTGTGTACCTTGCCCAAAGTGGTGCTAATTTTGATCCAATCAATCAGAAAGCTAACTTCTGATTGGTTTTGGCAAAATTAGCACCATTTTCAATGATAAGAACTTTTATTGAATCTCTTTGTATCTTTTTGATGATTGGTCAAAATTTGTTTTTTTTACTTTAGTTACCCTTTAGGTATGGCTGCAACAGTAATGGAAGGGTAGGTCAGTAGTGTATGTAACTGTGCCACATGGGGTTAAAAAACAAACCTTTTTTATTATTAATCAAAATTATTTTTTTTACTTTGTTACCCTTTAAGTGGGGCTACCACAGTAATGGATAAGTAAATCAGTAGGTGTGTGGTACCTGGGTCTGGTTGAGGGGGTATGTCTTTTTTGTGTTTACAACCATAAAACTATCTTTTATTGAGGATAAATCTAAATTGTTTTTTTGACTTTAGTTACCCTTTAAATATGGTGCTACCGTTATGGATAAGTAGATCAGTAGGTGTGTGCACCTGGGTCTGGTTGAGGGGGTATGTCTTTTTTGTGTTACAACCATAAAACTATCTTTTATTGAGAAAAATAAATTATTTTTTTTTACTTTAGTTACCCTTTAAGTATGGTTGCCACAGTAATGGATAAGAGATAGTAGGTGTGTGTACCTGGGTTGGTTGAGGGGGTATGTATTTTTTGTGTTTATAACCATAAAACTATCTTTTATTGAGGATAAATCTAAATTAGTTTTTTTGACTTTAGTTACCCTTTAAATATGGCTTCCATGGGAATAGAAAGGTAGGTCAGCAGGTGGGTGTACCTGGGTCTGTGTGGGGGGTTGTGGGTATCACCATTTGTATTTATGACCATGAAAAAAACTGTTGTGAAATATCCACATTTGAGGATTGTTACTATTATAGTCTATGGGAAAAAATGTCCGGAAATTTGCCGATAACGCTGTAACGCTTCCGCGGATTCCTTAGCTAGAAGATAGCACACCTCTCTATATGCCCGCGCATCTGTACGAATGTCATGTCTCTAGCTCAAAAACTGTGGGAGGAGATACGGTCCAAAAAAGCGGAAGAAGAAAAAGAAGAAGAGAAATAGAAAGAACATTAATTTGGCTTTTTCAAGCCAAATTAATAAGAACTTTGAAAACAACTCATCTTATTTCTTGCTTCTAGATCTGTGACAGACGGGGGGTCTGGGACAGAGGGTGTGGGACCTGGGTGGGTGCTGGGATCTGGAGAGAGGGGGCTGGGTCTGGGACGAGGGGGGCCCTGGGGTCTGGGACAGGGGGGGGCCCGGGTCTGACGAGGGGGGGCCCTGGGTCGGGGCAGAGGAGGGCCCTGGTCTGGGGCGAGGCAGAGGAGGGGCCCTGGGTCTGGGACAGAGGGGGACCCTGGGACAGAGGGAGGGGACTCTGGATCTGTGACAGAGTGGGGGGGCCTGGGTCTGGGACAGGGGGGGACCCTGGGTCTGGGACAGAGAGGGGGGGCACTGGGTCTGGGACAGAGGGGGATCTGGGGGGTTAGAGGGGGGGCCCTGGGTCTGGGACAGAGGGGGGACCCTGGGTCTGGGACACTAAGAGGGAACTGTGGTCTTGGGACATGGAGGATGGAGGCACTCTGGGCTTCTAGCCCCTGTTATTGTAACAGGCTTAATGTCTAGTGTATAATTAAAGGAAAGAGAGGCAAACTCGTATGCAAACTCAATGTGCTTTACTGTGCCACACCTGAAGAAAGGGGCACAGTCTCCCTCAAACTTTGTGTGTGGTTTGGCCCAGTTATGCCCTTTATTATACATGTAACATGGGTGGCATAGCAACTGGGAAAATACAGGTTTATATTGTAATGTATTTATTTCAAAATAACAAAATATAAATATTTAGAACAATGGAAGGATATACCTGCTGTGTTCTTCAATTGTAAGACCTTGTTGCTTTAAGATAATCTAATGCAATGTTTTACTGATGTTTCATTGATTGAGATACACTGCCCAATTTTTTTGCAGTTTATATTATCTTCTTATATTATTCAAAAATAAATGCTCCAGGCATGGTGATAAAAATATTGAAACCGCGTATGACCAGATGCAGCACTGACAACAAGTCACTAAACACAGACTTCTGGCAAAACTGGGACAAATTAAGCGGTTCACTGGTCAGATTTGCACCATCATCTCATTGGACTTGTGTCACATTAAAGTCACACTTTAAATCCAGTTTTTTAAGTATTTGCCATCCGTTTCTATTATTCACAGGGAGGTGAGAACGCTTATTCCCACCTCCCTGTGAATAATAGTACGCTTGGAGGACCTGGAACTTACCTTACCGCGCTCCTCTCGCAAGTCGCTCCTGTATCTAACTGCTGTTCTGTCCCGATCGCGCCCTATCTTTTGTATTGGCGCACATAAAATAGGGCGCGTGTTCGGGACAGGGCGGCTGTCAGTGCAGGAGCGGCTTGCAAGTGGAGCGGCGTTAAGTTCCAGGTCCCCCGAGCATCCTATTATTCACAGGGAGGTGGGAATAAGCATTCTCACCTCCCTGTGAATAATAGAAATGGATGGCACATACTTAAAAAACTGATTTATGTGGGTTTAGAGTCCCTTTAAGTGGTTCATTGTGGAAGTGTGTTTCCTATCTGGGTACACTAATTAACTTGAACTTAAAAATATTATACTTGGGGAGTATGTATGTGGGTATGTATGGTATGTATGTGTATTTAACTGGACTATTCACATATGGGATAACTGTATTGCCTCAATGCATTTTTTATAAATAATTGCTTTAGAAAGAGGTATGCAGCCCACCCCATACATTTGTTCCTGATTTCGAGCCTCTCTAGTACTCCAATTAGCCATACTGTGAAGGGGGTGTAACAATTCTGTCTGCGTCACTCTAAGCTAGCATGGTAGAAAAAATTCCTCCACTCACCATTGATCAGCTTGTTTATGTAGGCTGTATCCTAGCAACAGGACATTTCAAGTTTGTTTGACTGGCAGAGGAGGAGGAGAGCGGTTGTAACAGACATTCCCACGAGCCAATGACAAGTGTTATGTTAATCATGACCCTGGGCTGTCTAGGAGGCGGGCTTTTAGCACATCTTTGTGCACAGCTGTAAATGTGAGTAAGGGATTTCAGCTGCTGGAAGTGTGGACATGTAATGGGGGTGATGTTGTTTTTTTTTATATTGTTGTCCTTTAAATATATATATATATATAATAAATAATTCTTATCTCTCTGCAGCTGAATCGAAGTGACAGTGACAGCTCAACCCTGGCCAAAAAGTCTCCATTTATAAGGAACGCCAATGAGAGACGTAGTTTGCGAGTGAAGCGGGTATGTAATCACAAACTATTGTTTATTGATTTTCTATATCACATGCTCATATTAGATGTTATCTATAAGATGTTATCTATCACAGGTATAAACTTAGATTTCGATCAATGAAAATTTCTATGATTTAATGAGGAAAATGCTGATTAGTAGTTCTATTGTTAAGAATAACTAGCTTTTGTGTTGTGGGTCACTATTGACCAAAAGTACCTAAGTCTACTTCAATTTACAGAAAAACATAAAGAATTTACACAGTGTTCAGCAGCAGTTTCCACATTTACATTGCCTGAATGACATCAAAAAGCCCATTGTGCAGAAATAACAAAAGACAAAAAAAAGTTGGTGAAAAAATAGGTAACTCTTACCAGAACTCACTAGGCCAATGTCATCTTCCTTTTATGCCTCCCCACTGCCCTTGTACACTCCTGTATGCTTAAAAGTATAGAATGTCCTCATTGGTTAACCTCTAGAATTTATTACAAGGATTTGCATAACATTTATTTGTAGAGTTTTAAGCTAGGTACACACAGTACAGATTTCTGAAAGATGACAGACAGGATCTGCAAGATCCTGTCTGCCATCTTTCAAAGATCTGCATACACACAGTCCCGAGCGTTCTCCCTATAGGAGAAACGCTCGGGACTGTGTGTTTCCATCGGCCGCGCTAGACTCCCTAAGGAGTCTAGCGCGGCCGATGAATTTTCGGACTTTCCCGAACGAGCGTACGACCGACCCGATCGTTCGGCGGCCCGCCTCGTTCGGGAAACGAACACACACAGTAACGATAAAGCCCCAATACCGTCGGATCCGACGGTATCGGGGCTTTATCGTTACTGTTGTACCCAGCTTTATTTATTCTATAAATAAAATAATACAAGTGAAGGTAAAGCTTACTGTTGATCAGAGCCTTTTGTTGCCTTCATACTCTTCATATCATGTTGAAGGTAAGTAATACTCAATGTTGGCCTACTTCAATGATATGAAGCCCCTACCAGATGTTTTGTTCTGTATTCTCTAGGCGCAACATTGAATTCAGATATAGAGTTACATTGCTCTCTTTAATGTCATTCCAAAATTCTCATTTCACCTTGTTGACAAATTTAAAAAAATATCTTGTTTTTCCTCTAAAATTAGCCCATTTGCCAACCAATGACAAGAAGGACAATGCACGAATGTCGGGAGCGAACCTCTCTAGATTTGGAGCTGGATCTCCAAGCATCACGTACTAAACAGAGCCGTCTGAATGACGAGCTTCAGTCTCTGAGAGACCTGAAGCAGAAACTGGAGGATATGAAAGCAAAAGGAGAGACTGAATTAACCCTGTGTGCGCTAGATGACGAGCGCTTCCAGAGGCTTTTAAAACAAGCTGAAAAGCAGGTACGATTGAAACTTTAGACACATTTTGCTAATGTTAATATGTGCATTAGAGTTAACTGTATTTTACAGGACCTGTTTCTGGGATTCTTTCACCTGATATCCCTAATTTTTTCAGCTGTTGTCTACCTAATTCTCTTCATATAAAGTTTATATAATATTTCCTTTTATTGTTTTTAAGCTGTTTTATAAATCTGTGCGTTTGGGTAGTATTAAATTATAAAAAACAAGAGGGGCCGCTCACAGACCTCGGTCCAGGAGTGCTACCTATGACTAAGGGCGGAGCCCGAATCGCGTCAGGTGGATGGCGTGCTGTGTGTGTGCCGGTTTTTGTTTTTAAAACATGTTCTGAGTAAAGCTATTTGAAGTGAGGTGCAGACTTTTTCCTAATTAAGTTATAGTTAAAATTTATCAAGGTAATTTATTAATAAATTAAATAGTATGTAATGTGGCCTTTAGAGATATTTATAGATTTTTTTTGTTGTATTGAGTGTATTTCATTTTCAGTAGATAGTGTTTAAATAGAATAGCATGCATTTTTTTGAATTGTAGGCTGAACAGACAAAAGAAGAACAAAAACAAGATCTGAATGCTGAAAAATTGATGAGAAAAGCCTCAAAAGATGTTTGTAGGCTCAGAGAACAGAGTCAGAAGGTACCTCTTCAAGTACAGTCATTCAGGTAAGACATTCTGTCTTTCTACAACCTCAAAATCACATGTTGGTAGTGCAATGTTTTCAGTGGGTCAGATAAATCTTTTTAGGTTTGCTTTTGTTTGACAATTGTTGCTGCTTTTTATCCAAAAGAAAATTGTACTGTTCTATCAAGAACTTCCATTCTTGATATACACGAGTCCTTTAAAGAGCATGTCCAGTGTAAAAAAACTTAAAGGGCATGTCCACCCTCAAAACTAAAATTTAACCCCATACTGGCCCCACTCTGTAGTTTAATAAAATCCTTACCTTACATTTCTGCTCCAAATGGTTCTCCTGCTATGCCCCTCCAAAGTCCAGGAAACTGCAGTGTAGTATCTGCCCTGCTCCTATGTCTGCCTCAACCTTGACAAGGTTTGAGGCATGCGCAGGAGACCCCTCCCCCCCTCCCTCTCCCACACTCTTTGGTCTCCCTCCCCCTAGCGTAAATCTGTTTTTATATAATATAGTTCATGTTCCCCCAGCCCCAACCACTATAATTATATCATCAGAAAGTCCCTCAATCATTACTTACCTTACCTCTTTCCTTCGCCTTTGTGAGCAGCCGGCAGCCGCGTCCGTGATTGGATGCCTCTCAGTCAATCACAGACGCGGCTGCCGGTCCTGCCCCCTGCTTGCAGTTCCGTGCAAGCAGAGGGCCGGGCAGTGCGGCCGAAGGAGAGAGGTAAGGTAAGTAATGATCGGGGGACTTTCTGATGATATAATTATCAGTTGGGGCTGGGGGAACATGAACTATATTATATAAAAAAAATTTATAAAGGGTGGACATGCCCTTTAAGCTATAAATGTAGATCACCTCCACAAACCTAGGTTTCGCATTATCAAAATTTATCAAAGATGCTCCTTAAGTTCCTTACCTGACCCGGTCCATCACTGCTCCTCCTCTGCTCTGCAGCTGACAGCCATTCCACTTCCTGGTTGTAGCTGTCAGTAAAGGCACAATGTGACATCACACCTAAGCGCAACTAGGAAAAAAAGCATCTGTCAGCGCAGAAGCCCTCTGCTCCTGCTTTTGCTCAAAACTAAAGCAGGGGGCGTAGCCTAGGCAGCAAGGGACCAGGTCAGGTAAGTCCCCTCAGGGGCATCTTTGGTAAATTGTTAAACCTAGGTTTGGGGGGGGGTGATCTACATTTATAGCTTATTTTTACACTGGACTTGCCCATTAAGATTTTTAATCAACTTTTTGATACTTACATTTTAAGTTTTTTTGCTTTAAATGTAAGACTTACAGTCATTTGGCCATTCAATCAAGGATAGTAGTCAGGGTGATGCTTCCATGTCTTTCCATCAGTCAGTGGTGGAAACTTCTTGTGTGCGTTTGACAGATTTGCTGTACAGAAATATTTGTCACCAAATTGACATTTTCAGACCGGCTAAATCTGTATCCAGGGAAATACCAAATTGTGGGAACAGATTATTATTATTCAAAAGGTAGTTTTGTAAAATAATAACTGTGCCTGTATAGGTGTCTAATGACAAGTTCATGTTGGATCACTAATAGGAGCCCATACATTGTTTGAGGCCTTTCTAAGCAAACATTTAAAACTGCTTAGAGGGAAATTGTTTGTCCATCAGTGTCCAGCACATCCAGGGGAGTTAAGTCATTGTTGCACATTGTCAAGGAGAGTTTTGATTGGTGGAGTCATCTTCATAGTTTATTAATGTTCAGGGAAAAAAATTAAATATTGGGTAAAAAGATGTTGTTGTTTTTTATATTGCTCTATTAAAGGGTCT
This sequence comes from Hymenochirus boettgeri, assembly GCA_019447015.1. Taxonomy (NCBI): domain Eukaryota; kingdom Metazoa; phylum Chordata; class Amphibia; order Anura; family Pipidae; genus Hymenochirus; species Hymenochirus boettgeri. Next base: position 82,554,137 of record CM033469.1, on the reverse strand, counting down.
CTAATTCCAACTAATATGTTCAGATCATTATTAGATGTATTACTAACCAGACATTAATGTATAATTATTACCCCAATTCTGGTAGAGGAAGCTGGATCCTCCCTTCATGCTTTCAATCAAGATTGTGACTTCTGACCTCATAGCCAATGGGTGACTGATATTTTCCTTACTGCCTCCTCTGCACATGCTCTAGTTCCTGAAAGCTCATTAAGCAGGGGGTGGAGGCAGCAATCTGCCAGACAGGGGGAAAATAGGCAATACTGATCATCAAATATCTGGTTAGAAATCCATGGAATAAAGTGCTAAAAATAGCAGTTGGGGTTAAGGGCAAATAAATGACAAGTGACAAATTTTTTTGAATTTTTAATTTATGGTTTATAAAACTAATAGTTTGTATGTCTTTTAATTCCAGGGAGAAGATCGCTTACTTCACAAGAGCAAAGATTACCATCCCATCACTCTCAGCCGACGATGTATAGTTAGGTTTTTTGGCTTTGTTTTATTCCTAGCTGTATTTTTCCAGACTCCCCTTTTTAGATGAACTTTTTGTAGGATAGCTATCAGCCCTATGGAAAAAAAAATATTTTTTTACACACTAGCCCTTAATTTGTAAAATATTGAATTAATATACGCAAGAAAAAAAAATCCAAAAAGAGAAAAAAAAAAAGGAACCACAGTAGTCTAATTTGGTACACTGGTGGTTGTTTTGTACAGGTTTCTCTGTGTTATAAACATGTATTCATAATATTTTGTAAAATTAGAGAAAAGAAGCAGTGATGGTATAAAGAGTGATGCCTGGTTGGGCCGTGCTATGTTCTATATACGTATTACTATATAGGACTAGTTTAACTGTTTTCTCTTCATGGAAGCTGACTGTGAAAATGGCAAACAAGCCATGAATTTTATTTTTTTGCACCAGAGACTGACTCAAAGTCAAAAACTTCCTTCGAATCTCCAACGCTGCCTCATGTACCAGATGTTCCTATATTGATTAGTGGTGCTTCATTTTTATTTCCCATTTCTTTGTTATTTAAACAAACAAAGGTTTCGAGACTGTAAAATTGAAAAAACATCTGTAATCCGTCAACAATTTTTTGGTTATGATTTCCCCTTAATGAGCCAGTTGATTAGCTCCAACATTTCCCAAGTTTGTGTGTGTTTTATATATTATGCTGGTAATGTAAGAGGGTAGTAGTAATTTTACTGTAACCATACTAAAAACAAAAACTGAATGGCCAGTCTTGGTGTGGGGGAAACTGAATGTGCACAACAGTGGTTGTAACATCATTAGAAGAAGTTAGCATTACGGGTGGTGGTGGTACATTTGCTGGCACATTTAAGAATGTAAAATTATGGGTCGCATTATTACTTATTTGACAGTCAAATATGAATAAGCTTAATCTGTGGACTTCTTTTTTTCTCTGCGTGTTCCAAAGAAAAAGTATTTATTGTCTAATGCTTGTAGTGTAGGATAGGGATCTTTAATGTTTGACACTACAGCTATTGAAAAGCTTTTGCCCCTCCCTCCTCTTTAAATGTTGGAAGATATTTAAAACAGCTTAATAGCTTTAGATAAGCAAATGCATTGTGTAGGTCATTCCTAATGGCTCGTACACACGTGCGATCACGGGTCCCGACCCGCAACGCATGGTGTGTATGAACGAACGTTTCAGCCGATAGGTGGTCCGTGTGTAGGCACTTTATAGGCCGAAGCGGTTGTTCGTTCGGGGATCGTTGAACGGCTGACTTGGCGGATCTCCGAACGAACAACCATTTCGGCCAATAAAGCACATAGACACAGGCTGATTATCGCCCGAAACGGTCGTTCCTACACATCGTGTGTAGCGGGCCGGGACCTGTGATTGCACGTGTGTACGAGCCTTTAGGGCTAAGCCACACTAGCGCGTTTCTCTCACACTTACCATCTTGTTAGAAACGCATGTCAATATAGATGGCCACATTGCATGCACTACATTGTGTTCCTTTTTTGGACCACATGCGATCGCCGTTTTTTTTTTTGTAAATCACATCCACTTTTATTAATGAGAAATTGTTCAAATTGCGCAAAGTGACAAAAATGTGCACCAATGCACACACACTTTTTATATGCATTACTGTCCCATCTGTCCAGTGTGACCCCAGCCTAAATGTTCTGGGTTGCTTGTTCTGGTCAATTCATGTTCATGTCAGATGTGTTGTAGGGTAATTGTTTGTACCAACACATTAGCAGACAGCTAATCGAATTCTTAATAGTTTAAACATTACACATAAATATGAATGTTTCAGAGCTAGAATCTAATCTGCACCCAACCTCTTACAACTACCTGCAGTATGCAGCACATTCTGCTCCACTTGCCAGGCAAACACTATAGTTACACCATCACAGGATGTCATGTCCAATGCTATTTTTAGAAAAATAAACTGCTTCTGGTTTGCAAAGAGCACACTGGTGTCTTGTACATAAAGCACCTCTCTCTATATTGCATTTATCATTCTCTGAAAATAAGCAGCGCATTAAGGTACAAATAAAGACTAGGATACTCGTGCTTGGATCATTAAGAGGTACCCAATACACACCATGACAGAAAAGCAGTTCTACTTTGCTTAACTGGATGTGCTATTTTTCTCTAGGGTGATGCTGCAATTACTAATTTGGAATATATGCTTTAGAAGGATTTTTATTAGTTATGTAGCTTTGGGTCTATGTAAGGTTCTTACATATTATTTCCCTGATATAACACTCCACAAGTAATGTTCACATTTGAGCAGGGAGGAAAAGGAATAGGAGATCTCATATTCTTAACATAAGAAGCCCAATGACATGATACATCCATGTGTGCCCCAAGATCAAAAAGAGTAGAATAAGTTATTTATATTGCAAAACGTTATCATACAAGAGATACAAATGTGGTCAATCTTTGTTTTATCTTTAAATGGAAAGTTCTCAAATGAAAAACAATATATAGATAAATCATCCACAATCCCAAAACTGTAATAGTTAAAATCTGAGAAATGTAAGTCTAACCTGAAATGCTGTCTGATGTTTGGTTACCTTTCTTTCTGCTTCCTGGTTCCTTCAGTTAGCAGCTGTCAGTCATGGATGTAACAGTCATGGATATTTACATCACAGCCAATGACTGAATGCTATTCCTCTAGCCGCTTCCTCTGAGCATATAAAAGCTTATAAGAAGAGCTTGAAGAGGAGGCGAAAACTTTTGAGAGGCAGAGGAAATGTAGAGAGCCCCATTTTGCTGCATAACAGGTTTGCCTTATGTCTGTCAGCTTTCTAACTATTGTAGTTTGGGGGGGTGAACATGCCCTTTAAATACTACCTTAAAACTCTGAACCATACATCTGGGCAGTAATATCCTTTTATTTACTATCTGGTATTTTACTAACTCACCTATACTGACATCTATCCTATGTCCGGTCCGATCTAGAATACTGTGTCACTAGTTAATAAGGTAGAATCTTGTTTGGTACAAAAACAGAAACAGGGCTAAATAACTCCTGAATAAAAGGCCGTTGACTTTGACTGTTTAAACTGTTTATCACACTTGTTTTGATAAAAGGGTAAATGTGCCAATGATTTCTCCATGTGAATATGTAAAGACAATCAAGAATTCTTTTTTTTAGCAGGAACAGATTGCATTGGAGTCCAATAAATTGGTTCATGGCAGCGAATACTAACTCTTCCTGCATACTGTATAAGACTACTACTAGTTAACAAGCCGCATTATACTTGTAAGGTCAATGTGTTTGGGGGATGCTCTAAGATAAATATGAAGTTATTGAAACCTTAAATGCTAAGGGCACTTGCCGATCCCTATCAATAAAGGGTTCCCTATAAAGGTTTAATGAAGTTTGTTTGTTTTGTGTCAGCTTGATTGTTGTAAAATGTAGAAACATGTGTAGAGCTGTTGTATGCTTTTAATGATTTATTCCCCCATTTATTTATTTACAGTCTTATTTATGTTCTGTTTGTAATGTAGTTCAGTTCTGGTCATTTTAATGTTTGTCATAACTGAGGTTATAAAAATAACACACAGCTTGTTCTATACATGAAGCTGTTACTTATTTATAAATCAAAGTATTACATCAAGGGTCCTGGAATAGGCCAGTAATTCATAAGCGCAACCATGATCCTTTGCTTAGACCCATTGGTTATATTGCCTAGGTGTTAAAGGGACACCGTCATCAAAATAAATAATAAATAATTTGTTTTTTGAAAATAATGCATAAAATTACCTTTAATGGTGTATTTTTAAGGTATTTGAATGTTTCTGGAGACGATCGCTTCTTGTTATCATCCAGACTGTGTCATAGTATTCCATTAAAGTAAGTTAAAGTTAAGGCTGAACAAGTAAGAATCGTTAATGGTTAGGCTGCTCATTGGTGTTACATTGCCTTCCTTGTGTCAGTAACACAAAGAAAATGTCAACACTGACAGAAGGATCTGGTTTGCCAGTGAACTGCAGGGAGATTTTAGGCTTTTGGGGAGTTTCAGACATATTTAAGATGCATTACATTTGTTTGCTTTATGTGTGACTATCCAAAATGACAAAAAGCAGAATGCAAGATTTTAGATACAGAACGATAAGCCAATATCTCTACCTATATAAAACCATGTAACCTTCACTCATCAAGGTAAGTATAGGATATAGCAGTCATGGCAGTATAATAGATTTAGAGCAAGGCTGCACAGATTATGCACAAACATGAATTTAAATGAAAGCAGAGATATATTAAGGTGCTGGTAGCAGAGAAATACACTTAATTTCATCACCCAGTGGGCAGATATAGCCTAAAGTTTTGTCTTTTTTTTAAGTCTATGATAACAAACCAGCATACAGTGATTGAGCATTTCTTATAACTATGTAACTAATATTCTTGGCAAACTAAAGTAGTATTTTTTTTTTCTACATTTTTCCTGTTTAATTATATCATCTACTCTAATAATGTATAGCAAAATATAAGTATTATGGGCATGTCACAAAAATATTTTTTTGCCAAATGAACAAAGTTGTACTGTCACTGAATTCCAAGTATTTTTCTGCATATTCTTGTAAACTGTGTTAAAATCTAAAATGCTCAGAACTGAACTAAATAAGTAATCAGGTTAAATTCTGTATGTGTTTATGTTTATTGTTACTGGAAATGCTACATCACATAGATTAACGTTTTGTCTGCACTTTTTGTGTTTTTCAGTGATTTGAAAAAAAAAACTTTTTTAACAAATTTAAGTTGTCTGGTCCTTATTTTGGAACATTAGAAAACCCTTGCATCCATCTATAAAATCATAATGTTTTTAAAAAGATTAGAAAGGGTTAGGAGCACTCGTTTATTTAGTTTTTTGGTCAAAATAAAATCTGAAACAATTCTGCCAGGATATGTAAACTTGTAAGCGCAGCTGTATATCTTTTCTCAATGTTTAGCCGGGTTTGGTTGTTTGTTTTTGTTTATGAGTATTTGTGAGTAACAGTTTTTGCCAAGCTACCCTGCCTAACAAACCAGGCACTGATTGTTGTAACATGAAGGTAACAACCAGTTCTGCAGGGGTTTAAAAGAGGAACTGAAGTCTCCATTGCCCAATAGAAAGAGCACATTCACAAAGATACAAAAAGCTGTGTCTCACTTCTCCCTTTGCTGTGGATGCTGGGTGATTTAAGAAAATAACCTGTGGGTACTAGGGGTCAGCTCCCAGAATTTACCTTTTCTGGAACACCCAGTGTACGTGCAGCCTTGCTTCCTGGAAGCTGACTGCCAATCATGTTACAGCTCAGAATCATCTCTCCTTCTGACACAAATAGTGCAATTTTTGAGTAAACACATTACAAATTATAAATTCCAGTGCTTTTCATACAAAAAGTAATCCTTGCAGTTTATTTCTTTGCTAGCATTGATGTAAGAAAAAGAAAATAAACATTTCAGTAAAAAATTAAAATACGTATAGGGAATCGAACCCGCAACTTTCTACCTCAATACCACAAGGGCTACTCAGTAGGATTTCAATACATGAAATACATAGAAACAATAAAGGAAGCCTGGGGAATTTGAACCTGTGTTCTGTTCCAAAACCAGCACTTTAGCCGGGTGCTACCAATGCAGATGCATTAGGTGTAAGTATCTTTCAGTAAATGTCTGTAAAATCAGTAAGCTATTTTATATTGCTCATAGAAGGCTGTTAGCAATTCACACTGGTTGTTAACAAAAAATAGAGCTGATATATATATATATATCATATTATTTTGTACATTGTATAAACTTAATATTTTTCTAAAAATGATGGAACAAAAAAACAACAAATCACATATCACTCTCCAATGTGCATCCCTTCCTGCTTCACTGTATTTTTACAACATAGGTTTAAATGCATATACCTTACCTACCACACCGCTTCCAACAGGTCCCATTCAGATCATACCAGGAGATTCCAGCACCCAGGAGGACCGGCACCTCCATATTGTAACAACTAACACCCATCACCCACCATATTTATTACAGGAAACAAATAGAATGATGTACAACTCTAATCCTGATAAGGAGAAAAGGAATCCAGTTTTTTATTAAATAAGGAATTCATGCACAATGTAATGTGTGGTACTTACCCACACTTACCTCACTTTACCTAAGTTTGAGTTAAAAACAGGTGACTATTGGGAACTTCCTCATCACGTTTCGTTTCTTCTGTGCCACTTAAATATAGAAATTAATTCTGAAGAAGAAAAAGTGGACAACACTTTTGTATTATTACTTTTTTATCTACGAATTATAATTGTGTAGATACAAATATTTAACTGTGATTATAGAAAAGAAAAAACAGCTGCATTTTTATAATGCAAATCCCAACCGGATCTGACTGGATTTACCAAGTATCTGCAAGGTGTGGGGGCCGAAAATGGCAAATTACCGGCATTGGCATAGTTGATGGTCGTTCTGGAAGGAACATTTAAGTATGTTGGTCTTGGTTCCCTCTACTACAACAACAACAAATAACATTTTTAAAGCGCTTTTCTCCCGTAGGACTCAAAGCGCTGTAAGCATGGCTCAGACCATTAATTGGTTGATTGGTAAATTGTGATATAGAGGAAGAACTCTATAAATCCGGAAATGCCAGGCTAAACAAGGTGGCTTTCCAGTCTGGATTTGAATAACTCCAGGGAAGAGGCTGTCTTTACTGGGTGTGGTAGGGAGTTCCAAGGGGTAGGGGCAGCATGACAGAAAGCTCTGTCTCCAAAGGCGCACTCTGGGAGTGACCAAGTTTATGGAACCTGCTGATCTGAGGTTGTGAGAGGTGTGGTGCAGCTTCAGCAAGTCCTTCATGTATCCAGGGCCCAGATTGTGCAGTGATTTGAAAGTCAACAGTCCAATCTTGAAGAGTAGACACCGCATATGGAGACCGGTCAGGGCCATGTATGCGGTTGCCACTGCACGTGTACCGACAGATTCCAATGGGATCTGCCAGTACCCAAAAAAATCGCAATTGCATGTGTATGGGTACCTTATCTGCTATACGTAGAATCTCAATATCCAAATGCTTAATTACAAAAATACTATAAACATTTAACTGACTGATATACTTGCATAACTATAAAAAACTATAGAGAGATAAACTGGATTACAATCTACAGTATTGCTTGTGAAGGTTCTCATTCATCCAGGTCATGGTATATCTGTTGTATTCAATTAGATCAACTGGACTTGAAATGTAGTTCTTGAAGACGTTTCGCTAGTCATCCGACTGGCTTTCTCAATTCAGACACCAACTGTCTGCCATTTACAATGCTGTTTTAACACCTTACTCTGGGCGTCCTATAACACCTCTTAGCCACTATTATCACACCCTTAACACCTGGTGTGATATGCTAATGGGATTTTCCAGGGTACATAATTGCCACAGATTCTTGTACAAGTCATTCTGAATTGAGAAAGCCAGTCGGATGACTAGCGAAACGTCTTCAAGAACTACATTTCAAGTCCAGTTGATCTAATTGAATACAACAGATATAATCTACAGTATTCTGTGACCTATACATCTCCCCTTCTTTTAATAACTACCATGAGCATCCCATCCATCAAATCTATAGAAAAACAGGAATGGACAGTAAGTAAGCCATGTCTCTGAGTATTTTACACCTCATACTGGGATTTGATCACATAGGAGGATTTTCATGACAAATTATCCCAGAATACAAAAAAACCTGGCAGAGAACTGTCAGTATTATTTATTTTTATGGTACTGTACTCGATATAGATATAACCCTTATTGACAATAATCCGTGTTTATCTTTAAAAATATATAAGTGCCTTGCAGAACAAACAAAACACTCCTGTTTTTCTGTCTTTAGGGAATTTAAGATGAGCAACATTTTATTAAACCCTTACCCATTGCCTTCATGGGTATATCAGTGATGCTACTGTTTGGCCTAAATAAATATACCCTTACCTATAAGTAATTTACCATTGTTTGTTTTAATTTGGAGTTTTAAATTATTTGTGTAACCTTTACATTAGGGAGGTGTATTGTCTGAGTTGTGGGAGAACTCATTTTACTGCAACTGTCATATGGGAAAAAAAAAATAATAAATACATCCTAGCCCTTCCCCCAAATGCAACGTATCATATGTATAGTCGTTACATGATTAAAAACAAGAAGTCACTATTGGTGTTACAGTAACAAACAATCCCTTAAACTCCGTGTGGTTCTTCCTATACCTCTAAAACAAGTTCAGAAACCAGCAGGACCCGCATTGTCTCACTTCATGTCTGTAGTGTGGAGATTTGTGGTACATTTTGCAAACAGGCCACCATGGGACACCCACCCACCATTGGATATTCTAGAATATATTGTATAGAATAACTTCAATTTGACAAAGATTAATTTATACAGGTCTCCAGGACAGTGATGGGGTCCAATGTGACCTATATAGATGTATAGATAACCTGTTCATAGTTTAGAAGGGTAATAGTGAATTAGTCACTAAACAGTCTTCCTTGGTCTATACGTTTTAAGGTAAGTGCAGTTGAAAGATCCACTGCCTGGATGTAAAAATAACAGAAAGGGCAATAAGTAACACTCTTTATAGAAAGACCACAGATATAAACACAATCTTGCATGGTAAAAGCTTTCACCCCCTAGCCAGAAAAGGGGCATATCCTATTTACAATTACACTTGGACTGACTGCTGCAAGACAATACAGTAGAGGGTAATGTAAAACAACAACGCCTTGATACAAAGGAGATATGAGGGAACATTAAAGTGAGGGAACTGGGACATTCCATCCAGATAAAGTCCCATACACAGTCCCAAGGTGTATATAATATGCAATTACACATCATACATGGTTGACATATGAAAAAGTTTTAGGATAAATTATGACTTAGTCCAAAAATACATATCCTTACACTTTGTGGATCATTAAGTGAGGTTTGCCTAGAAGAGAGGGATTATAATTTAAAACTGACATTGGTACTTACACCCTAAAGGTTCGTACACACAAGCACAATGTGTACGAACAAGCGTTTCAGCCAATTATCGTTTCAGAGATCCACCCCGGGGGGATCAGGCAACGGCCCCAAACGAATGCCCGTTTCGGCCAAAAAGTGCTCATACACAGGCCGATATCAGCTGAAATGTTTGTTTGTACACATTCTGCATCATTGGTCAGCACTCGCGATCGCACATGTGTATGAACCTTAATCAACCTGGCTAAGGATAGGCCCCATTTTTGTACTTTGTGATCCAATCACGATTTGTGCTACGCATTTCAATGGTCGGCAATGTGGCTGGTGCATTGTGTTTCTGTACAAAATTGCAACATGTCCGATCAACATTTTTGCAAATGCAAGCGCAGGTATAGAAATCGCTGGCAATTGAACATAAAGGTATTGCATAAAAAGCAATGTGTTTCTATCTGTTGCAGTGGGGCCTCAGCCTTACCCACAAAAAGACTAGGGAGCACATTTAAAAAGGCGCGTTAAAGGGCATGTCCACCCCCAAAACTATAATCCCCCCAACTACTGGCCCCACCATGTAGTGTAGTTTAATCCTTACCTCACATCCAACTCCATCTGGTTCTCCTGTAGTCCCCCCCAAAGTTCCAAAACTGCCCACCAGGAGGCTAGCAGGTCCATAGGACACTGCCTGCTACCTGGCCTCCCGGAGATTCTCCATGCGTGCTGCAGCCTTCTCCCCCCACCTCCCCCTGCTCTACCTCCCTCTCCCTCCCGTTCTGCTATCCTCCCCTAGCGTTAAACCCCTTCTGCTATCCTTCCCCTATGTCCCCCAGCCCAACCGCATACTTTTTATTTTTAAAAAAGCTCCCCAATGTTTTACTTACCTCTCGCCTTTCCTACGCAGAAGTGAGTGCCGGCAGCCGCGTCCGTGATTGGCTGCCGATCAGCCAATCACAGACGCGGCTGCCGGTCCGCCCCTCTGCTTGCATTTCCTCACAAGCAGAGGGCCGGGAGCGCGGCGCAGGAAAGAAGGGAAGGTAAGTAGAGTTTGGGGGGCTTCTAAAAAAAAATTTATGCGGTTGGGGCTGGGAGCCCAGGGGGGATCACATATTAATTTTTTTATTTTAGGGTGGACATAGCCTTTAACTTTCCACCGCAGTTATAGCCACTGTTTTCGTCACAAACAGTAAAAACATGGGGGTTTTAGTTACAATGTAATGCATAAAAGTGAAAAGCCTCAAAACCACGTCAAGGTAACCCCAGTATGGAGGTCCTAAACAGTTCCTAGCAGCAGCCTTGGCCTCCAGTCTCTTGCCTACAGTTCCCAGCAACAACCCTTGGTCCCCAGTATCCTAGCCTCCTATTCCCAGCTGCCATCTGTATCCCTACATCCTTTGGACTACCAGCCTCCTCCTTAAAGAGTACCCATGAGTGTCTGGTCGACAGGGCTAATATTGACACGCTAGTCGACGCATGTCGGCCCCAACGTGGGTCGTTCTCAAGACTGTCAACCACTTAACTTACAAGTGAATACAAACAATGCACACAACCCTCCTCCTATCCCTTTTCCCCTCTAGTGCCCCCATCAGCGAGGAGGCATGGGAAGTGGGGTGTGTGTATTGTTTGAATTTATTTAAGTTATTTAAGTTTTTAGAGATTCACAGTCTTAAGAACGGCCCATGTTGGGGCCGAATGGGTCGAACTGATGCCCAAAAAGAATAATATTCTGTCTTTAATTCGTTGAATGCACCGGGTAGTACGGATTAGACGGAGAGTGCTGCTCTCACCCACTTGTTTTCATAGTGGATAATGTACCCCCTACTGTAAATTATAAGGATATTTAAGTTGCAGAGGAGTTTCGTGACCATATAAAAGCACAAGGCCGCAGGCTGAGTGCTTTTATAAAGGCACTACCTTATTAATACCCCCGAGAGATCAAGCTTGACTTGAATCTATAAAGGTAAATAATTTCTAGGATTGCATATGTAGGGAAGCTGCCACTAGCTGGGATGGACTATAAAAACAAGGCAAGCAAAAAAAGGCGCCCTGGAAAATAGATTTCTAAAACAAGGACCCTAAAACACACCGCTATGTTACAAATAAAAAAAAAAAAAAACATTTGGCTTAGGGAACCTGTATTGCCACAAAATAATGCAGGCTTTCATGGGGAAAAAAAAACAGCTTTTAGATAAAAAACAAATTTGGCAACATAGTGGGACTATCCAATCCATTAACAAAACTAAGAAGGGGGAAGAAATCTGGTGGTACCTCATTAAACAGTCAATCGGAGGATGGGGTGGTCAGTTAAACAGTAAACTCGTGGCCATTTAATGAGTTTCAAAAAAGCAATGTGTATTTCCTATCACTAAACAGACCCCCCACTTCAGTTGGTTCTCTGTACTCCCCAGTGTGCCGCTGTTGTGTTACAAAAAACATAAAAAAACGAATGGGAGGCCCTTTGTTCTCTGGAAAGTTTCTATGGAATGTAATTTATAAAACAAAAAACTGGTTACCGAGGGGGACGATAATGTTATGTCAAAACAGTTGTACATTTACGTTTTCTGATTGGTAATAAAAATACCAATATTTGTACTACCGCAGCAGAAATTGCCCATTGTGCACTATGTTATTATATGACCGTGGTCATAAAATGTTCGACCGTTGCGGCCTGTAAAAAATGTTACAACCATGTCATAAACTTTGCGATAAGCCCACCAATATCAAACCTAAAATTACAAGCAGGTTTATAAAAACAGACCCCAAGTGCGCCTTAATTCTCTGTTGTGGCCCGTGAAAAATCTAGATGGGCAAGTTGTTGAAGATTTAAAAAGTTTAGTTAGTTTAGACAGGAAAAGAGCAGGGAGATACCAAGGGTGCAATAAAAAACAATTAAATCAACGTAAGTTTTATTAGGATAGATTGCACTGTAGCTTTTCCCCATTTCTAATAGTGTCTTTATGTATTGTAATGATACAGCCCCCCCCCCCCCCCTCCCTTTTTTTTTGCTTTTAGGAGGGAGGTGATGGACAAAATAGAAAAGGAGAGTGGTGGAAATCAAAACCAAAGGGGCTTCGGAGGCGAAACGTCGCCCACCATAACCCCCACTCCAGCCCCATTATACCCCTAAATGTATTGGAATCTATGGGTAAACACAAGGTATGATCAGATGTGATAAATGGAACAAAAAACACCTAGTTTAAAAAAAAAAAACTAAATTGATGCCATAAAAACATTATCAAGGGCTGCGGGCCATGTGTTTAATGTGGTCAGGGCCAAACTTGCTTTATATCTTTAAAAAATACATGAAGGGCTAGGGGAATTTAGGAATTGAGGAGGTGCAGTGGCGTGTGTTAAAAATCCTTGTACAGTCACTCAGTTGACATCCAGAGTGATCCTGTTCTTCCACTGAACCTCCCGTGTCTCTCTCCCTCCCTTGTATTAGTAATTATATAAGGAGCCAATTTTTTCAGTTATTTAAATAGTTAATTGCTGTTCTTTTTTAAACAAAAAAAATGAAAAAGTAAGGAAAGGGACTGAAAAACATCCTCTATCGCAATTGTTTCACTGATTGAAGTTTACTGATGTAGATAAAGGAGGGAGACTGACAGGGGGATAAGAGAGACTGGTCGAGGGAGAGTTGTTTGTCTGTGCTGGGTTTTTGTTTTTTTTTTGCTGGCCTTAGTTTAAATGAATGAATAAATGTCAGATGATATATCAGGAGATTCAATAAAAGTTCTTATCGTTTAAAATGGTGCTATTTTGCCCCAACCAATCAGATCTTATTTAACATTTGAAAGCTAAACATCTATTGGTTTTACATTTAAACTATAAGAACTTTCTTGAATAACCCTGTATATTACTTATCTATACACTTTAAGGGGTGCATACCCTTATACTAATTAATTAATCTCTAGGCATTTTAAAAAAAACAGAGGTCATTTTGATTAGAGATGTCCGAACTTCGGCACAAAAATCCAGTCCGGTTGAGGATCCGCGAAAATTTGAAAAAAAATTCGGAACAAAATCCTCGTAATTGAACCAATTTTTCAAAAACGCGGTTCGGAAAAAAAATGTCCGTAAGGAGGAAAAAACCGGAAAATTCCGCGATATCCGCCGTTTCGCGAAACAGAGGTAAATCCGATGCGGTTCGGGTTCGGGATCCGCGAAAAAAAACTGGGCCATCAATAATTGTGATAGTAGGGAAAATGCCAGATTTGTTTTTAAAAAACTAAACAGGAACAAACTGATGCACTTCTCGTTTACTGTGGAATTTCCATTGCAAAAAATATTTCAGTGTTGTTTTTCCTTTGTTGTGGGAAAGAGCGTTGCCTTCTGGGACTTCGGGGAAAGTCTAGTGCTGCTTTAATAGCGGAGAGAAATTTTATCAAAGTTTGGCAAGAGGCTCATGAAAAAAAAAACTTCAACGGGACGCAAATACCTTTTGATTGTCACAATGGCTAATTATTTTTGAGTTTTCATCAATCACATAAGGATTCACAGGAAAAATGTTCCAGAGAAAAAAAAACTTGCTAATTCTTGTCATGAAGTTCAAAAATATATTTGAGAGGAAAACAGCAAGGAATAATAAAGGAAAATTGATAGGCATACAAAAACCCCAATGGATGTGGGACATAACTTTAAATGGCCAGTGCTTTGGTTTGCTACACAAAGAGAATTCTTCGTTTTGCAGGAAAAGGAAAAGGAATTCCTAAAAACATATGACCTGTACATGTTACAAGTACAGTGGTTAAGTTCAATTAAAAGGCCCCCCCAACAAATACAAAAGTCTATTTTTTCTGATTTAGGAGATTTCTGGTTGTACTCAATTCCCTAGCAAAGAAGGAAGGGTAACGTATAAAAGAAAGTTTAATTTATAGTTCTATTTTAAATATTCTTTTTAGATTTTAAACTATAGCAGTTCAAAAGTCGTTTTAAAATGTTGTGACTCATCGAACCAAGTTAACCCGACACAATTTTATAGCCATGAGGGATAGGTTGGGGCATTGGGTGGTGCCTGCCCAAACAACCCTACTCAGAACCACCTAAGCCAAAAAACCCAATTCTGGGACAAAAATGCCAAAAAAAAACAGCCTGGTAACAGATTAAGTGGGTTCTGATCCAATAACTCTCAGCTTTAGTTGTTGCGGATTTAATTTATAATTCTGAGTAAATGTAGAAAAACATGGTAATGTCTTTATATTGTTAGTAAAATAGTTGTTAGTAAACTAGTTGTAGTTACTAGTTGTTAGTTACTATAGTTGTTAGTTATAGTTGCGATCGATACTCACAAATGACCTTATTCAAGTTGGGTTTGAAATAAAGAATCTACGGAATTTCAAATAGGTCCGCCGAACCTCTGTAGAAAAAAAGGGCGAACGGTTTTTGTTTCATCTGTATAGTAAAATAGGGAATGGAAAAAAATCCTGTCTGATTCAAAAAAAACTGTACCCGAACTTGGAAAACTCTCAGTTCCAATGTTTTGTGGATAAAGCCTTCAGGAACTTTTGTATTTTCTGTTAAACCCTTTGAAAAAAAAATTAGGGGAAAATACTCAAGGGTGAACGAGGTCTACTTTCGTTAAAGGATTACTTGGGAAATTCTTCTTTCAAAGGGGCTACCGAATATACAAGGCTTACTTTCCGTAAAAACCCTCAAAAGTTTACCCCTGCGAACCTGAAAAAATAGGCTTCTGTGTAACCAGGGGAAAAGTTTGGGGAATTTCTACGGGTTCTCCTGATCACTAACAGATTGCCGGAGCCACACTGCTGTAAGTTTTACCATGCTTTAAATCTACCCTTCCTTTCCTTAGGAACTTTTGTGCCCCATTGACTTGTATGAGGTTTCTTTTTTTGGATTTCGGAATATTGGAATATTACTCGCTGCGGTTTCTAACAATCCCCTATCAGTAAAAAAAAAACATTTTTTTGTCTCTTAATTCAATATATAATTATTTGTTATTTTTTGATTGGACTTGCCCTACCCCTTAGAGAAACTGCTGATTTAAACATTTTTCCTTTAAACCCCCCATATATATATATACATCACCCTACATGTACATCATAATTTTTATTTGTAGTCCTATAAACAATACCCAGGCCCCTATCAAAGTTTCCCAGTGAGATCTTTGGGGATGGATCTTTGTTTCACCTACCTCCATGTTTTATAAGGGTTAAAAAAAAACTTGTATTGCCTCAAAATTGCAATTTTTTAACAAAAAATATGCAAAAGGCCCTCTTTTTTCGCCATTAACATTATTTTCACTGATTTTGAAGCCTCTCTCTGACCTCAATAGGCCATGCTGTAAAGGGGGCGTAAGCGTAAAACCATTTGTCTGCCTCTAAAACTGGTCACTCAAAAGTAAAAACTGCAGAAGGAAAAATTAGAAAAAATATTATATAGAGAGAGAAAAAAATTACTCCTCCACCCACCCTTGTAAGCCTTGATTGTGTAGGCTGTATCCTAGCAAACAGGATATTTCAAGTTTGTTTAAAAACCTGCAGAGGAGGGAGGAGAGAGGTTGTAAACAGACCATTCCACCAAGCAATGACAAGTTGATATGTTAAACCCTGCCTGGGCCGTCTAGGAGAGGGGGGTTTTTAGCACTCATCTTTGCTGTGTGGTATTCTAAGGGAGGGGCAAAGCACCAGCTGTAATGTGAGTCAGTGATTCAGCTGCTGGAAGTGGTGGACATGGGGGGTTGATGTTGTTGTTTTATATTGTTGTCCTTTAACCTAAAAAATTTTCCCAGAAAGTAAAACCTGTTAATCACACCTAAAAAAGGCTTTAAAAGAAAAAACATGTGGCTTTGGCAGAAAAATTGAAATAATATCAAAGCAGAAAAACACCATCCTGGCTTTTTGAACAGGTTTGCTAGAGATGGAAACCCCCCCCCCCCAAAGGTTTTTTCTTGGGATATTTTGTTTCTGGGCGAAGAGTTACCTTGCCCTTGGGAATTCTTCAAAATATTACATTTGCAAAACAACACTTTTCAAATATATTGCATCAGATATGCATAATTTCAAAGTTCCAAAAAATATCTGCATCGGTACTTGCTTTACTTACGAAAGCCGTTAATTGAAACTTAAGGGATTTTTATTTTGTTATCCAATTTAAATATTTAACAACATTTTTCTCCTAAATTAGTATGAAGGCCACACTTACGCCAGGATCACAAAACAATCCAATGGTGCGCAAATCTCAGCGGGCATTTTTACAGTTTGCAAAAAAAAATTGGCGATCGCATGCACTCTGAAAAAAAAACCAAAGATTCGCACAGGCCGTGCAAAATGTGGGCAAACTTGACAACGGCTCACTCCCTAATGAATTACATGATAGTAAAAGCATGAGGAAATATGCTAGTGGGGGCCTAAGCCATAAAACACAAAGCCACAAATTACAACCACTCAGATTTCAGAAGAAACAGCTTGTGAGATGACTAAAACCCCTCCTTAGCTTTCTTGAGCTTAAAGACGTGGTTTTGATTTCAACCCTGGAAGAGAGGGAGGATTACCAATCAGATATTTGTGCTAGAGAGAGCAGTAAAAATATGGACTTAGGTGTGAAGAGTTTATGAAAAAAACCAAAACTGATGTATCTTTACAAGGTTGTATTTATACATAAAAAATACAAGTAGTAAGTTAAATACTTCATTTTAAAAAATCAGGTGGACTTTCTCTTTAGGAAGTGGGACGGGAGTTACAAAAAGACCAACATTTTTTTAGGGTCCAATATATATGTATTGGGCAGTGGCATACATTATATTTAAAGGGTTGTATAATTTGTCATATACAGGAATGCTTGTTTTTAAAGGCTTTCCTTGGCTATTTAGGGGAAAGACTTTCTGTTATTACTCCTGTATTTCCTTTTATCATGAAAAGTACATTTCCTCCGATTATGCAGCTGCATAGTTAATCTTGTTTTGTTCTGAATTGTGTTTATACGGTGGGACTTGATTATGTGGGGATTTTTTCTTCCCTTCCAACCATTCTAACCTTGAAAAGTCTGCAAAGACAAAAAAAAAATCCCAATTGATTCTGTTTAGGTGTGAAGATGATTGTTTGATGTAACTTTTTCCTAGAATCCCACCCATGATAAAGCAGGGCCACAGCACAATTGTAATTGGCTGAAGACTCCTAAGAAAGGATGGAAACACATGTGAAAAACTCAAAGGGGGCTGGAGGGGAATGGGTTGTAACTGGGTGTGAAAACATTATAATCACTATTATTTTACTTCCTTTGTTTGTTTAAGATAATATATGTATTCCGTTATTAACATTGATTGTCTCCCATTGCGTGTGTTCAGTATTAGTTAAACAATAATTTACAGTGGTATCTTTGGGCCTTAAGACCATTATGAACCATTATGACCATTAATGGGGACCATTTAAATGACCCCAGGTAAAAATTGCAATTAAAAGTAAGATGGCAAATTACAAAAACTTAAGCCAAATGATTTTGTGACGAGTGATAAATAGTTATTCTGAATCCGACTTTGTTTGCAAAACACCACTTTAACCCAGCCAATTTACTAGTGGCTCATATGGATTATGCTTGATGTGTAGCCCACGTTAAATCATTAAACAGCCTTCACCTACCTTTCTAATCAAACTTTATCAATAAACAGCAGGGGTAAGTAGGGCGTCAACCTGACTTCAAAGGGACTTAGCGGTGTCACTATCTGATGGATGGCGGGAAATGGAACCGGGGGAAATCCCAGCTTTTGTAACTTTTATATTTGATTATCTTTATTCTTTAATTGTATTATGTTTGCTTTAGCTAGGAAGACCATTTGTAACGCTGTGCGGCTTTGTGGTTTTAAATGGTAAGCCAAAGGCCCCACAACACCAGGCATTAAAAACAACAGGAACATCAAACGCCCCCCCCCCCCCCCCCAAACGAAAAAAAAACAGGATCACAAAAAAAGGTCCATAAAAAAGCCATGATGAAAAACATTCCTTTATGGTACATGGCTACATAAGCTTGGATACTTTCAAAAATGCAAACGTTTTATTAAATGCAAGTACAAATCCTAGGGATGTAAAAAAAACAAGGGAAAAAAAATACTTGTGAGAATATGGGTAAATCCAATATACACGGAAAAAGCTACAGATGTATATGTTACCCTATGGAAACTAGGAAAGGGAAATTTTCTATTTCTATTTTTTCTACAATGAGGTCTTTGGCCATGTTTGGGAGAAGTCCACAGAGGAAAAACAAAAACAGAAAATGCTTTGAATGCCAAAACTTAAAACGACAAAAATGAAACTCATTACAAGAAACATGTCTCTGCTTATGCCCACACGCTATATATATCATGATTTTCCTGCTCTGTCTCTGCTGTAAACAAGGGAATAAAAACAAAATCCACAGCAAAAAGCCTGGCCAGACACTTTCATTTTCGGCCAAAAAGCAAGTAGTCGTGTGTAAGCCATTCTGTTCTCTATAAATATATTGGTTTAATTTAAAAAAATGTACTTTGCAGTTGGACTTGCAATTGGGGGAAATTTTTACGAAGGAAAAGTTTAATCTCCAAGCTACTGGTGAAAAGGTGTTTACACTACCTTCAACTAAGACATCATTTAACTTTGTTTTAAGGTTCTGGGAATTTTAAGCAAAAATTTGAAAGGTATTCTCATATATTTCCCAAGTAGTATACTGTGGGGGTCAGTAACTGAAAACCATGGGATAGGGAGGGGTGGACAAGGGACAGGGCCAAAAAAACCAGGCCAACCAAACTAAAAGAAATTCAAATAATGATTAATAAAAAAAAATAAGACCAACAGTTGCTCAAAAAAAGATCGAGCGATGTTCGAACAAAGGGGAGCCCAAGGACATGCAACCTTTATTTATAACCCCTGAGAGGAAGGCCCCAAGGGGAAACCAAATCAGGACCCACGAGTGGGACTATCACCCAGCTAATTCCAAAACCTGCCAGGTAAGTAGCAGGCCAAATCAGAAGGTGAGAATCCATGTAAAGTTGCGCCCAAAAACTTTAATGAAAAAAGAAATTGAAATAGTTATGTTGCCATCCCCCTGCCCTCCCATGGCTGGAAGGGGGCTTTTTATGGCCCATCCATAACATTTTTCAAAGGCTCCCCCCTTCCTTCATTAAAAACATATGTTCTCCATTTTCAGAGGATCGGGAAGAATAGTTCTGCGGTATTGACAGTAGGAGGGAAGCCAGGAAAAAGTTCAATTACTGACGAGTTTAATGCTCCTAAACAATGCTTTAGGGGTCCCCATTGAAAAAACGGGCATTGCACTTTTTTGTGTTCACTGTCTGTGCTTTTCTGCAATTTGTGTTTCCTTTTTAGGCACGGCACACTTGCAACGCAAATTGCAATCGGGCAAGCAATTGCATTGCGATTTCATGTTCGATTTTTGTTGCGTTTGCGCTGCCTTTTTTCATTAAGTATTGAAAAAAAAAACGCATTGCCGATTAAAATGCGGGAACGCCAAAATCGGCAATCGCAACGCCCACCCGAAAAAACGCGCATTTTCAGTGCATTGCCGTGTTTATGTTTCAATGATATGAAAAAAAAAGGGCCAAAGCCACCCCCAAATGCAAAAAAAAAAGCACGGGCAAGTGTGTTGGCCTAGGCCTACCTGTGTGTTGTAAAAAAAAAACGCATTAGCAGTGCACTTGTGTCTGCTTGTTCCTCGCTTTCTTTTTCTGCTCTCATAGACTTCAATTAAAACCACAAAAAAAATGGACAGTAATGGAACATTAAGAAAAAACTAGCCATGAGATACCGACACAGGTTTAAAAAGCGGCAAAAAACTAAGTGGTTGGGCCAGTGTTTTCGCCCAAGACTTGGTGCACTGTGAGTAGTTAATTGATATAAGATCCCCCCCCCCTCGGTTTCTAAAAAAAAAACCGCAGGGTTAATTCACATAAAGTTCTTATCGTTTTAAATGGTGTAATTTTTGCCCCAAACACATAATATTAGCTTCAAATGTTAATAAAATAAGATCTGATTGGTTGGGGCAAAATTACCACCATTTTAAACGATAAGAACTTTTATTGAATCTCCCTGCTGGTTTGGAATATTTAAAAATTAAAAATTTGATTGTTTGAAAATTAGATGGAAAAATTGTGATCGTAAATTCTAAAAATCACGATTGAAATGTTTTCGAAACTAATTTTGGGAACATCTAAAGGTTCTGCAGAACTTGCCAGTTTTGCTCCTCACTATTTATAGAATTGTTACTGTAGACCAGGTGGGAAACCGTTACTGTGAAGGCCATATCCTACACTATGGGGCATATTTATAAAGGTTCGTTAACTTTTCGCGGCCGTTTACGCGGACATTAACGCATAAATCGCGTTTAACGCGATTTATAAATGTCCGAAAACGGCCGCGAAAAGTTAATGAAGCGTTAACCCTTCGCGGCGATACTTACCTGTTACCGCCGCTTCTATTTAAAAAGCGGCTGTTACTGGTTCGCTCTGCTATATCGGCTGTTTTCTTCGCCACCTTGAAGGTGGCGAAGTCAGCTGATACTAGCCTCCCGCGGCGGGGTGGGCACAACCCGCGGCGCTGGTCGCACCCACCCCGGAACACGCCCACCCCGCCCACAACCCCCCGCGGCGGCGGAGACCCCCCCCGCCGCTTCCCAGCACCCCTCCCAACCATTCCCCGCTCGCGGCAATCCGGAACGGGAGGCTAGGAGGGGCTGCCGGAAGGGCGCACAGGTGGTCGCGACCACCTGCCGCCACCCCTCCCCGGCAACCCCTCCAAGCCCCCAGCCCCGGCCGCTCCGGGGTTGGGAAGGAGGGAGCCGCTGGAGGGGTGGAGCTCCCTCCACGGGGCCCTGAAAGGGCCTTTTGGGGCTTAAGGGTTCCCGCAGCTCAACCGGACCCCCCCCTCCCCGGCCCTTGTAAGGGCCTTTGCGGCTCTGACAAGAGCCCTTGCGGCTCTGATAAGGCCCTTTGGGGCTTAGGGGTCCCGCAGCTCGAACCGGGACACCCTCCCCGGCCCTATCAGGGCTTTTGCGACACTTACAAGTGCCCTTGCGGCTCTGACAAGAGCCCTTTGGGGCTTAGGGTCCCGCAGCTCGAACCGGGACCCCCCTCCCCGGCCCTTAAGGGCCCTTGCGGCACTGAAAAGTGCCTTTGGGGCTTGGGGTCCCGCAGCTCGAACCAGGACCCCCTCCCCGGCCCTTGTAAAGGCCCTTGCGGCACTGACAAGTGCCTTTGGCAGGGTCCCGCAGCTCGAACCGGGACCCCCAGTGTGCGGCTCTTAAAAGAGCCCTTGGGCACGTCTTCGGGCTGGCGACACCAACCCCACTCAGGTCGCCGATGCCAGGAGACTCACTGCGCCGACAGTGGCGCCCGCTGCACCGCCAGCCTCAGCGGAGCCGATGTTGCCAGCTGCTTCTTTCTTCAGCCATCTACTGCGATGGCATCTGAGTTCCGCGGCGGAAAGCTCCTCTTTATATAGGTTTGCAGAATCCATAATCCGTTTCTGATTGGTCAATTTTTTTAAACTTGCTTTACATTAACCAATCAGATTTCAGAACTTCCAGAAATCTGATTGGTTAATGTAAAGCATGTAAAGCAGTATTAAAAAATTGACCACAGAAACGGATTATGGATTTCTGCAAACCTATTAAAGGAGCTTTCCGCCGCGAACTCAGATGCCATCGCAGTAGATGGCTGAAGAAAGAAGAAAGAAGCGGTTGGCAACATCGGCTCCGCTGAGGCCGGCGGTGCCAGCGGGCTCACTGGCGGCCGCAGTGAGTCTGCCTGGCATCGGCGACCTGAGTGGGTTGGTTCGCCAGCCCGAAGATGTCGCGTCGGATCAAGACGCCGGCAACATCGGCCTCGTTGAGGTCGCCGGCGCCCGCCAGGGTAGCCCTGGTGCCGCAGGGGTACCTCTCGTGGGTCGGCGGCCTCGGCGGAGCTGGTGTCGCCGGGACTGGAAGAAGAAGACGCCGCCCAAGGGCTCTTTATGAGCCGCACACTGGGGGTCCCGGTTTGAGCTGCGGGACCCCCCAAAGGCACTTATAAGTGCCGCAAGGGCCCTTACAAGGGCCGGGGAGGGGGTCCCGGTTCGAGCTGCGGGACCCCTAAGCCCCAAAGGGCTCTTGTCAGAGCCGCAAGGGCACTTATAAGTGCCGCAAAGGCCCTGATAGGGCCGGGGAGGGGGTCCCGGTTTGAGCGGCGGGACCCCTAAGCCCCAAAGGCCCTTCTCAGGGCCCCGCTGGAGGGAGCCTCCACCCCTCCCAGCGGCTCCCCCCCTTCCCCTCCCCGGAAGCGGCCGTGCGGGGGGCTTGGAGGGGTTGCTGGGAAGGGGGTGCGCGGCGGGTGGTCGCGACCACCTGCTGCGCGGCCCCTTCCCAGCAGCCCCTCCTACCCTCGTTCCGAATTGCCGCGAGCGGGGAACGGGTTGGGAGGGGCTGCTGGGAAGCGGCGGCGGGTGGTCTCCGCCGCCGCCGCGGGGGGTTGTGGACGGGTTGGCGTATGCCCCCCCTTAGGAGAGGCATCGGGAAGGGATTTTAAGTCCCTTCGCGGCGATACTATACAGTATCGCCGCGAAGGGGCTTAAAATTACCGCAACACATCGCGGCCGCGATACATATCGCGGGAATGGCGCTCGCCGATAGTGCTATTTTCGCGGCCGCGATGTGCGGCGGTAATTTTTTGGCGCTATTTTCGTTGCTTTATAAATATGCCCCTAGGTTCACTAGTTACCTAGGGCAAAATTTTAATTTACCCGCCTTCATTTATGTTACATAATGAAACCAGCTTCCTGTAGGTGCTGAAATCTTGTTACTCACAGTTGCCTAAGAAAATAAGAAAGGAACTATGACTAAGGGTGATGGGAAAGAAAAGCTTAAAAGGAAGGGCATTGGGATCAAAACTAAAAGTGGACATTTAGGGCTGATGAACTAAAAGGTGGAACACTTTGCTTGTGCTATGAATCTGATTACTTGTTGCAAATGAATTGCCAGGGCTAACTTTTGCACTTTTTATTGCATCAGCCCCTTTAACTTCAGATGCTACTTGCTGTTTTTTACACCACCTACAGGGAGTTTTAATAAAAGTTCTTATCATTAGAAATGGTGCTAATTTTGCTCTAACCAATCAGATATTATTTAACATTTATAAGCTAACATCTAATTGGTTGGGGCAAAATTAGCACCATTTTAATTATAAGAATTATTAAATAACCCTGTATGTTTTAGTTTCGGCATTGAATCGATTTATTTATACACAAGAGTTTTATTTTGCTACTGCAATTTTGTTTATTCTATAAATAATAATGGTATAAAAATATATAATAAATAATGGTATATAAATATGGTAAAAAAGAAATTATCTCCAGACCTATGATTGTGTGATGAGTGCACACTAGGTGGCTTTCCTTCATTTGGCTTGAATGAAACAAGTTCCTGCGCAGAGCGCAAGAATGAGGAATGCAAAAGTTTGCTAATCATAATTAAAGTGAAAAAGGTTAGAAGTTAGGACCTTCCAGACTGGGGTCACCTTGAAGTGATTGGAAGGCTTTTCATTCATGTGATCACAGTAATGTATACTAAAACCCCTTTGTTTATAATGTATGCTAGTGTGATAATCAGATAATATGATATTGTATGAGGCCCAGGAATCTGTTCTTTGTTTGCATAAATGTTTGAGCAGATCAGTAGCACTTACGCAAATGTAATGTAATTTAGCCAAGGGGTGCTCCATGGTCTTCAGTTGTATGTATGTATGTATAGTTTATTTATAAAGCGCCATTTGGGGACGCAGCTCTGTACAGTAACAAATACAATAAAGTCATACAAGGGGAACAAATACATAGATAGCTCAGTACATAAATATATACATTAATAAATAGAATGCTAGAGCTTTGCCACAAGATAAATGTTCCCTGCCAGTAGAGCTTACAATCTAGTTAGGAGGGTAACATAGATAACATGATGGGGTTAATGCGGAGTGAGACGAATGCAGTGCAAATAAAACAACCATATACTGTGCTGGTTACCAGATAGGTAGGATGTAAGGCTAGATTTAAACCTGCTAATAGAGGTTTCTTGACGTAGAGAGAATAGAATAGAATTGCAGAAGATGGGAGCCACAAGAGAAAAAGCGTTAAGGTGAGAGGAGGCAGTAGGAGTGGGGGGTCGGTACAGGAGCTGGTTCTGCGATGAGCAGAGGGTACGGCCAGGAACATATGGGGAGACTAGAGAGGAAATATATATGAATGTATGTATGTATTTTATTTCTTATATAGCTCTACATATTCCGCAGCGGTTTACAATTATCTACTCAATTCACATCAGGCCCTGCTCCGAAGAGCTTACAATCTAATCACTTTATGTACATATCCAACCTATCAATATGTCTTTATGATTGTGGGGGAAACTGCAGTGCCCACGCAAGCACGGGGAGAACAAACTCCTTGCAGATGTGTCCAAGGATGGCTAACCACTGAGCCACCATGCTGCCCCATATAATATAATATAAAGAGGAGCAGGTGAGCAAAGGGATTTAAACGTTAGGAGAAGTATATTGCGTGCAATGTTCTGTTTAACAGGGAGCTAGGTTGTTGTCCGGTACAGAGGAGATTTGGGATCCGGTTTATTAGAGAGCGAAACAATACGTGTGGCAGTAAAGTATTGGAGTTAAGTATAGACTGAAGGGGAGAGAGGTGGGAAGAAGGAAGACCAGAAAGTAGTAGGTTGTAATAGTCCAGGTGCATAAGCATAGCGGTAGCCGGGAGAGAAAGGAACCTGTGAATTTTGGCTATATTGCTAAGGAAAAAGCGTCAGGTTTTCACAACATAGTTAATGTGGTTAGAAAAGGAGAGAGAGGAGTGAATAATTACCCCTAGGCAGCCTGCCGATTGGATAGGAAAATGGGGGTTTTGTGAACAGAGATCGAGAAAGATGGGACAGGACCAGGTTTAGGTGGAAAAATGATCAGTTCAGTTTAGGAAAAATTTAATTTGAGGTAGCGTTGCAACATCCAAGAGGAGATGGCAAGGAGGCAGTCGGAGACACTTGATTGAATGTCAGGAGTTAGCGTAGGTGTGTATCGTCTGCATATAAATAATACTTGAAGCCAAAAGAGCTAATGACATCTCCCAAGGAAATAGCATAGAGGGAGAACAATAAGGGTTCAAGAACAGATGCCTGCAGCATCCTCACATAGAAAAGTGACCATTGGCCTTGCAACCTGCAGATCATTCACAACCTTACACAGAGCTGTCTCGGTGGAATACGCAGGACGGTATCCACATTGCAAAGGATCCAGTAGGTTATGAGCATGGAGGTAGATAGAGATACGGTAGAAGCAGTTTAGAGGCTATCGGTAAGAGAGAGACCGGGTGGTAGTTGGCTAACTATTTATGCAGGTCCTATGCCTTTAATATAAAGCACTGGATGGATGGCCTCTTTCCTCATTTTAAAAAACCAATGGTCTGGGGGGTGGGGGGAGTGAGAAAGCCTGTTATATAGATCCAGTGAACAACTATGAGAAATGCAAAAGTTTGCTAATCATAATTAAAGTAAAAAAGGTTAGACGTTAGGACCTTCCAGACTGGGGTTACCTTGATGTGGTTGGAAGGCTTTTCATTCATGTGATGACAGTGATGTATACTAAAAGCCCTTTGTTATAATAATGTAATGTGTGCCAGTGTGCAGATAATATGATATTGTATGGGGCCTAGGAATGTGCACTGATTATCTTTTTTTTGTTTGAGACAAATTCCTGGTCTTTCTATTTCTTCTTCCCTATTATTCTTTCTATTTTTTGGACTGTATCTCCTTCTCGAGCTAGAGATATGAACAGTACAGTACAAACAATACAAAACATGTGCTATTTAACTGTGAGCAGTCGTAATCAGTGCTGATTACTTGCCTTGATTGCCTGTGTCATAGAAGCAGATTAAAAAACTCACAGCACACAAAGACACATTAATAGTGATAAATTCCATGTTTATACTTCTTAGTTTTATTTATTTATTTAAAGCCAGGTAGAATTTGCATGAAAATGCATTTTATGTGTAATAATATATACAAATTATACAAAATACATTTGAACTTTTTTTTTCTGTTTTTGGTTTATATCTGGTTTGTTATCTACTGTATCCCTATTTCACTATCTGTAATAAATCTATTATCTGGCTATATATTTCTATCTGTCTATCTATCTAGCTCTCTCTCTCTCTATCTATCTATCTATCATCCATCTATCTATCATCTATATATCAATCTATATCCATCTATCTGTCTATATCTATATCTCTCTTTTCTATTTATCTGTCTCTTATCTTTCTCACTATTTATCTGGCTATATCTCTCTGACTCTTGTCTATCTACCTATCTATCTATCTACTTATCTCTCAACCTACTTGTTACTTCACAACCCTCTATAAAGATGGGTGTAAGTACTTGATTTCCTTTCAATGGTGGTTTTACAGACTTTTTTGTTAAATAAAAACTTCATTTTGAAACATATTAAAGCCAATAAGAAGTGAATTTCACAATTAGCATGCTCTATTGCAAAGTTAATAGTCATAATAAAGGTGTAAAATATTTATTGGAAGCTGGGAAATGGCATGGGGAATATGTAACAACTATCACCCTCCCCATTAAAATCTATACCTACTTCAGGGCCCTAACAAACCCTGGGATTGTTACACTTATCTTTGTCCCCCCAGTTCCTGAAGCCCTGAATTCCTCTGTCCCCACAATCATGTCCTCCTTCCTGGATACAGCTGTCAGTCACGTCCTTTGTGGGGCCATTACAGCCAAAGACTTTTCTAAAGAATGTTCCATAAGGGGCTGGAAGATTTTATAAAGACTAATACATGCTTACATGCTTGTGTACCCCTGCTGGTCGGAAAAAGAGCCATGCTGGAAATTATGGTATCAAATATCTCGTTTTCCTTTTTGAAACTGTCAAAATCTGTGAAATCTCATATTGTTTACAAAATTGCAAACGTTGTGCATTCTAATGTGCTGTATGTGTATTATATGTACTGAACATGTATGTAAAAATATGTACACACCCTTTATTAAATAGCAATAAATGCATTGGGGTAATTGCTATATAATAAGGGGTGTGTACCGGTATATATTTTTGCATATATAATGTGTGCTGCATTCCATAATTTGTCTTGCATACACCACTACCCATTTGGGTGTACTATTTGTCTTGTGCCTCAACACTTGTGTTTATTATACATTTATTGTACAGTATGTACTGTATTGTATGTACTGTATGTGTATAGTATGTACTATTTGTGTATTGTGCGCAGGTCATTAGGATTCTTTTCTTAATTTCTTTTCAGCAGAGCCAGATTACCGGCAACCTAGGCAGGAACCTGGGGCCCGCTTGGATGAGGGGACCCGACTCCAGGTGCCAACTGTGAACCCTCAAATCCTTTTTCCATTAGAGATTCACTCAACACAGAGTTATTTATAGTGTAGGTTGCACAAATATTGTTAAACCCCAAATACATCACATTACATTTATCAACATTGAATCAACATTGATCAACATTGAAAACACAAACCATATGTTATTTATGTAAATTTCCCAGTGCATGTATTAAAATGAGAGGTAAGACACAGATTAATAGTTTTATATCAAGTTGTTCTGCCTTCTGGTTCAGTGGCTTTAGTTGTCCTTTAAACAACAGCATACCCTGACAGAGGAAGCATTTTAGGGGATGCTGGGAATCGATATTTAGCAATTTAGCGATACCACGTGTTATCTATTAAGCAGTAGTAAATCATAAATCTACGATCGCGTTATCATTGATTTACGATCAGTATTGGTAATGATCTTAATAATCGTTAAACCAATCGGAAATTAATGATTGGTCTAATGATCGTTAAACCTATCATTAAAGGCGCGGTATGGCCCAATGTTCTGTCTTCTTTAATTATATCACATACCTGAGATTTTAGGGCCGTATTCATAAAGTGATTTATTTGATTTGCCATACCACGTGGTGTTTTACAATACCGTGCATTATTTTCTGATCCTGCGTTATCCTACGATAAGGAGTGTTATTGTACCATCCAGCCATTAATTTACAATTTCTGTGATTTGCGTGCATTTACCATAGGTCAGTATTATTATTATTATTCATTTTTACTTAGTTTAGGATCATGTTTAATTAAAGGGAAGTCATAAAAGAGTTTTTTTATAACTAAGTTATATTCTTGTTTTTCAGAATTTTCCAGCCTTAAGGCTGTTCAACCTGGTTTGCTGTCAATAGCCACCATTATCATAATACTCACAACTAGAAACCTTTATAGAAACTATTGGGAACGAACCATTTGCCAGGTGGACAGGTAAATTTCCATTGACAGTTGTGCAGTAAGTAGCACAGTGGAAATATCACAGACTTTCTTTAACATTAGGCTATTGAGGCAGTCATTGTCTATCTACTATTTAAAGATCTGCCTTATACATTTTTTCCATCTTAAGTTGCATTTCAGGTTGTGCTTAAAGTAATCTGCAATTTTACACATCACATCTATTCTCATGGGACATTTAAACTAGATTATACTATGTGTGTTCACTTAAAGCTGATTCCCCCTTCGTTAAACATTGCATTATTTACTTGCCCTGCAATGTCTTCTAGGAGGTATCCAATTTCCCCTTCCTGCTTAGAAGTTTTTATGGATGTTATATTATACTATTTATCGAATTCACATTTTGTGGAATCACCTTAGGAGTAATAGAACCAAAAAGGAAAAAGGAGCAAAAGAGATAAAAGAAAGGTGGTTCTAACTACTAGGTACAGTGTGTTATCGAATAAGCTGGCAAGTATTGTGAAAAAACATTGGGCAATTTTGAGTGCCAACTTACCTATTGTTCCATTCTTTAATGAACCCCCTTTAATATCATATAAAAAGTCTTGGTCAATAAAAGATCAATTGGTTGTTGCTGATTTGGGTTCTAAAAAAGGTAATGTTCAGATGACGCTTACAGGCCAACATCTTTAGCATGTCCTCATTTTAATAGCTGTATAAAAGGGGATATTATATACCACCCCACAAAGGGCACCATACATGTATGACATCACATTTAGTATATGCAATAAAATGCCCGTGTGGGAAAATGTATGTTGGCCAGACCTCGAAACAATAAAAGATGCAATTAAGTGAACACAAACGTGACATTAGAAATAAAAATCAGGTAAATCCAGTGGCAGAACACTTTATGAAAGTGAGACATTCCCTGTCCCAATTCAGATTCCAGATATTAGAGCATGTACCCAGAAAGCTAAGGGGGGTGACAGACTGAGAGACCTACTTATTTGTGAAGCAAGATGGATACGTAGACTGGAAAGTCTCCAACTGAAGAGATTAAATAAGGAATATAATGTGAGATCACTGGTGTAAATATGGTTTTAGAGAATGATATCTTAATAATTATCCATTATAACCTTTTTTAACTGTTGGTAACATGATGTTATATGTAAATATGTTGCCAGTATGTGGTATTATTGCCACTCATATATCACTTGGAAACAATCAGGGAGATTCAATAAACGTTCTTATTGTTAATAATGGTGCTAATTTTGCCTAAACCAATCAGATCTTATTTAACATTTGAAAGCTAACATCTGATTCGTTGGGGCAAAATTAGCACCATTTTTAACAATAAAAACTTTTATTGGATCTCCCTGAATGTATATAAAAAATGCTAACTTTGAGCCACTAGATGTAGTGGTATTTATGAGGATAAAAGGAGACAATTGCATTTTTTCTTGTTAGCTTGACAAAGGATCAATGTGATCGGAAACGTTGCAGTATTTCCTGTTCTGAAAAAATGAGCCATGTGGCAGAGTTTGTAATGGATTTTTAAAGAATGAAATAAAAATATATGTTTTAAGAGTGCTGCTCCAGTGGTGACATATTCAGGAAATTCTTCTTTTACCCCAGGAGTGGCCACATGTACGAGCAATAAGCTGTCAAAATTCTGTATACATACAATTTAGAATCCTAGTGTACATCCAATTAAAATTGCTTACATGTTTATTCCCTTTATGATGCTGCTTTAAAAAGCCTGCCCTTCTCTCTGGATAAATAAAAGCAATTAGTTCAATAACTTGTCCATAAATTTGTATGTATACTATATTTAACTGGTCACTATTTGCACTCTATAATGTGTGGATGTATACTATCCCATCTTTAAAAAAGTTGTGTTACAATGGCAGTTTGACCAAGCCTCTTGGGATTGCGTACTCCACCCAAGGAAAAGGCATGTGTTCAGGTGAATAAGGACTTCACCTGAACACATGCCTTTGGGCTTCCAGCTCATAAAAGGCAAGTAATAGAGTAGGACCCAGCTCAAAAAGCAAACCTTGAAGTGGTTGCTGGGTTTAAAATGCTGGGTTTAAAATTATTTGGCAAAGTTATTGAAACAATGGGTTTTATTTATCCAGAGAGCTTAAAGTGGACTAGACACAGTCAGGGAGATTCACTAAAAGTTCTTATCATTAAAAATAATGATTAATTTTGCCCAAACCCATTAGATCTTATTTAAAGGGTTTCTCCACTGATAAAAAAAAAAAATTGGCGTTTTGTTTTATTGAAGAACAGGAGGTAAAGTAGCTGTGTCTTACCTCCCTATCTTCAATAAAACTTTCAGGAGCTGGGAACAAAGGTAAGGTACTTACCTGATCGCTCACTCCTCCGCCATGTAGTCTGACAGGTCCCGACGGACTTAGGGGATATTTATAAAGGATCATTATTTTCGCCATTGCTTGACATCGCAATGACAAAAAGCGCTATTTTCGCCTTATTTATAAACTAGCTCATTTTTGCTTTCGCCTTTGCAGAAAAGTATCGCTGTGGCGATGTGTGGCGATAGTTTTCGCCCTATTCATTGCGTTAAGTGTGGTATCACTGCGAAAAGAGAGATTGCTCTCTAGTGTAATTTCAGAGTTATCTTTGTCCCTTTTTTATTTACAGCCATTTATAAATAGGGGGATTTTCACCTTTTTGCCCCTTTTCTCCCTTTTGTTGCATTTTTTGCAGTTTTAACAGGATTTTCACCAAACATCATTACTTACTGGAATGTTCCATTAACATGACTATTTCTTACACAGCACTATGGTATGTTCCCATATTAATGGGACTGGTTTGATAATTAGCTGCAGTTTGCTAAAAATAAGCAATGCTAAAAATGTATCCTATTAATGAAATAGAGAAAATTCGCCTTTTGAGTTTTACAGTATTTATCATCCTATTAATAAAATAGAGAAAATTCGCCTTTTGAGTTTTATACTATTTATATCTTTGGCTGAAAAAAAACACCAAATTTTTATTTTAAATAACAAAGATAGGTGTTCTGTGTGTATTAACCAATTTAATACTACTTTGAAAAACCACCAGGGAGTATTACCTATTTACCATCATATGTGCTGACCTTTTATAGCATTATTAGTGCTACTTTTTACTGGATAATTTTCGCTTTTGATGAAAATTCGCCTTTTTAATAACTGATGAAAGGAAAAAATTAAAGTTTAAAAAATTATGGTAAAGGCTGGTGGGGAAAAAAAGCAAAAATAATGACCCTTTATAAACATGTCCCCCAGACCCCCATTTGATTTTATTGGTAAATAAAGAAAATCAGATAAAAATCTATAAAAAGTGAAAAATTAACCTTAAAAAAGCGAAATCTCAGATTGTATTACAGTTAATGCTGGAAAATAGTCTAACACCCCCCTGAGTACTTATTAGCATTGAGAAACACTCCACAATGTACTGACACCTCCATGGACCCATTGGCAGGATAAATAAATGGCCACTTATGCGTTTTCGCCACCTCAGACTTGGCGAATTGGAATGGCTGAACTTAACGCAAAAATACACTTTTCTCCATTTTATTAATATGCTTGAGCTGTTACCGCAGCGATGTATGGCGAAAAGTGAAAAGCGAAATGTAGCGCCACTGGTTATCACTGCTTTATAAATAACGAAAAGGCCAAATTAGGCGAAAACGCTGTGTTAAAGAAGGCGAAAAGTTTAACGAACCTTTATAAATATGCCCCTTAGTATTCTATGCGCATGCCCACCACTGTCCTCCTGCCTCCTGATTTGTCCCTCTGCTTTCCTGCTTGCCATATTTTGGAACTGTTTGATTTAGCCTTTCCTTGCTTCTAAAACTGTTATTATTGGACTGTTGCTACTCTACCCTGTCCTGCCTAGCTCCAGTTCTGGATGGAGCAGAGGACCGTGTCAGCACTCTACTTAGCCTTCCTGCCAAGCTGTAGTCCTGGTCTACATGTTTTCATATTCAGCATGCTCCCAGGCTTGGTGCAGCAGGTGTGAATTCTCCTCGCCAAAGAGAATATACTGGTGCCTGCCTGACACTCTTTAATATTGCATCAAAGGGGAATCAACATACTGAAAAGTAAAGGATAACACTAATGATCACCCACCCCCTCCTATTCAAAGTACTCAGGATGAGGACCCCTGGGGGGATGACAGGCAGGTACTCGCACAGACAGGCAAAAGCAGACAAACAGGCACTCACGCAGACAGTCAAACACAGACAGACACTTACACAGACAGGCAAACACACAGACACTTAGACACACAGACAGGCACTCACAGAGACAGGCAAACACACAGAAAGACAAGCAAACACACATACACGCACACACAGACAGACAGGCGCTCGCACAGACAGGCAAACACAGACAGACTGCTATGACAGACAGACAGGCATACACAGGCACTCACACACAGACAGGCAGACACACACAGAAAGGCTAATGCAGACACGCATCGCTTACTAAGTCCATCGGGACTTAGTACGCGATGGACAGAGGACGTGCAGAGGAACAAGAGATGAGGTGAGTTCTCTAACTTGGTTCCTGGCTCCTGCATGTTTTATTGAAAAACAGGAGATAAGACACAGCTCCTGGAGATAAAACACAGACAGACGCTATGACAGACAGACAGGCATACACAGGCACTCACACACAGACAGGCAGACACACACAGAAAGCTAATGCAGACACGCATCGCTACTAAGTCCATCGGGACTTAGTACGCGATGGACAGAGGACGTGCAGAGGAACGAGAGATGAGGTGAGTTCTCTAACTTGGTTCCTGGTCCTGCATGTTTTATTGAAAAACAGGAGATAAGACACAGCTCCTTCACCTCCTGTTCTTCAATAAAACTGAATACAAAAATGTATTTTACCAGTGGAGATACCCATTAAAATTATAAAGTGTAACAATTTATTTACTATCACTCTTTTTGATAAGTTTGTTCAAGATATAGATGACCTTCAAGAACAGAAAATTTGACCAGGATGAAGAAAGAAAACGACCATAGGGATTATAGAAAAAAACAGGAAGTATGAAGAGGACTGTCAAGAACATAGATAAAAATGGGTGATAGAAATGAGTTTGTGGAGTATTGCTAAATATTGCAGACAAAAGTTTGTCATATACATTAATATATTACATTTAAATGCTATATTTTACTGTAAAAGAGAAAATAGTTTTTACCGGTTTTCAGTCTAACAGATTGAACTTTAAAAACATAAAAGATAGCTAGCAAGAACTAAAAGATAGCTAGCAGAACATAAACGATAGCTAGCAAAAAACATAAAAGATAGCTGCAGAACATAAACGATAGCTAGCAAAACATAAAGATAACAGCAGAATAAAGATGCTAGCAAAAACATAAAAGATAGCTAGCAAGAACATAAAGACTAGCAAAACATAAAATAGCTAGCAAAACATAAACAATAGCTAGCAAAAACATAAAAGATAGCTAGCAAGAACATAAACGTAGCTAGCAAAAACTAAAAGATAGCTAGCAAGAACATAACGATAGCTAGCAAACATAAAGATAGCTAGCAAGAACATAGATGAGGACATAAATCATAGAAAACAAATAGAAAATTCTAATGTGATCTATTTATCTAATTCAAAGTTTATCTAGATAATCATCCACCTGGGGCAATTTAATGTGTCTTCAGGAGTTTTTTTGCCTTCCTCTGGATCATATGCACATCAATCAAGGGGGCCAACCTGTGACGTACAATGTGTATGAACGGCCAAATTGTGCCCTGTATGGGTGCTCTGTCAGCTGAAACGGGCATTCGGTCGAGGCTCGTTGATGATCCAACCGGTAACAATATTTTTACTGCCACAGTAATACTGCCACAGGTTTTAAACGCTGTGTTATAATTTACCAAACAACTATCTGTAGTTTATGACCGCATTTACTTCAGTGGTAAATGCAATGTATTGACTTTTTGATACTAGCTTTTATATATATCCCCTTAGATATGAAGACAGTATAGATAGGGTTAGTGGACAAACAATACTGATCTTTCCACACTCCTCTTATTTAGAACACCCAGGTTGAAACTCCATGCCAAGTAAAAGCCCACTAAATTAATCTTCCGTAAATGTAATCAAACCGTGTGCATGGGTGTACTCACAAACATGGCCAGTAAATAGCTTCAAAGCCCAAAGCACCATTTTACCTTGGAAATAACTCCAAATTCTATACGGTATTTTTAAAACCACACACTTTCTACTATGTTACTTTACCATTTTATCATATATACTTCACAAGAATGCAAACTTTTAGCAATCTTCTAAAAAAAAGGCAGCAACGAAGGTTCAAACTTGCCCAAAGTCACCCAAACCACCAGTAAAAAAAGGAGCACTGATATCAAACTCTGACTAGTCCTGAATAAAACAGTTTTCTCCCTGCATCACTGAACACAGATAAAAGAAGACTCACTAATAAATATAGCCCAAATACACAGGATATTTAAAGCAAACACTAATGTACTGAGTCCCCAGGTATACTTTTAGCATAGATGACATTGCTGTGTTCACCTTTACCAAGCCCCTTTTTGCTGAGTGCAGGCCACGTCTTAGCAGTCATAGCTTACACGGTTTCCCACCCTGAACTTTGCAAAGCAGAGAAAAGGTATGTGAAAGCTAACATTGCTGACAAACTTTCAATCTCTCATGTCATGAATAAGACAATTTCAGAAATACCCCCACAAATGTTATTTATTTGAACCCCAAACCTTTACCTAGATAGCGGTGGCATTCTTTTATCATACATGTAGAGTTCAGACAAGACTTATTCCCATATGAAGTAGAGAATGGTCACAAAAAACAATCTCCTACATGTCATAAATAAAATAGAACCCAACATTTACAGGGACACTTCCAGCAAAAAATTCAAATAGGCCAAAGCATTGGGGTTGAGCACTATGTGCAAAATTGCATTTTAGTTATCACCCTTCATCTGGAAAAGAACTACATAGAATATCTATATGAATATGCTATGCAATAAGGAACAGCAAGCAAGCCCACTGCTGTTCAAGCACATGAATATTGTGCTATATGCCTACAAGCGCTACTCGGAACTGGGCTGTTTTTCTACACAGACAAATTTAGACAAAAGTTGGTGGTCCACCATGAATTGAAATGGGGTAAAAGGGATGTCAACTGGCAAGGTATGTTAGTGGCCAGACAACATTTATCCTTGTATACTTTCTAAATAAGCAGCAACAGAACAAAAACGAACACATGCTGGGCTTTTATGTATCAAATTGCAAATGGC
Organism: Hymenochirus boettgeri; assembly: GCA_019447015.1. Taxonomy (NCBI): domain Eukaryota; kingdom Metazoa; phylum Chordata; class Amphibia; order Anura; family Pipidae; genus Hymenochirus; species Hymenochirus boettgeri. The sequence goes on along the minus strand of CM033469.1, from coordinate 82,518,093 downwards.
AAAGCAGTTGCTATTTCAGACATAGAGAAGGTTTCCATATTTCTTTTAATAAAATTCATCCCGCGTTTCAGTGGGTGATAATTTAAAATCAGGCTACAGAGACAAAATACAAAAGAGTTTCCTACATTCAAGGTGTCGCCTTGGGTGTCCCATAATCAATTGCAGGAAAAAACAATTTCACCATGAACCATGATTCAATTTTGGAATTGAGATTAGCTCTAATGTAATGGAGTTTAGATTTCCCCATGAAATGTCTAAACTGAAGTATTTAATTTCAAAAGTTCTACTGTTTAAAAGTTAAAGTTCAGTGAAATACGGTCCTTCCCAGGAAATTTAAACTATGCAATCCATGTTATGCCAGTAGGTAGAGTTAGGTAGAGTTTAGAGAACAGAAGACTTTGTGATTTTACAACTGGAGTTTGAATCTCTAATTTTTCCATTTGGTTAGGCAAGAAAGACAGGGATAAGGTTTTTTGTTATGTCATAGTGGGGAACATGCTTGCAACAGGATTTTATTACCGTATATACAGTACAGTTATGTATGGATGCAGATGTATCTAAGGGCTATGGAGCCTGGAGAGAGAGTGGGGGGGGGCAGGTTTATAAAGAAACCAAAAACTTGGTCCTTCTAGAATTTTTCCCAATTTTAGTGGCTGTGGAAATTTGGGGACCATTGAATAGTATAGTATGATGAGTACTGTAGGATAAGGTGATACCTTTTTATTATGGACTAACAGTTAATTTTTACAGATAAGCTTTTGAGAGATACACTTCTCTCTTCCTCAGGTCAAGTAGTACCTGAGCAAGAGAGAAGTGTATCTCTCGAAAGCTTGTCTGTAAAAATGAACTGTTAGTCCAAATAAAAAGGTATCACCTTATCCTACTCATCTCTTATTATATGCTACTGGACTAATACAGCTACACACATTTTATCTTCAGCTATTGATACAGAAGAATATAGCTTTGTTATATCATATTTCGATCACCAAGAGCTAGGATTAACTAGAACCATACTTTTCACTGATTTGATCTAAGGATAGAAACATACAGATTTCTCCAGCGTTTACAACTATACAAATGTACAAATCTGAGGATACAATTATACAGATCTCTCCAGCAACTAGATTGGGGACTCATGCCTCCATTTGGACATTTACTATCTCTTGAGACTGCTGATACATTTCTTTCTCACTTGCTTTTTGTTTTCATGTCATCCACTCTTTTTGTTCTAGAATTGTTCTTTATTATGTGTCTTTCTACTGGATGGGCAGCTTCACTAGAAGCTATGTTTTAATTGTATATAGATGTTTTTTATGGGACTGTATGTGAGGTATCCTTATATTAGATATAACTTTAACTTTTTTGCTATATTTGCTATGGGCTCTTACTAACTTCTCCAATCGCCCGCGCATGACATCACTATGGGACTGACCATAGATGACACTCGAGTGTGTGTCAAGGTTCTTTACTGATGGAGGTGGAACATGATACTTCCTTGACGTGCCGCTTCTATGACATCATGCGGGTGCCAGTTTCAGAGCTTCTTGCAGGATTAGGCCCATATTTAAAGTGAGTCTTAGTTTGGATACCTACACACTGTTCATAAAGCCCAGTCTGGGCGAAACGCTACAGCTGGTCCCCTCATCGGTCATAACCTTCTGCGCACTAGCTCCTGTGTGGACCCTCTAACTTTGGTATGTATACAGAAAAAAATACTTTGCGTCATCTTAATCTATTAATAAATATGTGTAAGTAGCACTTACTCTGTGGTGTGTGGTGTTGCTACATGCCTTCAATAAAGTACTTTTTTGCTCAGGCTCTGACCACTGACCTCACTATTTTCCCCATACCAACTGTCAATACAGCATACAGAACACCAACTGTCAAACCATTCAACTACAGCAAAACTGCTTAGAGAAATGTTGAAATGTAAGATGTTTCAGATTGTATAACTAAAGAAATAGGGGCAGATCAACAAAAAAATGGTACAGGGAGAGTTGGGATGAAAGTTTTCACTAATGGGCAATTAAATGGTTTTTTTTTTCAGTGTACAGACCCTTTACAGAGGTGGTTTGCTGTTAAAACTTGTGCTTATATACAATGGGCCAGGATGGGGGGGGGGCTGATTGCTTTAATTGGTTTTATGTCTTAGCTGTTTGGTTGCTCATGTGTAAAATATGCAACTTTTCGCAGTTCCCCATAACAGATTATAATAAGGAATTAATTTTATCTTAGGAAGGGAGTAAGGGAGGTGTGCTGGGCTTACTTTTTTTCCCCTGTTTGTATAGTACATGACATTTGAACCATGAGCACCTTCCCCCTGGCCTACTAGTTGTTGAATACTAAATTGGTGCCCTGGTACCTATATATGAGTAGTTTTGGCATTGATACAGAGGAAGACAAAAAAAAAAGCAGTATGAAGGGGAAAATTATTCCTTCCTGAGTGGCAACACAAATATCCCTGAATCAACTCTAACTTTATATATCAATACCAGTAATATGAAAATTCTTTGTTTTTAGATCCTCATCCAGCTTTTTTAAAAACTATCCAATGAACCTGCTATCACAACGTCCAGTGGAGGACAGTTTCATAGTTTTACGCTGTCACAGTGAAAAACCCCTTCAAAACTTGAAGACTAAACTTCTTTTCTTCCAGTTTAAAGGGATGTCCGCGTGTCCTCTGACATGTTCTATTGGTGAACAATTCCCCAGATAGTTTACTGTATGGCTCATTATGTATTTATACACAGTAATCATATCCCCACGCAAGCGCCTTTGTGTTCAGGACAGATAACATGCTTGTGGTTTATGTGATTAAAGGGCAATTATAAACTTCTAAAAATCTACACCACGCTCCCCCAGTAAATAGTTCCCAGACTGAGGATCTAAATGGTGGGGTCCTCACCCCTTGGTCTTACTTGATACCAAGAATGAGTCATCTTTGTGAAGCCACTTTCAGGGCTTCCCTGAAAGTGGCTTCTCAGGGCTGACCAATGGAAAGACCCTTGCAGATCGTGCCTTCCCATTGGTTGAATAGCAAGTACTGGAGGGGGTAGGTCTGGTGCCGGCTTCACAAATCCACCTTTGAAGGGCTGGTATTCAGTAAACAGGCAGGACCAAGGGGTGGGGATTTTAAGTCCTCACTCTAGGTAATATTACTGGGGGGGGGCTTAATTACCCTTTAATAATTTAATATCCAAATCATAGACAGTTATGAGGTTACTTTTGGACATTTTGATCTTTACAATATAACATATGGTGTAAAGCAAAGCATATTCCTGGGTCTGAGAATACAATGGCTGATTCTTTTTCCTGGTTTCAGCTGTTGAGATTCTTGAAATAAGGCAGGCTAACTTAAGACAGGCGCGAAAGGGAGAACATGCTCAGCATTACCTCTGGGGTTTAGTATTGACAGACTAAAATCTTTATTGGATACCACCTGGTCTTCTTATAAAACTGGAAGGCTTAGGATTTTATTTACTGTTCAGATCAATTATTTAGTTTATTTGGAGAGTAATGACATTGTGGCAATACAGTTCCCTCATCGGGGAAATAAAAAGATCTGGCACTTACTTCTGACACCACCATCCTTTGGTCAGATATTGCGCGGATGCAAAGTTTACCATCGAATTGACCTTTTTGCTATATCTTTTGCACTTTTTTACCTGGAGATACTTTAATCTAGAGGGTGTTAAACAGTACTATACAGGGATGATGGTGTTCACCTGTCTGATATTGGTCTTGATAGTTTTAACAGGTTTCAAAGTGCAATAGAAAGAGCATTATTTGTTGGAGGAAGGTCAGTCGTGGTAGAGTTATCAGCCAAGACCAACATGGAGAAAAGAAAAGAGAAAAGGGCTTTGGCTGTGTTTAGATGAAGTCATTTGGTAAGATGAAAAAGGGCAATCCAACAGATCGCCAAAAGGGTCTGGCCCAAAATGGATTTGGTAAAGTTATTAATTGAGTTATGGTAAAAAAATTGAGAAGAAAATTTGTTTAGAAATGCTTCAGCCTGATTTCACCACAATACAGTATCTGTGTGTTTATTATTACTGTGCTAAGTAAACTGTCAGGGGTCCACCCTCCATGCTCATGAGAAGAAACAAGTTTGTTCAAATGTAAAACACAGTAGAAAGGCAAAATATTATTTTAAAAACACCGTGACAACTGTATCTGATTCTGATTGGGTTTCTTTAGTAGTGCATCATCCCTCAAAATACGCTGAGAGCTGTACAAGCTGGAGCATGCACAGAAGCCCTTGTCAAAGCAAAGCCAAGACGTTACCAATGATCAATAGCAGGGAGGGCAGAGGCGGCAACTTCAGGAAGACCAGGTATAATACTGCAGAGTAAATTTCTACATGTTCAATGAAGGCTTGGGGGATGTTTTCAGATTATGTAATGTAAAAACTGGGGTTCACTTCTACTTTAAGGAGATTGCTCCAATTTAGTGAAGGAATGTCCTACCTGCGGCCCTTGGCCTGACTCACTGAAAAGAAACATAATAACATGATAACATGCTCTCCCTAGTAACAAGGACCTGAACTGCTTTATTTAACTTTAGTACATACTTGAAAAAATGTTATGTATTTGTTGCTGACTCTCACTTTATCATGCTCCTCTGCAGATGGTGATGTCAGTCCAATTTAAGTCTATGGGGGTTATGTGTCAAAAAACTTTGGCCAGCCAGAAGATGTTGGAAGCAGCTAAGGAGGTTGTAAAGACTACACAACACAGCAGCACCCAATCACAGTAATTTTAGTGATTGCATTTAAGGCTGGGTACAAACCATACAAAATTTTCGGCCGACTGATAGTACCATGTGTCGGCCGGAAATATGCATGATGTAGGTAGGGAGGCCCGACCGAGCTCGTTGATCAGGCCTCTTGGTTAATCGCAGTCAGTTGTGTGGCTCCTCACAACAATTCCTGAAAGGCTTGGAACCTTGTTGATTACTTATTCATAAACCATATAGTCTGCATCTCAAACAAAAAGACTTGCACTCGACACCTGTCTTGCATACTTTATACAAACTATTTGTTGTTGCAGATGTGCTATAGCAATTGGCTCAAATAGCCCATTAAATAATGTGATTAAATAAATCCACATAGTGCAACAAAATACACATTATAGGCATTACGTGTAAATGTTAGTAATTACATGAATAGTAAGTATTCTGCTACTAAAGCCACTTTATTACAGCATATTTCATAAACCAGTTACATAATTCAGTTGATGGATAGCTTTGGCTCAAGGCACAATGAAAAATAATTAGTCCACAATTGTACACACAAGTAATCTTAAATTCTTCACAGGATATCATTATGCAAGTTCTTAAGTTCTGTGACCTTCTGGGACCTTGTGATACTCAACAAGATGTTTAAAAGATCAAAATATATAAAGTTGTCATATTATGTTAATTGTCAAGCCATTCATTGTTTTAATAAAACAGAAAAAAAAATATGAACACAGATTAAAGATTCTAGACAAAAAGTTAAGGAAATAACTAGAAACCCATGACAGAAATACATAAACGAAAGCAAAATGAATGAATGAAAATTTTTAGGCTAATAATGTACATTTACTAAGAGGATAATTTTAAAATTAACAGACTCAAACAAACAATATACTTGATAATCTGAAGATATTCAGTAAAATTAGTATTTTGTATAGTACAGGATGTACCTGGAAAATCTTCTAATTCAAGCAAAGGATTGTGCAGGATACAGAACTGTAAGCATTTCATGCCTCAGAATGCTCATCTCAAGTTAGTTGTGAGAGTATGCATAGCAATTTGATACCTTAAGGAAATATATCTAACTATTGTTTGTCTATTGATAACCCTACAAATGCACATGTTTCATACAGTAAGATCTGGATATTTAGTGTCCAGGTGAAGACATTTTCATGTTGTTGTGTAGGGGTGTAATATATAGTTGCGTGCTCTGCAGGTGCAAAAAAATATGAAGAAGCAAGCAAAGAGCCACCAAGTATCAGGAAGAATCCACCAAACCAGCCCATGAACAATGCTTCCCAAACTCCCATCTTGGGACGATATCTGGAATGGTGTCATCCCAAAATCTTGACAGTTTCATAAGCACCCAGGAGACAGGGACAAGAGAACTTAATCCTGAAGTCCAAAGCATTATTCCTGCGACAAGTAACAGACGATTCTTCAGTGCTTGTTTTTCCATTCCAACCTTAATGCAGTCCAGACCAAGACATGAAAAGAAGTCCAAGAATTCCTGAGCCATTGGATAAGCACATTAAATCCTTGAAATTCTTAGCTCAGAAGACAAGGCTAGAAATGAATCAAAATCCTTGCACTGCATTGGCCCTTCATCTTGAACAACACATGTTTGCCAAAGTCCCATAGTCCAGTTTTCTAATTCATTTAACTCCAAGTTAAGGTTTTCCATTGAGGCACATAAGTTGTGACACAAGAAAGAATCCATCCTGCCAAGGAAAACAAGACCCCTCCAAATTGTGCATGAGTTCTCTTGGCCAATGCCATACTTGCAGGTTCTTACTGGAGGGTTCTGTAATGCCTATATCCTTGCAGCTGTGTCTTTATCCAGATAGTGAACTAATAATCTTGACTCTGAGTTGCACGGTATATAAGCTTTTGACATTAACCCCTCAAGTACTATGAAATAGGGTTTTGTCTTTGTTAAGATAGGGTTTCACATTCAGGTGAAAAGAATCTCTGGCATCTAGGAGTTAAGTTTATGATAAGCATTTGATCTGTTACCTTTCAATTTGCTGAGTAAAATTAATCCCAATGTCTGATGATTACAAGCCTTTTGGTGAACAAAGAAAGCTCTATGACCCCTCACCCTAAAAAAAAAACAACAGTAATCATTGTGCTTCAGTATGGACTAATTAGATTTAAATGGTGATAAAAACAGGCTCTATGGATAACAGGACCTCATTGTCAGAGCGTGTTTGAGAATCAGGAACAAACATCTGAATTTGAAGTGAAATTTCGGTCTGTGGATAAATCAAATACATTTTTCCTCTTTATGAGGTGCTACATAAAATCAATTTAATATCACTAACATTCACTACTTATAGTTCTGTAAATAAAGTAAATATAACACAGGAGACTTCATAAGTTATATGATGATTACAAGTGTTCCTTTTATACAAGCCATTTTCATTTCCCCTTAAATAATTTAATAACACTGTGCGTCCTTTCTTTTCTTTCTTTTTTTTTAAATAGTACTTTTTATTTGGATTCTGTTGAGTTTTCTGACATTTTGTAATTCACTTGCTTTTGATCAAATCAACATTTTTTTAAATATGCGCCTATGATGTATAATGTTAGAAAGGATTTCCTCGTTGGATGATTCTGTTATAAAAACTCGGGGATCCTGTAAAATAGTTGCATATGTCAAATAAATTAAACCCCTAATAAATTATGCAAGTACAAAACAATGCAAAGTGTCCCACTTATGGCTACTACCCCACTCTCAGGTGTCTGTGAAATAAACACGCTCAATAGACAAGTGTGCTACTCTCTTCTTCTTTTATTCTATTGAAATGACTGGTCCTAAAGTAGAGGACTGTGAACGTGTGCACCTTGAAAGAGCTGGTATTCCTCCTTAATGCAATGTGCTTATCTTAAGCCTTTACAGACCTGCTAATTGCGCACCTGACGAAACATCTGTTTCGTCCAATAATTGCACCTGTACAGCCTCTCAGTGAGTTGGCATATGTTAATCTGGAGGATGACCACCAACCATGCTGACTGAGCGCCACACATGTGCAATTATCAGCGAAAACGGCTGTTGTCGGGCATAAAATTGTCAGTTTGTATAAGCCTTTACACTTGTGGTCGATATGGATAAAACAATACAGGCTGCCTAGCACATATGAGATATATCTTCTTGTAGACAATATTAGCTTACATAGCAAAAGTTTAGTTGATTACTGATTGAGTTATATTTTGTCTTTCTCTACTTGTGCCAATAATTGTTGGTCAACATGAGCATTGCTAATTGTTTTGTCTGATAATCTAGCATGGACAAAACAAGCATCAAACAGCCTCACCCTGGTAGTTTTGATAACAGCTCTTAGCTAAAATACAATCAACACCTTGCATTCAGGAGATCCCTATCACTTGCTGTTAAATGCTGTTTGGGACACATACCATGGTATTTATTGCACAGATTCTTGTACAAGTCATTCTGAACTGAGAGATTAATTTGGATGACTAGCGAAACATCTTCTAGAACTAAACTTCAAGTCCAGTTGATCTAATTGAATACACAGATATACCATGACCTGGGTGAATGAGAACCTTCACAAGCTATGGGATCTATACATTTTTAAAACTTTCTTTTATTTATTTGTATATTCAAGTGACAATATATGTACGTTACAATCTGTCAAATCTAAATTACAGAGTGATGCCCTTTTGTACATAGCTCAGTAGTTAGATCATCTATATTAAGTTAACAATAAAGGTATGAAACACAAACAAGCATGAAATAAATAACAATTACAAATTAGTAACCTATTGCGCATGCTACACACTCTCTGTATTTAATGTGCTATACCCACCTTTATAAGTAAAGGCTTACATATCACATGAAATTGTAATAGGAATAGAACATTATAAGCAGCATGCCATTTTATAATGAGGTGTATTTAAATAGGTTATAAGCAGCATACCACTTTATAATGAGGTGTATTTAAATAGGTTATAAGCAGCATACCACTTTATAATGAGGTGTATTTAAATAAAAGGTTATAAGCAGCATACCACTTTATAATGAGGTGTATTTAAATAAAAGGTTATAAGCAGCATACCACTTTTATAATGAGGTTATTTAAATAAAAGGTTATAAGCAGCATACCCCTTATAATGAGGTTATTTAAATAGGTATAAGGCATAACCCTTTATATGAGGTGTATTAAATAGGTTATAAGCAGCATACCACTTTATATGAGGTGTATTTAAATAGGTTATAAGCATCAATACCACTTTATAATGGGTGTATTTAAATAGGTTAAGCAGCATACCCCTTATAATGAGGTGTATTTAAATAAAGGTTATAAGCAGCATACCACTTTATAATGAGGTGTATTTAAATAGGTTAGAAGCAGCATACACACTTTATAATGTAGGTGTATTAAATAAAAGGTTATAACAGCATACCACTTTATAATGAGGTGTATTTAAATAAAAGGTTATAAGCAGCATACCACTTTTAATGAGGTGTATTAAATAGGTATAAAGCACATATCCTTATAAGGGTGTATTTAATAAAAGGTTATAACAGCATACCACTTTATAATGAGGTGTTTTAAATAGGTTATAAGCGCATACCACTATAATAGAGGTGTATTTAAATAAAAGGTTATAAGCAGCATACCACTTTATAATGAGGTGTATTTAAATAGGTTATGCAGCATACCCCTTTATAATGAGGTGTATTTAAATAAAGGTTAATAGCAGCATACCACTTTATAATGAGGGTATTTAAATAAAGGTTATAAGCAGCCATACCCCTTTAAAGGAGGTGTATTTAAATAAAAGGTTAAGCAGCATACCACTCTTTATAATGGGTGTATTTAAATAGAGGTTATAAGCAGCATACCACTTATACTGAGGTGTATTTAAATAAGGTTATAAGCACATCCCACTTTAAAATGATGGTATTTAAATAGAACATTTTGAGCACATACACCTTTAAATGTGTGTATTTAAATAGAACATTTTGAGCAGCATACCACTTTAAAATAAGGTGTATTTAAAAAGAACATTATGAGCAGGATACCAATTAGAATAAGGTGTATTTAAATAGAATATTATGAGCAGGATACCACATTTTTATAACTAGAAGGGAAAGTTTAAGTATAACTTTTAATTTGGCTTGAAAGACCGCATTTTGGAAGAATGTGTGTGTTGCAGATTTTAAAACTCAATAATCCCATGATGAGGACATTGTTGTTTTTTACTTCCACTTTAAATATGGCTGTCACATGAATTAAGGCAGTCAGTTGCTGTGTGTAGCCCCATTAAAACAATAAGAACTTTTTATGAATCTCCCTGAGGAAATTCATAAAAGTTCTTATTAAATGGTTCCTAATTTCGCTGGGGCGTCGAACCCCCCCACCTCTATTTAGGCTTGGTTTCTTTATTTTCACATAATGGCCTCCTTAACACCTCTCTTGAACCAGTCACGTTCCTTCGCCAGTATGTTAACATTACAATCTTCAAAGTATGTCCTTTATCCTTAAGATGCAGATACACGGCTGAGTCCTGACCCGAGGAATTGGCTCTTCTGTGCTGGGCCTACGTTGATGCAGTTGCTGTTGGGTCTCCCCCACATACAAATCAGAGCATCTTCACTGCACTGCACCGCATATATGATGTCGCTTTTCTTGTGTTTTGGTATAAACACAAGACATAACATAAACACCTAAACATAAACACCTAAATAGAGGTGGGGGGGTTCGACACCAACTGTCTGCCATGTACAATGCTGTTTTAACACCTTACTCTGGGCGTTCCATAACACCTCTTACCACTATCTAATCACACCCTTAACACCTGGCTGTGATATGCTAATTGGATTTTCCAGGGTACATAATTGCCACAGATTCTTGTACAGTCATTCTGAATTGAGAAAGCCAGTCGGATGACTAGCGAAACGTCTTCAAGAACTAATTTCAAGTCCAGTTGATCTAATGAATACAACAGATATACCATGACCTGGATGAATGAGAACCTTCACAAGCAATACTGTAGATTGTAATCCAGTTTATCTCTCTATAGTTTTTTATAGTTATGCAGTATATCATCAGTTAAATGTTTATAGTATTTTTGTAATTAAGCATTTGGATATTGAGATTCTACGTATAGCAGATAAGGTACCCATACACATGCAATTGCGATTTTTTTGGGTACTGGCAGATCCCATTGGAATCTGTCGGTACACTGCAGTGGCAACCGCATACATGGCCCTGACCGGTCTCCATATGCGGTGTCTACTCTTCAAGATTGGACTGTTGACTTTCAAATCACACAATCTGGGCCCTGGATACATGAAGGACTTGCTGAAGCTGCACCACACCTCTCACAACCTCAGATCAGCAGGTTCCATAAACTTGGTCACTCCCAGAGTGCGCCTTTGGGACAGAGCTTTCTGTCATGCTGCCCCTACCCCTTGGAACTCCCTACCACACCCAGTAAAGACAGCCTCTTCCCTGGAGTTATTCAAATCCAACTGGAAAGCCACCTTGTTTAGCCTGGCATTTCCGGATTTATAGAGTTCTTCCTCTATATCACCAATTTACCATCAACCAATTAATGGTCTGAGCCATGCTTACAGCGCTTTGAGTCCTACGGGAGAAAACGCTTTAAAAAATGTTATTTGTTGTTGTTGTAGTAGAGGGAACCAAGACCAACATACTTAATGTTCCTTCCAGAACGACCATCAACTATGCCAATGCCGGTAATTTGCCATTTTCGGCCCCCACACCTTGCAGATACTTGGTAAATCCAGTCAGATCCGGTTGGGATTTGCATTATAAAAATGCAGCTGTTTTTTCTTTTCTATAATCACAGTTAATATTTGTATCTACACAATTATAATTCGTAGATAAAAAAGTAATAATACAAAAGTGTTCCACTTTTCCTTCTTCAGAATTAATTTCTATATTTAAGTGGCACAGAAGAAAACGTGATGAGGAAGTTCCCAATATCACCTGTTTTTTTAACTCAAACTTAGGTAAAGTGAGGTAAGTGTGGGTAAGTACCACACATTACATTTGCATGAATTCCTATTTAATAATAAACTGGATTCCTTTTCTCCTATCAGGATTAGAGTTGTACATCATGCTATTTGTTTCCTGTAATAAATATGGTGGGTGATGGTGTTAGTTTGTTACAATATGGAGGTGCCGGTCCTCCTGGGTGCTGGACTCTCCTGGTATGATCTGAAGTGGACCTGTTGGAAGCGTGTGGTAGGTAAGGTATATGCATTTAAACCTATGTTGTAAAAATTACAGTGAAGCCAGGAAGGGATGCACATTGGAGAGTGATATGTGATTTGTTGTTTCTTTGTTTCCATCATATTTTTAGAAAAATTTAAGTTTATACATATGTACAAACTATATATATATATATATATATATATCAGCTCTATTTTTTGTTAACAACCAGTGTGAATTGCTAACAGCCTTCTATGAGCAATATAAAATAGCTTACTGATTTTCAGACATTTACTGAAAGATACTTACACCTATGCATCTGCATTGGTAGCACCCGGCTAAAGTGCTGGTTTTGAACAGAACACAGGTTCAAATTCCCCAGGCTTCCTTATTGTTTCTATGTATTCATGTATTGAAATCCTACTGAGTACCCTTGTGGTATTGAGGTAGAAAGTTGCGGGTTCGATTCCCTATACGTATTTTAATTTTTTACTGAAATGTTTATTTTTCTTTTCTTACATCAATGCTAGCAAAGAAATAAACTGCAAGGATTACTTTTTGTATGAAAAGCACTGGAATTTATAATTTGTAATGTTTACTCAAAAATTGCACTATTTTTGTCAGAAGGAGAGATGATTCTGAGCTGTAACATGATTGGCAGTCAGCTTCCAGGAAGCAAGGCTGCACGTACACTGGGTGTTCCAGAAAAGGTAAATTCTGGGAGCTGACCCCTAGTACCCACAGGTTATTTTCTTAAATCACCCAGCATCCACAGCAAAGGGAGAAGTGAGACACAGCTTTTTGTATCTTTGTGAATGTGCTCTTCTATTGGGCAATGGAGACTTCAGTTTCCTCTTTAAACCCCTGCAGAACTGGTTGTTACCTTCATGTTACAACAATCAGTGCCTGGTTTGTTAGGCAGGGTAGCTTGGCAAAAACTGTTACTCACAAATACTCATAAACAAAAACAAACAACCAAACCCGGCTAAACTTGAGAAAAGATATACAGCTGCGCTTACAAGTTACATATCCTGGCAGAATTGTTTCAGATTTTTTTTTACCAAAAAACTAAATAAACGAGTGCTCCTAACCCTTTCTAATCTTTTTAAAAACATTATGATTTTATAGATGGATGCAAGGGTTTTCTAATTTCCAAAATAAGGACCAGACAACTTAAATTTTTTAAAAAAGTTTTTTTTTTCAAATCACTGAAAAACACAAAAAGTGCAGACAAAACGTTAATCTATGTGATGTAGCATTTCCAGTAACAATAAACATAAACACACAGAATTTAACCTGATTACTTATTTAGTTCAGTTCTGAGCATTTTAGATTTTAACACAGTTTACAAGAATATGCAGAAAATACTTGGAATTCAGTGACAGTACAACTTTGTTCATTTGGCAAAAAAATATTTTTGTGACATGCCCATAATACTTATATTTTGCTATACATATTAGAGTAGATGATTAATTAAACAGGAAAAATGTAGAAAAAAAAATACTACTTAGTTTGCCAAGAATATTGTTACATAGTTATAAGAAATGCTCAATCACTGTATGCTGGTTTTTTATCTAGACTTAAAAAAGACAAAACTTTAGGCTATATCTGCCCACTGGGTGATGAAATTAATGTATTTCTCTGCTACCAGCACCTTAATATACTCTGCTTTCATTTAAATTCATGTTTGTGCATAATGTGCAGCCTTGCTCTAAATCTATTATACTGCCATGACTGCTATATCCTATACTTACCTTGATGAGTGAAGGTTACATGGTTTTATATAGGTAGAGATATTGGCTTATCGTTCTGTATCTAAAATCTTGCATTCTGCTTTTTGTCATTTTGGATAGTCACACATAAAGCAAACAATGTAATGCATCTTAAATATGTCTGAAACTCCCCAAAAGCCTAAAATCTCCCTGCAGTTCACTGCAAACCAGATCCTTCTGTCAGTGTTGACATTTCTTTGTGTTACTGACACAAGGAAGGCAATGTAACACCAATGAGCAGCCTAACCATTAACGATTCTTACTTGTTCAGCCTTAACTTTAACTTACTTTAATGGAATACTATGACACAGTCTGGATGATAACAAGAAGCGATCGTCTCCAGAAACATTCAAATACCTTAAAAATACACCCATTAAAGGTATTTTATGCATTATTTTCAAAAACAAATTATTTATTATTTATTTTGATGACGGTGTCCCTTTAAACCTAGGCAATATAACCAATGGGTCTAAGCAAAGGATCATGTTGCGCTTATGAATTACTGGCCTATTCCAGACCCTTGATGTAATACTTTGATTTATAAATAAGTAACAGCTTCATGTATAGAACAAGCTGGTGGTTATTTTTATAACCTCAGTTATGACAAACATTAAAATGACCAGAACTGAACTACATTACAAACAGAACATAAATAAGACTGTAAATAAATAAATGGGGAATAAATCATTAAAAGCTACACAGCTCTACACATGTTTCTACATTTTACAACAATCAAGCTGACACAAAACAAACAACTTCATTAAACCTTTATAGGGAACCCTTTATTGATAGGGATCGGCAAGTGCCCTTAGCATTTAAGGTTTCAAAAACTTCATATTTATCTTAGAGCATCCCCCAACACATTGACCTTACAAGTATAATGCGGCTTGTTAACTAGTAGTAGTCTTATACAGTATGCAGGAAGAGTTAGTATTCGCTGCCATGAACCAATTTATTGACTCCAATGCAATCTGTTCCTGCTAAAAAAGAATTCTTGATTGTCTTTACATATTCACATGGAGAAATCATTGGCACATTTACCCTTTTATCAAAAACATGTGATAAACAGTTTAACAGTCAAAGTCAACGCCTTTTATTCAGGAGTTATTTAGCCCTGTTTCTGTTTTTGTACCAAACAAGATTCTACCTTATTAACTAGTGACACAGTCATTTAGATCGGACCGGACATAGGATAGATGTCAGTATAGGTGAGTTAGTAAAATACCAGATAGTAAATAAAAGTATTACTGCCCAGATGTATGGTTCAGAGTTTTAAGGTAGTATTAAAGGGCATGTTCCACCCCCCCAAACTCACATAGTTAGAAAGCTGACAGACATAAGGCAAACCTGTTATGCAGCAAAATGGGGCTCTCTACATTTCCTCTGCCTCTCAAAAGTTTTCGCCTCCTCTTCAAGCTCTTCTTATAAGCTTTTATATGCTCAGAGGAAGCGGCTAGAGGAATAGCATTCAGTCATTGGCTGTGATGTAATATCCATGACTGTTCATCCATGACTGACAGCTGCTAACTGAAGGAACCAGGAAGCAGAAAGAAAGGTAACCAAACATCAGACAGCATTTCAGGTTAGACTTACATTTCTCAGATTTTAACTATTACAGTTTTGGGATTGTGGATGATTTATCTATATATTGTTTTTCATTTGAGAACTTTCCATTTAAAGATAAAACAAAGTTGACCACATTTGTATCTCTTGTATGATAACGTTTTGCAATATATAACTTATTCTACTCTTTTGATCTTGGGGCACACATGGATGTACATGTCATTGGGCTTCTTATGTTAAGAATATGAGATCTCCTATTCCTTTTCCTCCCTGCTCAAATGTGAACATTACTTGTGGAGTGTTATATCAGGGAAATAATATGTAAGAACCTTACATAGACCCAAAGCTACATAACTAATAAAAATCCTTCTAAAGCATATATTCCAAATTAGTAATTGCAGCATCACCCTAGAAAAATAGCACATCCTTAAGCAGTAGAACTGCTTTTCTGTCATGGTGTGTATTGGGTACCTCTTAATGATCCAAGCACGAGTATCCTAGTCTTTATTTTACCTTAATGCGCTGCTTATTTTCAGAGAATGATAAATGCAATATAGAGAGAGGTGCTTTATGTACAAGACACCAGTGTGCTCTTTGCAAACCAGAAGCAGTTTATTTTTCTAAAAATAGCATTGGACATGACATCCTGTGATGGTGTAACTATAGTGTTTGCCTGGCAAGTGGAGCAGAATGTGCTGCATACTGCAGGTAGTTGTAAGAGGTTGGGTGCAGATTAGATTCTAGCTCTGAAACATTCATATTTTAGTGTAATGTTTAAACTATTAAGAATTCGATTAGCTGTCTGCTAAGGTGTTGGTACAAACAATTACCCTACAACACATCTGACATGAACATGAATTGACCAGAACACAACCCAGAACATTTAGGCTGGGGTCACACTGGACAGATGGGACAGTAATGCATATAAAATGTGTTGTGCATTGGTGCACATTTTTGTCACTTTGCGCAATTTGAACAATTTTCTCATTAATAAAAGTGGATGTGATTTACAAAAAAAAAACGGCGATCGCATTGGTCCAAAAAAGGAACACAATGTAGTGCATGCAATGTGGCCCATCTAATTGACATGCGTTTCTAACAAGATGGTAGTGTGAGAGAAACGCGCTAGTGTGGCTTAGCCCTAAAGGCTCGTACCACACGTGCAATCACAGGTCCCGGCCCGCTACACACGATGTGTAGGAACGACCGTTTCGGGCGATATCAGCCTGTGTCTTGTGCTTTATTGGCCGAAATGGTTGTTCGTTCGGAGATCCGCCAAGTCAGCCGTTCAACGATCCCCGAACGAACAACCGCTTCGGCCTATAAAGTGCCTACACACGGACCACCTATCGGCTGAAACTTCGTTCATACACACCATGCGTTGGCGGTCGGGACCCGTGATCGCACGTGTGTACGAGCCATTAGAATGACCTACACAATGCATTTGCTTATCTAAGCTATTAAGCTGTTTTAAAATATCTTCCAACATTTAAAGGAGGGGAGGGGCAAAAGCTTTTCAATAGCTGTAGTGTCAAACATTAAAGATCCCTATCCTACACTACAAGCATTAGACAATAAATACTTTTTCTTGGAACACGCAGAGAAAAAAAGAAGTCCACAGATTAAGCTTATTCATATTTGACTGTCAAATAAGTAAAATAACGCGACCCATAATTTTACATTCTTAAATGGTCCAGCAAATGTACCACCACCACCCGTAATGCTAACTTCTTCTAATGGACACCAACTGTCTGCCATGTACAATGCTGTTTTAACACCTTACTCTGGGCGTTCCTATAACACCTCTTAGCCACTATCTAATCACACCCTTAACACCTGGCTGTGATATGCTAATTGGGATTTTCCAGGGTACATAATTGCCACAGATTCTTGTACAAGTCATTCTGAATTGAGAAAGCCAGTCGGATGACTAGCGAAACGTCTTCAAGAACTACATTTCAAGTCCAGTTGATCTAATTGAATACAACAGATATAATCTACAGTATTCTGTGACCTATACATCTCCCCTTCTTTTAATAACTACCATGAGCATCCCATCCATCAAATCTATAGAAAAACAGGAATGGACAGTAAGTAAGCCATGTCTCTGAGTATTTTACACCTCATACTGGGATTTGATCACTATGGAGGATTTTCATGACAAAATTATCCCAGAATACAAAAAAACCTGGCAGAGAACTGTCAGTATTATTTATTTTTATTGGTACTGTACTCGATATAGATATAACCCTTATTGACAATAATCCGTGTTTATCTTTAATAAATATATAAGTGCCTTGCAGAACAAACAAAACACTCCTGTTTTTCTGTCTTTAGGGAATTTAAGATGAGCATTTTATTAAACCCTTACCCCATTGCCTTCATGGGTTATATCAGTGTATGCTACTGTTTGGCCTTAAATAAATATACCCTTACCTATAAGTAATTTACCATTGTTTGTTTTTAATTTGGAGTTTTAAATTATTTTGTGTAACCTTTACATTAGGGAGGTGTATTGTCTGAGTTGTGGGAGAACTCATTTTACTGCAACTGTCATATGGGATAAAAAATAAATAAATAAATACATCCTAGCCCTTCCCCCAAATGCAACGTATCATATGTATAGTCGTTACATGATTAAAAACAAGAAGTCACTATTGGTGTCTACAGTAACAAACAATCCCTTAAACTCCGTGTGGTTCTTCCTATACCTCTAAAACAAGTTCAGAAACCAGCAGGACCCGCATTGTCTCACTTCATGTCTGTAGTGTGGAGATTTGTGGTACATTTTGCAAACAGGCCACCATGGGACACCCACCCACCATTGGATATTCTAGAATATATTGTATAGAATAACTTCAATTTGACAAAGATTAATTTATACAGGTCTCAAGGACAGTGATGGGGTCCAATGTGACCTATATAGATGTATAGATAACCTGTTCATAGTTTAGAAGGGTAATAGTGAATTAGTCACTAAACAGTCTTCCTTGGTCTATACGTTTTAAGGTAAGTGCAGTTGAAAGATCCACTGCCTGGATGTAAAAATATACAGAAAGGGCAATAAGTAACACTCTTTATAGAAAGACCACAGATATAAACACAATCTTGCATGGTAAAAGCTTTCACCCCCCTAGCCAGAAAAGGGGCATATCCTATTTACAATTACACTTGGACTGACTGCTGCAAGACAATACAGTAGAGGGTAATGTAAAACAACAACGCCTTGATACAAAGGAGATATGAGGGAACATTAAAGTGAGGGAACTGGGACATTCCATCCAGATAAAGTCCCATACACAGTCCCAAGGTGTATATAATATGCAATTACACATCATACATGGTTGACATATGAAAAAGTTTTAGGATAAATTATGACTTAGTCCAAAAATACATATCCTTACACTTTGTGGATCATTAAGTGAGGTTTGCCTAGAAGAGAGGGGATTATAATTTAAAACTGACATTGGTACTTACACCCTAAAGGTTCGTACACACAATGCACAATGTGTACGAACAAGCGTTTCAGCCAATTATCGTTTCAGAGATCCACCCCGGGGGGATCAGGCAACGGCCTCCAAACGAATGCCCGTTTCGGCCGAAAAAGTGCTCATACACAGGCCGATTATCGGCTGAAATGTTTGTTTGTACACATTCTGCATCATTGGTCAGCACTCGCGATCGCACATGTGTATGAACCTTAATCACCTGGCTAAGGATAGGCCCCATTTTTGTACTTTGTGATCCAATCACAGATTTGTGCTACGCATTTCAATGGTCGGCAATGTGGCTGGCTGCATTGTGTTTCTGTACAAAATTGCAACATGTCCGATCAACATTTTTGCAAATGCAAGCGCAGGTATAGAAATCGCTGGCAATTGAACATAAAGGTATTGCATAAAAAGCAATGTGTTTCTTATCTGTTGCAGTGGGGCCTCAGCCTTACCCACAAAAAGACTAGGGAGCACATTTAAAAAGGCGCGTTAAAGGGCATGTCCACCCCCAAAACTATAATCCCCCCAACTACTGGCCCCACCATGTAGTGTAGTTTAATCCTTACCTCACATCCCAACTCCATCTGGTTCTCCTGTAGTCCCCCCCCAAAGTTCCAAAAACTGCCCACAGACTAGCGTCTTATAGGACACTGCCTGCTACCTGGCCTCCCGGAGATTCCTGCCATGCGTGCTGCAGCCCTTCTCCCCCCACCCTCCCCCTGCCTCTACCTCCCTCTCCCTCCCGTTCTGCTATCCCTCCCCTAGCGTTAAACCCCTTCTGCTATCCCTTCCCCTATGTCCCCCAGCCCCAACCGCATACTTTTTATTTTTAAAAAGCTCCCCAATGTTTTACTTACCTCTCCGCTTTCCTACGCAAAGTGAGCTGCCGGCAGCCGCGTCCGTGATTGGCTGCCGATCAGCCAATCACAGACGCGGCTGCCGGTCCCGCCCCTCTGCTTGCATTCCTCACAAGCAGGGGCCGGGAGCGCGGCGCAGGAAAGAAGGGAAGGTAAGTAGAGTTTGGGGGGCTTTCTAAAAAAAAATTTATGCGGTTGGGGCTGGGAGCCCAGGGGGGATCACATATTAATTTTTTTATTTTAGGGTGGCTAGCCTTTAACTTTCCACCGCAGTTATAGCCACTGTTTCGTCACAACAGTAAAACATGGGGGGTTTTAGTTACAATGTCACTGCATAAAAGTGAAAAGCCTTCAAACCACGTCAAGGTAACCCCAGTATGGAAGGTCCTAACAGTTCCTAGCAGCAGCCTTGGCCTCCAGTCTCTTGCCTACAGTTCCCAGCAACACCCTTGGTCCCCAGTATCCTAGCCTCCTATTCCCAGCTGCCATCTGTATCCCTACATCCTTTGGACTACCAGCCTCCTCCTTAAAAGAGTACCCATGAGTGTCTGGTCGACAGGGCCTAATTATTGACACTGCTAGTCGACGCATGTCGGCCCCAACGTGGGTCGTTCTCAAGACTGTCAACCACTTAACTTACAAGTGAATACAAACAATGCACACAACCCTCCTCCTATCCCTTTCCCCTCTAGTGCCCCCATCAGCGAGGAGGCATGGGAAGTGGGGTGTGTGTATTGTTTGAATTTATTTAAGTTATTTAAGTTTTAGAGATTCACAGTCTTAAGAACGGCCCATGTTGGGGCCGAAATGGGTCGAACTGATGCCCAAAAAGAAATAAATTCTGTCTTTAATTCGTTGAATGCACCCGGGTAGTACGGAATTAGACGTTGAGAGTGCTGCTCTCACCCACTTGTTTTCATAGTGGATAATGTACCCCCTACTGTAAATTATAAGGATATTATAAGTTGCAGAGGAGTTCTGTGACCATATAAAAGCACAAGGCCGCAGGCTGAGTGCTTTTATAAAGGGCACGGAACTCCAAGGTGACTTCTAATATCCCTAGGAATTTACAGTAGGGGGTACATTATCCATTATAACCCACCCCTACTTCCCATGCAAGATCCCTTACAGGATTGTGCACTCCCAACATTATTCAATTTTAATAATACAAATCTAATACACAGGCTAACCGTCCTCCCAACACACACACACCACCCTTTACTTTCATGAAGGTCACATCCACAATCCCCCCCCTCCCTATTTTTGTTCACACACAAAAATAAAATCAAACTGACATATTACCCATCATCCGTTTTCAGACTGGATCAATGGTTTTCTCTTTCCTGTGCTTTCCTTCCACTTTGTGTGCAGTGTCTCAGCTAGCAGGATTACAGTCACCTGGCCTTCTTTACTTCCTGCTTTCCAGCAGCTGCGAGACCTGATGAGACCACCCACCTGTTCCATCCGGTAACTTGCAGCTCTTTCAAGATCGCACCCCCTCTGCTTCCTCCTGGATTCTCCAACACACACACAACACAGCACTTTCTGAACCATATCAAAGGTTCAGTTACATGGGGCACTTCTGTGTTATAATCAGCGTGCTGATTATAGCGATATTCTTTACAGGGAGGGGTTGTGTATATGTGTATATATATATATCTCTCTCCCTTATATTATAGAAATTTATAAATTCATGGGGAATACATTGGGTTTTTCGGTCGTACTATGTTGGTGGGGGTGGGTAAAAGTAATTTACATAGGGACAGTGTTTATGTGTTGTTTACGAACTAAAAAAATAGTTATATTTATATTAACAAATATGTAGTAATGACATTAAAGTATATAGAAATGTAAATAAGTGAAGATATATAAATAAATAAAAATACTTGCACAGTCCCCACTCCTGTTTTGTAATGGAGTCTTCAAAATGGAGTGTTTACCCACACCTCAGGAAGTTTTTTACATGGAGGCAATGTAAGTTAAAAAGGAAAATATTTATCACTTCCCTTTTAGTGTTGTATCCAATAGTGTTCTTAAAGGGCATCTATAGTGGGAAGATTGATTCAAGCTCTACACAACAATTGTATTTCACTGTTGTGTTTCTACTGAACTATAATACTCTATACAATGTTTACATAAATATTGTAATGTATCGATCGCGGATATGAACCCGTTTCGCAACGGATTTCCGCGATTCAAGGATTTTTCGTGAATTCCGCTTTGCAGATTTTTCGAGACGCACTCGAAAATTAAAAAAATATTTCAAGGAATTTTTGTAAATAGTTTTGGGGCCTGGGAAATGGTCTGGGGAAAAAACAATTAGATTCTTTCTGAAAGAATCTGATTGTAATGAATTCAGTTAGTAAACCTGTAAATCTGGTTAGTATACTAACCAATCAGATTATTTTCTAAACAGAATTTGTTGCATTCAGATTCTTTCAGAAAGATTCTGATTGGTTATTATACCAATCAGATTCTTTTCCAATTAGAATTGGTTACAATCAGATTCTTTCAAAAAGAATTTGATTGGTTAGTATACCAATCAGTTTCTTTTTGAAAGAATCTGATTGTAACCAATTCTGATTTGAAAGAATCTGATTATCTGTTTCCCAGACCATTCCCCAGGTCCCAGAGCCATTTACAGTAACTTGCTGTATCATTTTTACAAAATTTTCGAAAATTCCTTTAAAATTCGAATTTTCTAAAATTTCGGTGACCCTCAAAAATAGAATGTGGAAGCTCGATAAACAGTTCGATCGTGAGGAAAGTTTTTTTTTAAACTTCTGGATGTATGTACATTTTACCCAGACCATTTTCTAGGTCCACAGGCGGAACGGATTTTAGCAGTTTCACCCATCTCTAATCAAGAAAAGACAAAACCCTGGATTTAAATATCTTCCTGTACAGATTTATCAAAACAAATCGATAAACAAACAGAAAAATGTAATAGTGTTATATAACAAATATAAGATGGATAATGTCGGTCTTATCTAGATGTTAGAGTGCATTTTATGTATATTTAACATGTATTTCTAAAGCACTGACACTTCCAGTACAATCCAAAAGATGTGTGTGTATATATGTCCCCTCTAATACCTATTGGGGTACACCCAATAGGTTCCCTTCTGCCTCTGTATATTGTGTAAAATATTCATTTAGGGGATGTGACACTAATAGAACCAAGATTTTATAGGATTTCTTTTATTTTTAAAATCTTGCCTTTATTTTTTTTTGTACAAATCCTTAAATTTTATAGTAGTGTGTATAAAGATTTTATATCATCTGTATCCACATAGCTAAACATACACCCACATATTTCCCACTGTGCACACTTGTGCTTGTATATATATATATAGTTTTTTTCCCTACTGTATATTTATTAATGCCAGCCTGCTCTTCAGTAAGCACTTTAACCTTTGAGGCTGCTTTTGCACTAAAAGGGTCAGTAGATTATACCATATCCTTCAAAATGGATGAGATTGTTAGTGTTGCAGCAAAAAATTACAAATCTAATATTTGTTTTTGTCAAAATGTTTGCTGATGAGGGAACATTTCATTTTAGCCCTCAGACATATCCTTAGGCTTCAACTGAATTGGTTCAACATTACGGCTACCCTTGTCCCAGAGCTTCTAAGAAACTTTTCTTGATGTATCAGTCCTGTAAAATGCAGTACAATGCATCAAGTGGCTAAGGCAATTCTTACAATAAATCTGTTGTGACTGGGAAACATGAGTCAGTTCTATTTTTTTTTGTACTGCATCCAAGTGCAGAATTCTCACCTTGGTTTACAATGGTGGGAACACTGTGTTTTGAAGAGGTAATGAAATGTTGACTCATGCAAATTCAAAAACAAAGAAAATGTTAATTTCACTTTTTTATGGAAGGCGTGGTTTACATTGGTTGGGTGCCTGTGTATGCTGGTACAAGTGTTCTCCGTCTTATAAGATTCTTAATGGAAAGATTGTTTACCTGTGGACTATGAATTAATGCAAATAACTTAAATGATCGGAGTGGGCTAAAATTCAAGCCCAAGCAAGTAGAGGGAACATAACAGAAAGCCATAACCTTGCACACCTGTTGTTCACAGTTCGATCAACTGGATTTGAAGTTTAGTTCCGCTAGTCATCCGACTGGCTTTCTCAATTCAGAATGATTTGTACAAGAATCTGGACATACGTTTGAAATATGTAATGTCAAAATCAGGGGCGTAGGAATCACTATAGCAACCATAGCAGTTGATATAAGGCCCAGAGCCAAAGGGGGCCCCGTCCACCCTCTTAAGAAAAAATTTACCTCACAGAGTTCAGCCCCACAAACCCCATTTTCGTTTAACTTTCAAAGATGCCCCCAGGTTTAAGTAAAATCAAAATGGGGTTTGTGGGCCTGAACTACGTGAGGTAAATTTTTTCTTAGTAGGGTGGACATGTTTTATAAAAAACAAAAATTCTGCAGTTTGCCTGGGGGAGGTTGAACTGCACCGAACTGATTTTTAAGAGGGGGGGGCTGTGATATCTAGCTACGTCACTAGTCAACATCTTGGCAAAGGAACCAAAATTGGTTAAAGAAAGGTGTCAAGGGGGGCATTTATGTCAAAATATAGAAACCAAGCATGAATAGAGGTGGAGGGGTTCAACACCAACTGTCTGCCATGTACAATGTTGTTTTGACACTTTACTTACTTCGATAACACCTCTTAGCCACAATGGAATCAACACCTTGCATTCAGAAGGTCCTAACACCTGGCTGTTGTTATATGCTGATTGGGACTTTCAAGGGTATTTATTGCCAACAGATTCTTGTACAAGTCATTCTGAATTGAGAAAGCCAGTCGGATGACTAGTGAAATGTCTCCAAAAGCTAAACAGCTAAACATCAAGTCCAGTTAATCTAACTGAATACAATATATATATATATATATATATATCCCTATTTGATTAAAATCACCATAACAAATAACACTATGCAAAGTATAGTAATAATACTTACTACTTAATTACAAAGCAAATGATATACAATAAATAAAGTATACTTACTCACTTTGACACCCCTAAGTTTCAATGCAAAACTCAAAATAGTAGATTTAGCCACACCTCTAAGAGTGCTACAGGGTCTTCATGTAGGCACTAAAAGGAAGTGGAATTTTACTTCCACTGTTAGCAAATCAAAAAATGATCTTAGGCATTGTACATGACAAAACAGGAAGTTCCTGTATTACACCCAATTATGTGCTGATTGTAAAACATGTGACAGTCTTAGCCAATTAGAAAATTCTTCAGACTCTCAAATTTACTCCCCCCTCCCCTCTCCATAGAAAGAAATAAGACAATCCAGTTTTTGTTTTCTAGACATCATGTCTTTATATGATAAAATGATTTTGTATGTCTCTGAAACTGAAATGGCCAGTTTTTCCCTATGAGGTACCTTCTGTTATAAGAAGGCTCTACATTTTACACTCTGTGGGGAGCTTTCATCTCTTTTAGGGGAGAGGCGGAGGTACCTCACCATAATCTCTTAAGCTAATCAGTATCCTGTGCTGTCCTAGCCCCATAGCTGTAAATCTGGAACTTGCTGTGGTAAATATTAGTAATTATGAACCTAGCATGTTAATCAGGATCCTGTATAGGGTCTCAGGTTGCCCAATGTTGCTGTTTAGATTAAACTGCACAATGTGGCAGGATCGCCTGGGTCTGTTCTCAGATCTGCAGGTTTATTTCACTTAGAATCCATGGATAACAGTTGCTAGGTAGGTGGAATATGGAAGTGAGGGCAAGGTTGGTAAGGTTTATTACTCCTACTGCCTTAAGTGACCCAAATAATCCTTCCTTAATCTAACAGTGTAATAGCTATGGATGTAAAGGAAGGGTAGATGGATCACTTGCATGTTTAAGGAATCGCTAAAGCGCGAGTGTCGGTTTTTAATCTCTGTAAGTCAAGAAAATGGCTTTATTCCAGGATGTATAAAAACTATTTTTTTTTCAGCATGCTGTGCAGCCAGGGAATGCTGGGAGTTGTAGTTTTTAAACATGCGAAAAGTTTGTTCTCCCAAAAACAGAATGTTGGGATTTGAAGTTTTTAAACATGTGAAAGGTCCCAGGTTTAATCCCCCTGCTCTATACTTTTAGGCTGTATTACATCTGGACACATGCCTTAGCTACAAGGCATTAAGAAAAAACTTACTGCAAACAAAGAATCCTGGGAATTGTAGCTTTCAAACATGTGAAACGTTCCAAGTTTAACACCCCTGCTCTATACCATTACACTGTATTACATCTAGGCACATGCCTTAGCTACTGGCTATAAATCAGAAATATGTGTTTATATGTTAGATTATTAGGGCAATGCTATTATAATAACATGAGGATGTGAGTTACCTTCTGTTATAAGAAGGCTCTATTTCATTATATACTCTGTGGGGAGCTTTTAGCTCCTTTATCCACACCCCTCCGTAACCTATATTGCCATATGTTGTGCTACCAAGTCCTAACTCTATAATGACTGTAAATCTTAAGTATGAACACAGCATGCTTATTTGAATACTGGTTAGGGTCTTAGGTTGCCAAAATAGTGCTGTTTAGGTTGAACTGCACATTGTGGCAGGATTGCCTGGGACTTTTCTTAGACCTGCAGGTTTACTCCACTTAGACCCTCTAGATTGTAGCTGGCAGGCAGGAGGAATAAGTAAAGGAGGGGATGTATTTGTTCATATAATGTGGAGGGATAAATATACATATATCATAATCTTCACATGGATAATGTTGCGCATTTGAAATTTTGGGGAAATGCACAGCATTGCTTTACTACCTAGAAATTTGGTTTAAAAAGAAAAGTTATGATATACTGCATACTCTAGAAAAACCTTAAATCAAGGAAAGCAAGTCGTATATTAAGCTTGGTTTTAAAGTTGTTGATGCACCAATAATTGTTTCTCTTCTCTTCCAGTCAAGGATCCCTTCTACAGTTAGGCTGAGGCCACACTACAAAGCGCACTAGCACACCAGAAACACACACGCAATCAGGTGTGTTTCTGGTGCACTAGTGTGCATTGTCGCATGTGAGCTCTGCGTTTCTGCAATGTTGCTCAATCGGAGCGTGTGCAATTGGGCAAAAAATGCTATGCAAGGGACAGCAGCGCACCTAGTGTGGCCAGACCAACTGTCCAACACTAGTGTGCTCTTTTTAACACACCATTGGATCACAGTTGCGGTGATGTTGCCTATAGAGTGCGTTATACCTTCTACTGTACTAATAACCACTAAATTTGCTGCACAGATAAATTACCTTCTCTCATACATCTAAGACAAAAAAATGATCGCTGAAGAAACAGTATACTCAAAATAAATTAAAAATGTAATAAAGTAAATCCAGTAATTGGCCTTGTAATTGGGAATTATTCTAAAACAACTTTTATTTAAAAAGAGACGGTATTCTGCAGGCTTTGTGTATCGGTTTTAACAAAACATCTCTTTTTATATCAGGCCCTTGACATGATTCCAAGTATACAGTACATAATCAAGTATTAAACACATGTCCCAATGTACAACACATTTCATACTTATTACAGGCTGTTACACAACAAGACTTGTGCAAACTTATATTTTGTTTAAGGATTTGTTTACTATGAATAAATTTGTATAAAACAATATGTCAAGCTCAGTGTACCTGTAATAACATTATTATGGTTTCTAAATCCTAATAATTCAATATAGCTATAAAAAACTATATATCACTAAAGTGATGAAATTAATCTAGGTGCTGACTGTGTAGGTTTTCAGGTGCACTTTTCTAATAGTAAAATCTCCCTTTGGAAAGAACCCTAATGTTTTTTTTAGTACATAGCATGAAAATACATTAAAGAATTGTAATACCGTTAATGTTGTGTGGCTATTCAGCCATTTTCTTTTTTTCTTTATATAGTGTTCACCTTTGCTCAGTATAAGAGCACAGCTAGTTCTGTTCCCATTTCTGAGCATACATGGCCTTGTACAGCTAACATTGTCTTTTTATGCTTAAAACAAGATCTTACCTTAAACTGAAATCTGCTTCCTTTATCTGGTTTCTCTTCAGAAACCCTGGATTTACTATTTCTTACACAAAGCCATTGATTAACATTATCAGAAATAACTTTTCTTTCTTACTCATTGGAAGGTTTGAAAACTGATAGAAAAGTTTAAGTTTATCTGTTTAAAGCTCACTGTACATACAATGGCTTAACTTTTCTAATTTTATTTTTAAAGGGCAGTTATAATGAAAAAAAGTGAACTATATCTTTAATGTATCAATTGAAGAAAGGAAGGTAAAGGAGTTTCCTTTAATCAATTTCACTGGAGCGAGGAACGAAGAGTAAGAATTTTACCTTTCACACGATCCAATGCATTACCGCTTCTGGTTTCACTTTTACTATAGTGTGGATCGCGTAAATGGTAAGTTTCTTACTCTTTATTCCTGGCTCCTGTGAAATTTATTGAAGAACAGAAGGTAAGGCATGGCTCTATCCTTTACCTCCCATTATTTTTCAGTGAACTATTCCTTTAATGTATATATAATATCTATTTATTGACTTTAGAGGGGAAAATTAATATTTTTATATTGCTTGCGGGCAAACATGTGCAATATTATCTTACTGAGTAGGTCATGTCAGGCTAAATAGAATATATATGTTTGTTGGTGCTGGAAGATACATTCCAAGTATGTGCATGGCCACATCTCTAATGAGACAGAGTGAGACATTTGCCTTAGGTGGCTCCTCTGGGGTAAAGTGAGAGGTAGTGAAAAAAACCTGCCCCTTTTAAAAATCTTGTGCTGGGAGTGCTCAGGGGGCACCATTCAAGTGCTGCCCTTGCCACCTCGACCCCCTATTTGATCATAGATAATTTAACCCTGTAGTGCTGGGAGCCTGTTTCTCTGCAGAGCTGCAGCGGTAAGGGAGTCCCCATGACATCAGAGGACTTCCTCTGACACTGGGGACCTCCCCTTGTCTTCCCTTAAACAGCCTCGGTGGTCTAGTGGACGATGTGAATTTGCGATAATCACTGATTGCAAGTTCACTTCCTGCTATAGTAAACCGGTGTTAGCATTTGTGAATGGATCAAACAGATGCATTCACAAATAGAACTTAGCTGGTGGCCCAGTGAAAGGTACTGAACTGCGATCTCTGTTCAGATTACAGCTTAGTACCTACTATAGTAAGCTGTTAGTGTGACAGCTTACTATAGTATTTGTGATTGTATCTCTTTGATGGATCTCCTATGCTATGGCTCTCCTGTGCTATTGACAAATAGCATAGCAGCACCATGGTGGTCGAGTTCTGCACTGTAATCAGCTGTTTAGAATAAGCTGTCAAACTCCTGCTTACTATAGTATTTGTGAATGTATAAAACAGACTTTGCTAGTGACTTAGAAAAAAATTAAAGAAACTGATCAATATTAGGTGTTCAGTTCTGTTTAGAATAAGCTGTCAAACTCCTGCTTACTATAGTATTTGTGAATGGATAAAACAGACTTTGCTAGTGACTTAGAAAAAAATTAAAGAAACTGATCAATATTAGGTGTTCAGTTCTGATCACCTAAGTATTGATCTTTGCGAATAGAGGGAAAAAATTACTTCCTGGAAAACAGTTTCCGGAAAGTGATTTTTCAGATCAGACTTAGGGTTCGAAAATGAACAGTGCAGTCAATCAAGGCTGTGTCAGCTGACATCATAGCCAATGATTGACTGCTATTTCCCCTGTTTCATTCTCTGCACATGCTCAAGCTTATAAAAAGCTTATTGAGCAGAGGGAAGAGGCAGACACCTTTTCCAGAACAGAAGAGAAGTTATCGTTAAAGGGCATGTCCACCCCCAAAACTATATTTTAACCCCCTGTGGTGGCCCCACTGTGTAGTGTAGAAAAATCTACCTCACATCCCTGCTCCAAATGGCTGCCCTGCAATGGCTGTTTAAAGTCCCAAAAAACAAAGACCAGGAGCCTGCCAGTGTCCCGAATCGTCTCTGCCTCCTGTCTCTGCCTCCGGGAGAAAATTGACTGAAGCCCTCCTCCCGTCCCTCTCCCTCCCTCCTGTTTCTCTCTCCCTCCCCCTAACTCCAATCCCTTTTTCTGTAGTGTAGGGCTCCCTCCCCCACCTGCCACCCCCAACCGCTATAGTAGTTTGTCAAAAAACGTAGCTGATCACTACTTACTTTGCCTGTTTCCCCGGCGTTCTGTACAGCCAGAAGCCGCACCTGTGACTGTTTGTCCCTCGGACCAATCACAGACACGGCTGCTGGTCTGTCTCCCTGCTTGCAGTTTAATGCAAGCAGAGGGCCGTGATAAAACATTGGGGGAAAGAGGCAAAGTAAGTAGTGATCGGCTAAAGTACTATAGCAGTTGGGGGTGGGGGAGGGAGCCCTACACTACAGAAATTTTTTTAAAAAGGGGTGGACATGCCCTTTAAATATCTGGTTACAAATGCATGTAATAACCTGGAAAAAATAGCAGTTGTGGTTGCATGCAGATACTGTAACTGACAAGTCAAGTTTTCACAATCTGGCTAATGGAAACAATTCTTGCAGAGTGCATCTTCTCATTGGTCTTGCCCATTTTTGGGCAGAGACATGCAATGTCTAACTATCGTTTGGATGAAGTTTATTTTTTAAAAAACAGTTAAAATTAAAAGTTATTGGGATAATCTTAGATATAGGATTGGTAATTCCTACCACCTGATATTGTTTCTGTGAGGAGCACCAGCCCAAAGAAAACTGATTCTGTACTGAAATGAAATGAAAACCGTGCGTGATGTAGCACCTCAATGGGGATTATATTGTGAGGTAGGAATAATTAATCCTACCTCCCTGTCTAGGTACTATACAAGTTATCCTTTAAGCCCAATTGACCTTAAGCTGTAACGCTTTATAAGTGATAGATGTGATAGATAACTTTGCTCCTTAAATAAAATGACAGTTTGTTTATCTGATTTTTAAAGATCAGATTATGCATTATTAGGAGAAATATATGGCAAATCTATAACGCAAAATAGTTTCCCTTTTTATATTTGTCACAATGTCCTTTTCCATGTAATTAATGGGAAAAGAGAAATGTGTATTAATCTTTCCCATTGACACAAGTTTCCCCCTCCAGTCTGGGTTTTGATCAGAAACAGGCACCCATTGTTCACCCCAGTAAATTATCCATCAATAGCTGCTATTACTGGACTCATCAACTAATGTTTCTGACAGTAATAATGTGTGTTTTTCCCTGGGAATGGGTGGTTTTAACATGTGTTTCTATATTGTTTAGCTTAAAAATGAATAATGTTTAATAAAGTCAACAGAGCAATAGCTTATTAGCTTGTTTAATCATTATGGAGGGTTAACTATTAGCTTACCATCCTGAATTTGTATTGGGGTGTTTAAAGGAGAACTACAGTCTAAAATCAAAATTAGCTCATCCTTATGTGGTGGATAGTTTCAAGAGAAGGTTGGGAGTCTTTTTAGAATCAAACAAAATT
Source organism: Hymenochirus boettgeri (assembly GCA_019447015.1). Taxonomy (NCBI): domain Eukaryota; kingdom Metazoa; phylum Chordata; class Amphibia; order Anura; family Pipidae; genus Hymenochirus; species Hymenochirus boettgeri. The sequence goes on along the minus strand of CM033469.1, from coordinate 82,486,980 downwards.
TAATTTTACTGGTATTAAAGACTAAAGAGTATGTCTTCTCTTTTTTTTAACTATCGATTTTTCAGTTAAACTTGCAGGAGACAGGAGAGAACTTACCGGGGTTTGGCCCAGCGCTAACTCCTCACTGACAGGTCCTGACGCTTCCCCAGTACCTCTCATTGTGCGTTCAATGAGTGTGGATCAACATGTCAGTGAATCAGTACTGGATCGATCGTCCGGTAAGTTTTCTCCTGTCTCCTGCAAGATTAACTGAAGAACGGGAAGTAAGACATACAGTAGCTCCTTAACCCCCCATTCTTCAGTTAAAAAAAAGAGTTGACATACCCTTAATGCATTAAGTTTTTGTTAATCCAAGGATCATCCAATTTCCATTTGGTGTCAGCAATGGATTTTTGTCCCCTTTTGTTTGGGGTTTTGCTGCTAGGTAAGCATCATAGGTAGAAGTGATAATAATAATACAGCCATGATCGTACATTTCTGAAGTGTATGAACAAATGTTTGTACAATATCATGTGGTAGTAAAATACTGTGTATGGGCATATGTAAATTTACTATCGTGGCAACATTCAATGCTGTTTTGTGATACCGCGCCTTTTTAGATATATCCCATAACCCCAAATAAGTGCAGTGCTAGCCTAGCATAACCGGTTGTCCCATGTTACAGTGGAGTCTCTTTCCCTTTTATTTCAAATTTTAGCCTAGCCTAGCATAATGCCTACGCAGGGACCTGGCTATAGGAACATTACCAACAGAAACAAATACATTAAACTATAATCTTAATAGTACACAGTAGACTACTGTATTGTGAACTCATTGCCTTGATACTCTAGAACATGTTTAACAACTGAGAAACATTTGTTGAAAAGAAGAAAATCTGAAACCCTCATTACAAAGATACAACATACATACACATTCTGTAATCCTCAACCCCATTAGGAATAATAATAAAAGGCACACCTTTTAACATCCAATAAGTACAGCTTAAGTTGATTATCATGGAAAAAAACTTACCCCAATGGCTTCTTAATAGCAAGGATTACATTTCTTTCCTGGCACACACAACAAACATTTGTTCTGTGCTGACAAAAGTAAAACTCATGCGTTCAAAAAAATATCTATAAAATGTGTCACATTGGTTGGCTTGAGATATTCATCGCATGTTCTTTATTTGGTCTGTCATGCATATTGTCTGCCGCTAAACCGTGCGCCCTATCTAAGGCGCATGCGCGCCAAAACAAAAGATAGGGCACGCGATCGGGAGAGAACAGCTGTGCAGTGAAGAAGCGGCTGCGATTGGAGCGGAGCGAAGGTAAGTTCCAGGTCCCCTGAGCAAAATATTATTCACACGGAGGTGAGAATAAGCGTTCTCACCTCCCTGTGAATAATACAAACGGAGGGGAAAGACTGCAAATACTGAGTTTACAGTTCCTTTAAGCCTCAAAACGCAAGGGCTCTTTTAGGAGCAGCAAGGCTCATTTTGAAGGGCCACATGGGCTCTTGTAAGAAACAACTTTTACATATATCTATGTATAAAATAGTATGTAATGCTGCACTCCTTCTATGAGAGATTCAGGTGCAGGTGTTCAGCGGGACCATAGTCAAAGGTCCCTAGTATACATAAATCATATAATACACCGCACTCAGATAAGTCCATGCAGTAATCTTTTATTATGAGGCTCGCTGTAAAACCGGGCAACGTTTCAGGAACCACATGTCCGCTTTGTCAAGCCCACAGCGTAACGGCCATGTCATAATACAAAACAATTTATAACACACAATGCTGGTATTTCCTATTTATACTCCTCCCCATTATGTCCGGGGAGGAGTATAAATAGGTAATACCAGCATTGTGTGTTATAAATTGTTTTGTATTATGACATGGCTGTTACGCTGTGGGCTTGACAAAGGGGACTGTGGTCCTGAAACGTTGCCCGTTTTACAGCGAGCCTCATAATAAAAGATACTGCATGGACTTATCTGAGTGCGGTGTTTATATGATTTTATATCTATGTATATATATATATTTTGAAATTTAATATTCTATAATGTATTTTTATCTGTATCCTCACCCATTTATCCACAGGCTTCTGGGTTTTTTTTTAGCTTCTTCGCCTCTTAGGGTAAATGTTTCCTTAATTGATTTCCTTTTTAGGTTTTAGAAAAAATTTAACCAGTCTTTTCATGAAAGCCCTGGGGAGAGGAAGCGGGAAGGACATTCTATCGCAGGATATTGCAATGGCAAAGATCCATATTTTTGATGTAATGATAAATCTGATTGTTTTTGCTGTGGCGGTGTGAGTCAATATTCATCACCATATTCATTGCATAAAGTCCCATATTGCAGCAAGAGAGAAAATTGGAACATCAAAAAGCGATCGTCAGAGAAACCAGAAATCGTCGATTGTATGACATAAAATGCACTGAACTTTACACAATAACATCCTTTTTATTAAGTAATTAGTGGAAATAATTGCCCATAGTCCTGTCATGAAAGCATTACACGGCCTAGGAAGTTGCAAGAGCAAAGAAGTTAATGTTGGTGCATGAGATATGGAGCCTTCTTATAACAGAAGGTATCTTGCAGTCTCATGCTATATGATTAGCATTAGATATATCCCCGCCCCTTACTATGAGTGAGAAATTACTTCTTGTTTCTTAGATTTTGTGGGCAATGCTATTCATATAGCATGAGACTGCAAGATGCCTCCTGTTATAAGAAGGTGTTTCTCCATTTTTATGCTCTGTGGAGGGCTTTTTGCTCCTTTTGGCCCACTAGCTGCCTTGTCAATGGTGCATAAGCTATAACGAGAAATTGCACATCATCGAGTATCCACAAGAGGGAGACAAAAATATTGCAAATTCTGTCTAGCTGCATGTAATGGGGCATATTTAGTAACCCGCGGTATCCAAAATTTTATGACCATGTGGCCCAACAATGCCATGCGGTTCCAGAGTACTGCAATGGTATTGTATAGGCAAACATACAATTAGGATTTGTAATTGTACAACAACAAAGGTGATTTTAAGACCACAAAATTACGATCATGGTATTAAAAATACTGTCTGTTAAAGGCACAGTACAGAGAAAATTGTGATTCTGTGCCTTTATTATGCCCCTATGTTTATTTTACAAGATTATTCTTCATGTGGATGTTGCCAGTTTCACTTGATCTGTCCTGTTATAATGTTCCTTGGCTGTCTTTGTTCTAATGATCCCTGGCTGTCCTGTTCTAATGATCCTTGGCTGTCCTGTTCTAATGATCCTTGACTGTCCTGTTATAATGATCCTTGACTGTCCTGTTAAAATGATCCTTGTCTGTCCTGTTATAATGTTCCTTGTCTGTCCTGTTATAATGTTCCTTGACTGTCCTGTTATAATGTTCCTTGTCTGTCCTGTTATAATGTTCCTTGACTGTCCTGTTATAATGATCCTTGTCTGTCCTGTTATAATGTTCCTTGACTGTCCTGTTATAATGATCCTTGTGCTGTCCTGTTATAATGTTCTTTGACTGTCCTGTTACAATGATCCCTGGCTGTCCTGTTATAATGATCCTTGGCTGTCCTGTTATAATGTTCCTTGGCTGTCCTGTTATAATGTTCCTTGGCTTTCCTGTTATAATGTTCCTTGGCTGTTCTGTTGTAATGTTCTTTGACTGTCCTGTTATAATGATCCCTGGCTGTCCTGTTATAATGATCCTTGGCTGTCCTGTTATAATGTTCTTTGACTGTCCTGTTATAATGATCCTTGGCTCTCCTGTTATAATGTTCCTTGACTGTCCTGTTATAATGTTCCTTGGCTGCCCTGTTATAATGTTCCTTGACTGTCCTGTTATAATGATCCCTGACTGTCCTGTTATAATGATCCTTGGCTGTCCTGTTATAATGTTCCTTGACTGTCCTGTTATGATGATCCCTGGCTGTCCTGTTATAATGATCCCTGGCTGTCCTGTTATAATGATCCTTGGCTGTCCTATTATAATGTTCTTTGACTGTCCTGTTATAATGATCCCTGGCTGTCCTGTTATAATGATCCCTGGCTGTCCTGTTATAATGATCCTTGGCTCTCCTGTTATAATGTTTCTTGGCTGCCATGTTATACTGTTCCTTGACTGTCCTGTTATAATGTTCCTTGACTGTCCTGTTATAATGATCCTTGGCTGTCCTGTTATAATGATCCTTGGCTGTCCTGTTATTATGATTCTTGGCTGCCCTGTTATAATGTTCCTTGACTGTCCTGTTATAATGTTCCTTGACTTTCCTGTTATAATAATTCTTGGCTGTTCTGTTATAATGATCCTTGGCTGTCCTGTTATTATGATTCTTGGCTGTCCTGTTATAATGTTCCTTGGCTGTCCTGTTATCATGATCCCTGGCTGTCCTGTTATAATGATCTTTGGCTGTCCTGTTATAATGATCCTTTGCTGTCCTGTTATAATGATCCTTTGCTGTCCTGTTATAATGATCCTTGACTGTCCTGTTATAATGATCCTTGGCGTTCGAACATTCGATAATTATCGAATGTCCGGAAAATATCGAACTTGGATTCAAGTTCTAGTCCATCTCAACTGTTAAATAAGGGACCAAGTAATTAAACCCTAACACAAGGTGCATTTTTACCCAACACAAAGACATATTGTTGAAAGAGCAATATTTTCAGGGGTGTTAAATAGAAAACTATAATAATTTATTATATTAATCAAAACAAGGAATATTCCCTTAATTTTTACTGATAGTAGCCCTCCCAACCATACAATCAAATATATATATATTTATATAGCAGCTAGAGAATTCAGATATATATATAACTAGTAATATCGGCCATGGTTTCCAGACACCCAACTCATGTCCCACAGTGGACCCCCCAGAACATCCCCAAATCTCCCTCTATCTTCCTCTACTTTAAGGGGCACGACCAGACTGAAGATTATTATTATTATTATTATTATTATGGATTTATATAGCACCAACATCTTCTGTGGCACTTTACAGTTGCATTAATATAAATAAAGAAAACATACATGTTACATACAAGGGTAGTAATGAAAGTAATACAAAGTGCAAATAATTCAAGTTTTAGTCCAGCAGCATTCAGTGTGGTAAGTAGCCCCACATTACTGTGGTACAATAAGAAGGAGGGCCCTGCCCAAAAGAGTTTACAGTCTAGATCTCAGTCCGTAAACCAAGAACCAATTCTGGGGTGTATTTGGAATTACAATAGATCCAATCACACTCTATTTACATGTTAAATAGAAAAGCTAAATACTAGGGTTGATAATGATGGGAAAAGCAGACGTTCAGTAAATGCCATAAATACCGTATGCCCAAAAGTGAGTAACCTGATAAAAAGGAATCTGCCTGGAAAGCACCATATGGTTAGTGAAATAATGGCAGAAAAGCTGAAATAGCTGAAAAGCTATAAATATTTTTATAGTTGTATACTGGACACTTAAGGTGACCAAACATTAGGCTGATTTTATGTACAATCCAACATACAATTCAACATTTCCATTGATACACGATCATAATTACAACTGGGAAAGTCATTTTTTTTAAGTCGATTAGTAAAATTATTGTAGTGTTTTCTGAAGTTCCAATAAAATGTAAATGTAATGTAACCTCACAATAGATGACATTAGACAATAATCATCCAAAAAAATTGAATGTCGAACAATATGTATGGTACATCTACGTACAATTAACATTGTCTATCTATCAAAGTATCGGCCGGTTTACAATCGCAAATACGATTGCCATAACCTTTTGTGGCCACCTTAACAGGGCAACACACCCTGTACTACTACTCTATGTCTACTATCTACTCCGCAGTATAAATAATAAAGGCACAAAGTACACCTTTATTTTACTACACCATATAAAATAACAAGTGTAAAATAATGAGTGCTAAATAAGGAGTGTTAAAGGGCAAGCCCATCCCTGAAATGAAAACTTATATATAAGTAAATTACCCCTCAAAACCCTAAACGGTAATAGTTTGAAATCTGAAATATGTAAGTCTAACCTGAAATCCTGCACAATGTCCTGTTTCCCCTGTTTCTGCTTCCTGGTTCTTCCAGTTATGAACTGTCAGCTATGGATTTGACAGTTGACATCACAGCTAATGGCTGAATGAAAATCCCCTAGCTGCCTCTTCTGAGCATGCCCAGGCTCAGTACAGGTTTCTAAATTGCTCAGTTTCCATGAGGCATAGCAGGCATACAGTAATGAATTTATAGGACAAAGTATGATATATCAACATATTTTAAAGAGGCTGTTCTTTCTAAAATATGTTAGAATGGGGGTGGAGTTGTCCTTTAAATAACAATATTGTTATACTACCATAACAAAGTTTTTTAAGTTTCGCCTCTTGGTGCATGGTGATACCAAACGTAATCTTTGCAGGGCTTACCCAACAATAAGTCCCACAAGAGGTTACACTGTTGTTTTATTACACCAGTTGCATGGGTAAATTTTGTAAAACCCATGCAGCTTTTGCAAAACCGTTCTTAAAGCCATGCTAACCATTATTACAGCAGTTAGCATGACATTAATAAAACCAGTTTTTTAATTGCATCCCTCTGTGTATGGCTCTGTTGATTCATTGCTTGATGTATGCAATTGAGGATTGATTGATGTTCTAGAACATGTATAACAGTAGAAAGTGTAAATCTGCACCCTTCTTTGTAGAGATACAACTACCATACACAATCTGTTATCATCTAATTAAGAGTCACATCTTTTAACATCCCATGAACAGGTGGCTGAATATGATGGAAAAAAAACCTCACCTCAATGGCTCCCTATTAACAATGGGATCTTATTACTTTCCTGGCACAAATAATGCTTTGTGCTGTTTAAAATCTGAAAATCTTTTGTGCTAAAAATAAATAATGAAGATTAAATAAAGAGACACCTCCTAGGAAAAGATATTTATTGCACATTTTCATAAGAGTCACACATGTTTATTCTGATATAATGACACATTCACATATGTCTAGTCCTATGAAGCACCCTTGTCCCTCTACAATCTACCCTCTATATTCAGCTCAACATGTCAATTCCCTTGGTTAATTTTGGTGCACATAGTCTTCAGCTCCATATACACTGCATATTTAAACAATGCCCGAGTGCCAGCACCCATACACATGCAATTCTCGGTTGGAACGCGTGGTCAGCCCTCGGGCATTACAGCTGGGGGAAGTTTGCGGTGTATACAGAGCTTAACTCTCATTGAGAAGTTCACAACTGGCAAAGAGATGTCAGCCAGCTTGTACTGTATATGTTAAAAGGGGAACTAAAACTAAAAAAGTCAATTAATCTGAATGGTTAAAGAGGTTTTCAGTGATCTGTCTCATAATTTTAATTAGTCAATGAAGCTGTTTCTGAATTAAAACTGACATGGCCTACTGTATAGAACATTATTGGGAAATGTGCTTTGTCACGTTTTTGCAATCATTAAGAATACAGATGCTATGAAGTTGAGGAAATCAGCCTGAAAGGGGAACTTTGTTTTGAAAGCTTGCTATTGTCATCATCTCAGTTAGCCAATAATAATGATAACTTTACATCACTTTTTATGTATCACCCTGAAGCCTGTATTACGTTTATCATTATTTATTGCCCCAGCATTGCTTATGGTAAATGGGCGTCTTGAGTAACAGCCTTAAGTTGCACATTGACTGGAACTACTGTATTGCCACACTATACAATCTTTCCTCCTGACCGACCATTCAAGGCTTTTCAGCTTTAGGACTGTCGGTCGCGGCAAAAGCAGCCGCGACCGATGAACATCAGGTTATAATGTATCAATCACAACAAAATGATTCATGAGCATTCATTTTTCTTAATTTAAAAAGATTTATATAGAAGACTTTTTTTATCCTGTCTTGATCACATCCCAAAATACACACTGCCCAAAAGAAACTGGCTGCAGTAAACTTCTATTATTTTTTATTATCTTATAATATATTTAACTTTTACCTGCAACCCATGGTGTAACTAGTAATCACTGGGTCCCCAAACAACACTTTGATGGGGCCCCTATACGTGCTTCATCCACAGTGGTTTTCTGGGAGGAGGCTATCTGTCTTGACGCCTTTCCGTGGGTGTTCCTATAACACCTCTTAGCCACAATGCAATCACGCCTTGCATTCATAATGTCATTAACACCTGGCTGTGATATGCTAATTGGGATTTTCCAGGGTACATAATTGCCACAGATTCTTGTACAAGTCATTCTGAATTGAGAAAGCCAGTCTGATGACTAGCAAAACGTCTTCAAGTCCAGTTGATCTAACTGAATACAACAGATATATCTGTCAAAGGAAAAATAAGAAATGGGGCCTGCTGTCTCTCTTGGTAATTATGCCTTCAACTTTATATAAAAAGATATAAGCTCTAGCCCGATGGCTAGCAAAGATACTGACTGTACTTGGGACTCAAAGTCCCAAGGCACTCAACTGCCGTAAATCCAAAGAGATCCACACTGTGGTAGGCCAAATGTCTAAAAAAAAACACACAAACTGGTTGTATATACAGTGCATATATATCACAATGGATCGTACAAAAGTGCATAATAGTGCTATAATAAATACAACTTCATACAAATTCATAGAATAGCAATATAAACAGGGCTGTAGAGATAGCCTCCCTAAAATTCAATCACTTGCGGGATGATGTCAAAAACAGTTCTTGTTGTTAAAAATTGTGATAATTTTGCACCAGCCAATCAGGTGTTGGCTTTCAAATGTTAGCTAACATCTGATTGGTTGGGGCAAAATTAGCACAATTTTTAAGAACTTTTATTACATCTCCCTAATATACTATAAGGACCTGCCCACAGTTTGCATAGAGAGTGTATATATAAAAAAGGTAGAAATGGAAGTCCCAGTAATTATATATGCTACAAAAGGGCACAAACAAACTAGTGGTTCAAAATGAGTATGGATTGATCTCACCCTAGAGGATTCGCCTGCATATATCTGTTTATATTTTTGACGAGGCCTTTAGGACCCATATACTTACTGCACCCACTATCAATATTGTTTACTGCCCACCCTAATTTCTGGAACTGTTTGATATATTTTAAATAATTTTAGGGAAATTCACCCATAGCTGCCAGGGCTTTGGGCAAATCTACCATAGCGGATTTACCAGAAGCTGCGCGACTCTGGGTGAATCTCACCCGCACAAGTATTTAACACCAGCTTTTGGCTTATGGTGCTGACCGATCGTAAATCGGTTTGCGCAACTTTAAAAGCCAAAAGGAGCAATGTGTGGCCTCAGCGCTTCCACGTAAATGTTTATTTTCTTTTATTAATGTTTTTATTATACCTCAGTAAATACCTTTTAACTACAAAGAGTGAACCAGACCATACTTACCAAGGTGGAATAATAGAAACACACAGAAACAAATAAGAAAATTGTGAACCAGCCAGTGCCAACAAAATTGGGATTAATAGGAGCACACAGACAACGTTCATTAAAGGTTTCCTACATTTGATATATATGATATATATGATATATGATATATAACTCCCCAAAATATAAACCTCAACCAAGGTACAGAGGCCACTACTGGCACTGAGAGATAACTACACATTTTGTTTAAATGTGTTTGCTATGATCCACACATCATGGGTCATACACAACACAAATCGGTCCCAAAAACTGCAACATTGTTTCATTGGGATCCTCTGTAAATCTGCAGGTTTATGTTATGTAAATGTAGATCACAGACAAACAGAGAAACCTAAAGTTTTAATGAGCTGACAGGTTTTATGTAATTGGTCACTGCATTCTAATGATGTGCTAGTCACTATATTTACAAGTTATTACATATGGGTAAGGAAGGAGAACGTGTGTACATGCCTGTTTAAGGGCCTCTCTTCTCATGGACCTGCCAATTTCTTACAGAAAATAAGCAATACAAGTTTTGGTGGCTATTTATAGTAAGGCTGGGTACACACTATACAATTCTTTATCTTGAACAACCGTTTGACCAACAGTTTATCACGACCCTATGGGCCGCGCAATGCGACGCACTTTGCCGGCATGCACAATTGTCTGATCATCCGATCCAAATGAATGGAAGGCCGACATTGTTCGGGGCCACCCACAAAAACACATCAGGTTTTCTGCTCTACCGACCGATAAATGGAAATATCTTTTCATATGTACCCACCCTAAATGTGTGTAATCTTCTACAAGAAACCTTGATAAAACACTGGAAGAACTAATGCTAATGCCTTTTAATAAGAAGAATAATGTGGCTGATTTTCAAGAGTCATGAATGAATCATGACTGAACCCAGCCCTGTAATTGGAGGTCCTGTACATTTACTATATATTACATTGGATGTAAGGTGGGTACACACTATAATGGAACATTCATCTGCAAGTGAAACAATGGTTTCACACGTACACTTTACCGATAAAGGACTAATCATGTTGAACCAACGGGATTGGCCCTTTATTGGGAATGTGTGTACCCAGCTTTACTTCATTATAAAAGCCAATAGGGAAAGAGATCCCGCTACACTAATACAATGCAAAAGTTTGATCCTGGAGACCCTCCACAAAAAATTTAAAAAAAAACAGGCGAAATATATGTTAGGACTTAATAGACTGGAATTATCTTGGTGTGGTTGTAAGGTTTTTCACTAAAGTAACTAAAACCCCTTCGTTTTTAATGAATGCAAGTGCACAGATCCTATGATATTGTTTGGGGCCAAGAAATGAACTTTGATTATCTTTTCTTTGTTTTATGACTGAATAAACATAACTTGGCACTTGGCAGCTGGGACATTTCTAGGGTTTTTGACACCTGAGACAAACTTCGTAATAAAAAAAAAGCCCCTATTGATAATAGACAGTGCACAAGCAGTGCTTTGGGTGTGGCTTTCTGGTGGGCATGGCTTCATAGGGTGGGAGTGGCTAAACATTTGGTATGCCCTATGCAACTATCGCAAAGTGTTGGACTCGGCTCCTGGGCCCCACCAGGGTAAATATACTGTAAGTGCAGCCACACAGACTGTTAAGTAAGGCTGGGTACATATGGGGAAATTTTTTGTCCTGACCAAGCGTTCTCTACTAGTGAGCACTCAGTTGGGACAAATGACGGTTGCAGCAATAGTGGCCATGGCCAACAGTTCACACAATTGATCTTGCGGTCCCTTAGGGAATCAATCAGCCGTGATTTACCAATGGGCCCCCTCGCCCGTTCATCTGACCTGGACGAAGGGATGACGGTCATGGCCGCCCCGCACACACAATAAGATATTTTTGGCCGACCCAATACACAGCACGATTGGCCTGTTTGCCGAAAATATCTTACCGTGTGTACCCAGCCAAACAATGCTGATCCACCTGATTTCTGATAACCAGGAAAGAGCTAACAGAGAGACACTGCATCGGGGCTTTACTGACAGTGTGTGTAGCATCTTTCCACAATGCTGCTGATCTCCGAGGTAAGAAATACAGCTATCTTTTAGTTTGGGGGTCGTTTATATTTTAGTTTTCCTTTAAATGTGTATCAGTGCCTTAGATGTGGGAATTAAAAGCAAAATCTAGACAGAAATCGCAGCCGACACGGGCAGCAAAGTGGTAGATTATTTTATAGCGGTGTCTGCATGGTGATATAACGTTAATGGGCCTAATCTTTCGCTTCACACTAATTAGTGATTATTTCCTCTCTTGTGCATTGTTCACTAATAGATTGCCCCAGAAGAACCCCTAAGATTAGAAGAAAAAGAGTTTTGTCCTCACGTGTATTAAAACGATTTTACAGAAAGAAACTGCCATTAAGAAGACATACTGCTTGTGAGTTAGTGAGTTCACTGGATAATTTCAAGAGATGGCTGGATACCTTAAATAAACCATAGAAAAATGAAATCGAACTAGTAATAATACAATTCTTTGTGATCCATGTCCCCTTGCCATTTGTAAGAAATGTAAAAAAAATCCTGCCCTTCTGGTACAAACCGATTATCCATCCACTAGGCCACGTTTTAGGTAGGTTGTTTAGATGGCCATGTCTTTATTTAACATAGCAATTTGTTTACTATGTCTATGGTGCCCTTTAGAGTACAGTATTTAGTGTGTGCATTGTTACCTGGTATTGCAAGCTAACCTAGTCTGTCGAAAAAACCTTGGAGCATACCAATCAATCCTTTAGATTATTTCCACCTATCAGCTCATTGCTTCATTATAACATTGTAAAAATGCGGTTCTCCAGGCTATACCAATCTAAAACACTGCTGTAATGCTTATTTGTTTTTACTAAATCTGTAAAACAACATAAAAAGATAAATAAATAGAATAACATGTCTGGGGGCAAATATTTTAACTTATTCTAAGAAAACAAAAGAACATTAAGTGATGTAAAGAGTTACAGTGTTACTTGTACCCTTACTAGGTTACAGGAGTATTTCCATCTTGTGATTGTAAGAAGACGATTACTCATATTCACACCATGTTTTCTATTTACTCTGTTTATTATAAAAACTGTACCAATGTTTTATATGGTGAAAAGGCATTTTGTAAATGAAATACCAGATTAAGCAATAACATAGAAAGCTTTCTCTAGATTACTACTTTCTCACTCATACATCAAGGGTTATTACTTCCGCAATTAAACCATATATGTTCCTAACTGTAATAGCTAACCGATAGCAACCTCTTTAGTTAATACTTTATTTAAAAGGCAATATACCCAAAATGACAGAGACAAAGTATCAGGAAATAGTTATCTCCACCCTCCTAGCTAAACTTTACACATAGTTTAATAACTTCCTACAAACCCACTTTTCATTATACTTACCCTTTCCAAAGATGCTTCTAAACTTACCTACTCCTACTTCTAAACTTACACCTCCTCTGCTGCTGCATTGTGCATTTTACGTGCACGCTTTGACTGCCAGCCAATACTCGGAAGCTGCAGAGGAGAGTGATCGTGTTGTGTTTGTAAGTTCAGACTCATAAGAAGGGTAAAGAGGACCAAACAATTATATTAGGGTGATCCCATATTTATTAAAGAGTGAGTGTGCAAACCAAACACAGCCCAACATTTTCGCCCAAAATACCAGTGAGTAGATGGCTGGAGCACTAAGTTCTGGAGTTCTAATCCCATACCATTAACTGGTTGAATTCTAAATATGTTCAGAAACATCTTTAGAAAAGTTGTAACAAAAAGTGGGTTTGGAGGCTCCTTGAGCTATGTGTAAAGTTTAGTTAAGAGGATAGAGATGCCCGTTATGGTGGCTGCTCCTATACTTTGTATCGGTCATTGCAGTCAGCAATATTGTTGGCTCCCTCTACCTGAGTAAAAGGGGATGATAACTAAACAGTAATAGATCCTGATGCTCATCTGCTTTAAAATTATTAGTTTTCTTCCATACAAATTTTATGGTTAAAAAATACATTTTTTGGCCAATTGTAGGGCTAGCTTTACCGTGTAAGGATGTGAAGATATTAGAGGGATACATAGATCTTAATATGATTTGCTAGCTTCAACACAGAGGGGGAGGTGCAGTAAAGCAAGTTACCATCCACGCTACCCTGTGTAATATTGGGTTAGTGTGGATTTTAGTCTCATTTTCAGTGTCTGCATTAAGTCTAAAAATGTTTAAGGTTTAAGTTAAACTTACATACATATCCTAACACCTACTGAGTCAGGGTGTTCAACCTCTGCTCCCTGCAGCTTACCTGACATGCTACTGCAATTGCCACAAAGTGATTGTAACATCATGGGAGTGGGGGCAGGTAAGCTAATGCATCTTTCTCACAGTAACCAAAAGCAATTATATAAAACCATTGGACATTGCAGTCTTATCTGCAGACATTACTGCAACGTTCCAGACAACTGTTCAACCCCATAACTTTGCGACTGGCGTTACAGGCACATTGATCGTAAAGTATTATCCTGCTGGGGAAACCGTTGCGGAAAATGTTGCAGGTAACACTGAATAGTTAGATCTGAAGGCCTATTTAGACATTTGTCTCAATGAACGTCTCATTGGCTTTAACATCTAACTAGTGTATGGCCAGCATTAGAATATTGCCTTTTTATAGGGCACATAGGGGGTTATTCAATAAAAGTTCTTATAGTTTAAAATGGTGCTAATTTTGCCCCAACCAATAAGATGTTAGCTTTCAAATGTTAAATAAGATCTGATTGGTTGGGGCAAAATAAGCACCATTTTAAACGATAAGAACTTTTATTGAATCTCCCTGATAATCAGCTACATTCTACATGCACATTTATAGATTTCTAAAAAACTACCTCTGATAAGACTTTAAAATAAAATGATGTATTTGCTATAGTTCATTACACATTTCATTTATCATTCATTATTTCTAGGTATTTTTGTCTAGCTCCTAAAATTTCACACACAAAATGTAATTTCTACTTAATTTTTTACCATGAAAGGCAAAACTGTTTGCACAATAGTGAACACATTCAGATTTTTTTAGGAAATAATTTATGGAAAGGAACAGATATTACAATTTACATATTTAATTTTAATGAACTCTGAGCATATAAGATTCTTTGTTATTAGGAATTCTCACTAGAAACCATTAAATGCAGTCTTTCCGGACCTTATGGTACCTTCATCAGACCTTAGTATCATCAACATCACACAAATCCCCTGTTACTGTTCCAACAGCTTGTGTGCAGGTTCATTGGATCGATAGTCCAAATTCTATACTGTAGTCACCAAACTAAACATGATATTAACTCCTATTAAAATAAATATAGATTGTCCATGTACAGCAATTTTCACACAATTGCGCGGAAAAAGATCTTGCTGTAGTTTCCACTCCAATATAAAATTTAAAGCTATAGGTCACTAATATTATTTAAAGTTGTTAGATTTTCAAGTCTGGATGTCTGAGTTCTGTGTGTGCACATTGGTAAAGGTCTTCAGGGGCTCTGTGAGTGTATAATATAGGTCTGGCTGCACATATGAGGGAGCAAAACAGCAGTATGCCACCCATTAAAAGGAAGAACGATCCAAACCAGCCCATAAACAGAGCATCCCCAAATTCCCATCTAGGTACAATATCTGGTATGGACTCGTCCCAAAATTCCTGGACAGTATTGTATGCTACCCAAGACACAGGGATCAATGCAGTAATGCTTGATACCAGCAGCAATATCCCTCCAAAAATGGTCAACCTCTTCTTAGATTCCTCTTCTCCGAACTTCAAGCACTCCAAACTTAATCCAGACAGTAGAAGGCCGGTGAGCCCTAGGCCATCAGAAAGGAACATCAGAATTCTTGATATTCTGAGGTCAAAAGGCAGTGCCAAAAAGGAATCGTAATCCTTGCACTGTGTCCCTCCATCTCCTTCCTCCTGTACAACACATATGTGCCACAGTCCCATGTTCCAGGTCTCCAGCTCATTCAAATCTAAGTTGAGAAATTTCCATAGTGGTACAAAGGTGCTAACACAGATGAGCACGCACCCCACTACAGAGAAAAGCAGGGATCCATATTGTACCTTTAGCCTGCAGGACACAGCCATAGTAAATAGAAAATGCTTGGTGGATGGTGGTAAATTTACCTGCTGAATGACCTGAGCACTAGCTGATGAGCTCTATTGATTCTGATACATAGCGGTGCTTGGTACAATCTATTGGCAAACACTCCTTACAAGTCTGTGAGGTCTGTGTAAGCATTGGATGAATGGAGTATTCAGTTTCACTTGTTGGAATACAGCCAAGAGACTATTATGTCAGATTCCCTACAGAAAGGTTATATGGAGCAATCATGTCATAAAGGAACCTGGGCGGGTATTAGGAAAGATTATTTTACAGCGCAGCTATTTTAAACTAACCTGCAAAATATATATACACCTGGTTCCGTGCATACAATATAATATCAATGTAAACTTTAACAGATCATTTACTAAATTACTCTTTTATAAAACACTTAAAAAAAAGATTATAAAGGAACATCCAAATTGAAAACATGTTAGACCTGATTAACACACAAAGCATTACCGCAAGGAAGGACCTTAATATTTTGGATATTAGGAGCCTATGTGTTTTTTTGATTAGGCAGGAAATATATCCAAATCTAGGGGGCATATTTATAAAGGTTCGTTAACTTTTCGCGGCCGTTTT
The DNA here is from genome assembly GCA_019447015.1 of Hymenochirus boettgeri. Taxonomy (NCBI): domain Eukaryota; kingdom Metazoa; phylum Chordata; class Amphibia; order Anura; family Pipidae; genus Hymenochirus; species Hymenochirus boettgeri. Next base: position 82,470,855 of record CM033469.1, on the reverse strand, counting down.
CGCGGACATTACGCATAAATCGCGTTTAACGCGATTTATAAATGTCCGAAAACGCCGCGAAAAGTTAAGAAGCGTTAACCTTCGCGGCGATACTTACCTGTTACCGCCGCTTCTATTTTAAAAGCGGCGGTACTGGTTTCGCTCTGCTAGTATCGGCTTGTTTACTTCGCCACCTTGAAGGTGGCGAAGTCAGCGATACTAGCCTCCCGCGCGGGGATGGGCAGGCAACCCGCGGCGCGTGGTCGCACCCACCCCGGGAGACACGCCCACCCCGCCCACAACCCCCCGCGGCGGCGGAGACCCCCCCGCCGCGCTTCCCAGCAGCCCCTCCCAACCCTTCCCCGCTCGCGGCAATCTCGGAACGGGAGGCTAGGAGGGCTGCCGAGGGGCAGAGGGCGCGCCGCCGCCACCCCTCCCCGGCAACCCCTCCAAGCCCCCAGCCCCGCCGCTCCCGGGGTTGGGAAGGGAGGGAGCCGCTGGGAGGGTGGAGGCTCCCTCCAGCGGGGCCCTGAGAAGGGCCTTTTGGGGCTTAAGGGGTCCCGCAGCTCGAACCGGACCCCCCCCCTCCCCGCCCTTGTAAGGCCTTTGCGCTCTGACAAGAGCCCTTGCGGCTCTGATAAGAGCCCTTTGGGGCTTAGGGGTCCCGCAGCTCGAACCGGACACCCTCCCCGGCCCTATCAGGCCTTTGCGACACTTACAGTGCCCTTGCGGCTCTGACAAGAGCCCTTTGGGGCTTAAGGGGTCCCGCAGCTCGAACCGGGACCCCCCCTCCCCGGCCCTTATAAGGGCCCTTGCGGCACTGAAAAGTGCCTTTGGGGCTTGGGGGTCCCGCAGCTCGAACCAGGACCCCCTCCCCGGCCCTTGTAAAGGCCCTTGCGCACTGACAAGTGCCTTTGGCAGGGGTCCCGCAGCTCGAACCGGGACCCCCAGTGTGCGGCTCTTAAAAGAGCCCTTGGGCGACGTCTTCGGGCTGGCGACACCAACCCCACTCAGGTCCGATGCCAGGCAGACTCACTGCGGCCGACAGTGAGCCCGCTGGCACCGCCAGCCTCAGCGGAGCCGATGTTGCCAGCGCTTCTTTCTTCAGCCATCTACTGCGATGGCATCTGAGTCCGCGGCGGAAAGCTCCTCTTTATATAGGTTGCAAAATCCATAATCCGTTTCTGATTGGTCAATTTTTTTAAACTTGCTTTACATTAACCAATCAGATTTCAGACATTTCCAGAAATCTGATTGGTTAATGTAAAGCATGTAAAGCAAGTATTAAAAAATTGACCAATCAGAACGGATTATGGATTTCTGCAAACCTATATAAAGAGGAGCTTTCCGCCGCGGAACTCAGATGCCATCGCAGTAGATGGCTGAAGAAAGAAGAAAGAAGCGGTTGGCAACATCGGCTCCGCTGAGCCGGCGTGCCAGCGGGCTCACTGGCGGCCGCAGTGAGTCTGCCTGGCATCGGCGACCTGAGTGGGGTTGGTGTCGCCAGCCCGAAGATGTCGCGTCGGATCAAGACGCCGGCAAATCGGCCTCGTTGAGGTCGCCGGCGCCCGCCGGGGTAGCCCTGGTGGCCGCAGGGGTACCTCTCGTGGGTCGGCGGCCTCGGCGGAGCTGGTGTCGCCGGACTGAAGAAAGAAGACGCCGCCAAGGGCTCTTTTATGAGCCGCACACTGGGGGTCCCGGTTTGAGCTGCGGGACCCCCACCAAAGGCACTTATAAGTGCCGCAAGGGCCCTTACAAGGGCCGGGGAGGGGGTCCCGGTTCGAGCTGCGGGACCCCTAAGCCCCAAAGGGCTCTTGTCAGAGCCGCGGGGCATTACTAAGTGCCGCAAAGGCCCTGATAGGGCCGGGGAGGGGGTCCCGGTTTGGCTGCGGGACCCCTAAGCCCCAAAAGGCCCTTCTCAGGGCCCGCTGGAGGGAGCCTCCACCCCTCCCAGCGGCTCCCTCCCTTCCCCTCCCCGGGAGCGGCCGTGCGGGGCTTGGAGGGGTTGCTGGAAGGGGGTGCGCGGCGGGGGGTCGCGACCACCTGCTGCGGCCCCTTCCCAGCAGCCCCTCCTAGCCTCCCGTTCCGAGATTGCCGCAGGGCGGGGAACGGGTTGGGAGGGGCTGCTGGGAAGCGGCGGCGGTGGTCTCCGCCGCGCCCGGCGGGGTTGTGGACGGGGTTGGCGTATGCCCCGCCCCTTTGAGAGGCATCGGGAAGGGATTTTAAGTCCCTTCGCGGCGATACTATACAGTATCGCCGCGAAGGGGCTTAAAATTACCGCAACACATCGCGGCCGCGATACATATCGCGGGAATGGCGCTCGCCGATAGTGCTATTTTCGCGGCCGCGATGTGCGGCGGTAATTTTTTGCGCTATTTTGTTGCTTTTATAATATGCCCCTAGGTTCACTAGTTACCTAGGGCAAAATTTTAATTTACCCGCCTTCATTTATGTTACATAATGAAACCAGCTTCCTGTAGGTGCTGAAATCTTGTTTCTCACAGTTCCTAAGAAAATAAGAAAGGAACTATGATACGGTGATGGGAAAGAAAAGCTTAAAAGGAAGGGCATTGGGATCAAAACTAAAAGTGGACATTTAGGGCTGATGAACTAAAAGGTGGAACACTTTGCTTGTGCTATGAATCTGATTACTTGTTGCAAATGAATTGGCCAGGGTAACTTTTGCACTTTTTATTGCATCAGCCCCTTTAACTTCGATGCTACTTGCTGTTTTTTACACCACCTACAGGGAGTTTTAATAAAAGTTCTTATCATTAGAAATGGTGCTAATTTTGCTCTAACCAATCATATTATTTAACTTTATAAGCTAACATCTAATTGGTGGGGCAAAATTAGCACCATTTTTAATTATAAGAACTTATATTAAATAACCACTGTAATGTTTTAGTTTCGGCATTGAATCGATTATTTATACACAAGAGTTTTTATTTTGGCTACTGCAATTTTGTTTTATTTCTATAAATAATAATGGTATATAAATATATATAAATAATGGTATATAAATAATGGTAAAAAAGAAATTATCTCAGACCTATGATTGTGTGATGAGTGCACAACTAGGTGGCTTTCCTTCATTTGGCTTGAATGAAACAAGTTCCTGCGCAGAGCGCAAGAATGAGGAATGCAAAATTTTGCTAATCATAATTAAAGTGAAAAAGGTTAGAAGTTAGACCTCCAGACTGGGGTCACCTTGAAGTGATTGGAAGGCTTTTCATTCATGTGATCACAGTAATGTATACTAAAACCCCTTTGTTTATAATGTATGCTAGTGTGATAATCAGATAATATGATATTGTATGAGGCCCAGGAATCTGTTCTTTGTTTGCATAAATGTTTGAGCAGATCAGTAGCACTTACGCAAAATGTAATTGTAATTTAGCCTAAGGGGTGCTTCCATGGTCCTTCAGTTGTATGTTATGTATGTATAGTTTATTTATAAAGCGCCATTTGGGGACGCAGCTCTGTACAGTAACAAAATACAATAAAGTCATACAAGGGGAACAAATACATAGATAGCTCAGTACATAAATATATACATTATATAAATAGAAGTGCTAGAGCTTTGCCACAAGAGGTAATGAGTTCCCTGCCACGTAGAGCTTACAATCTAGTTAGGAGGGTAACATACAGATACAATGCAGTGGGTATAAATGCTGGAGTGAGACGAATGCAGTGCAAAATAAAACAACCATATCTGTGCTGGTTACCAGATAGGTAGGATGTAGGGCTAGATTTAACCTCTAATAGAGGTTTCTTGACGTAGAGGAATAGAATAGATTGCAGAAGATGGGAGCCACAAGAGAAAAAGCGTTAAGGTGAGAGGAGGCAGTGAGTGGGGGGTCGGTACAGGAGCTGGTTCTGCGATGAGCAGAGGGTACGGCCAGGAACATTGGGGAGACTAGAGAGAAATATATATGAATGTATGTATGTATTTTATTTCTTATATAGCTCTACATATTCCCGCACGGTTTACAATTATCTACTCAATTCACATCAGGCCTGCTCGAGAGCTTACATCTAATCACTTTATGTACATATCCAACCTATCAATATGTCTTTATGATTGTGGGGGAAACTGCAGTGCCCACCAAGCACGGGGAGAACAAACTCCTTGCAGATGTGTCCAAGGATGGCTAACCACTGAGCCACCATGCTGCCCCATATAATATAATATAAAGAGGAGCAGGTGAGCAAAGGGATTTAAACGTTAGGAGAGTATATTGCGTGCAATGTTCTGTTTAACAGGGAGCTAGGTTGTTGTCCGGTACAGAGAGATTTGGGATCCGGTTTATTGAGAGCGAAACAATACGTGTGGCAGTAAAGTATTGGAGTTAAGTATAGACTGAAGGGGAGAGAGGTGGGAAGAAGGAAGACCAGAAAGTAGTAGGTTGTAATAGTCCAGGTGCATAAGCATAGCGGTAGCCGGGAGAAGAAGGAACCTGTGAATTTTGGCTATATTGCTAAGGAAAAGCGTCAGGTTTTCACAACATAGTTTGTGGTTAGAAAAGAGAGAGAGGAGTGAATAATACCCCTAGGCAGCTGCCGATTGGATAGGAAAATGGGGGTTTTGTGAACAGATCGAGAAAGATGGGACAGGACCAGGTTTAGGTGGAAAAATGATCAGTTCAGTTTAGGAAAATTTAATTTGAGGTAGCGTGCAACATCCAGAGGAGATGGCAAGGAGGCAGTCGGAGACACTTGATTGAATGTCAGGAGTTAGCGTAGGTGTGTATCGTCTGCTATAAATAATACTTGAAGCCAAGAGCTAATGACATCTCCCAAGGAATAGCATGAGGGAGAACAATAAGGGTTCAAGAACAGATGCTGCAGCATCCTCACATAGAAAAGTGACCTTGGCCTTGCAACCTGCAGATCATTCACAACCTTACACAGAGCTGTCTCGTGGAATACGCGACGGTATCCACATTGCAAAGGATCCAGTAGGTTATGAGCATGGGGTAGATAGAGATACGGTAGAAGCAGTTAGAGGCTATCGGTAAGAAGAGACCGGTGGTAGTTGGCTAACTATTTATGCAGGTCCTATGCCTTTAATATAAAGCACTGGATGGATGGCCTCTTTCCTCATTTTAAAAAACCAATGGTCTGGGGTGGGGGGAGTGAGAAACCTGTTATATAGATCAGTGAAAACTAGAATGCAAAAGTTTGCTAATCATAATTAAAGTAAAAAAGGTTAGACGTTAGACCTTCCAGACTGGGGGTTACCTTGATTGTTGGAAGGCTTTTCATTCATGTGATGACAGTGATGTATACTAAAAGCCCTTTTTTAATAATGTAATGTGTGCCATGGCGTGCGATAATATGATATTGTATGGGGCCTAGGAATGTGCACTGATTTCTTTTTTTTGTTTGAGACAAATTCCTGGTCTTTCTATTTCTTCTTCCCTATTATTCTTTCTATTTTTTGGACTGTATCTCCTTCTCGAGCTAGAGATATGAACAGTACAGTACAAACAATACAAAACATTGCTATTTAACTGTGAGCAGTCGTAATCAGTGCTGATTACTTGCCTGATTGCCTGTGTCATAGAAGCAGATTAAAAACTCACAGCACACAAAGACACCATTAATAGTGATAAATTCCATGTTTATACTTCTTAGTTTTATTTATTTATTTAAAGCCAGGTAGAATTTGCATGAAATGCATTTTATATGTGTAATTATATAAATTATACAATACATTTGAACTTTTTTTTCTGTTTTTGGTTTTATATCTGGTTTTTATCTACTGTATCCCTATTTCACTATCTGTAATAAATCTATTACTGGCTATATATTTCTATCTGTCTCTATCTATCTAGCTCTCTCTCTCTCATCTATCTATCTATCATCCATCTATCTCATCTCTATATCAATCTATATCCCTATCTGTCTATATCTATATCTCTCTTTTCTATTTATCTGTCTCTTATCTTTCTCACTATTTATCTGGCTATATCTCTCTGACTCTTGTCTATCTACCTATCTATCTATCTACTATCTCTCACCTACTTGTTACTTCACAACCCTCTATAAAGATGGTGTAAGTACTTGATTTCCTTTCAATGGTGGTTTTACAGACTTTTTTGTTAAATAAAAACTTCATTTTGAAACATATTAAAGCCAATAGAAGTGAATTTCACAATTAGCTGCTCTATTGCAAAGTTAATAGTCTAATAAAGGTGTAAAATATTTATTGGAAGCGGGAAATGGCAGGGGAATATGTAACAACTATCACCCTCCCCTAAAATCTATACCTACTTCAGGGCCCTAACAAACCCTGGGATTGTTACACTTACTTTGTCCCCCCAGTTCCTGAAGCCCTGAATTCCTCTGTCCCCACAATCTGTCCTCCTTCCTGGATACAGCCTGTCAGTCACGTCCTTGTGGGGCCATTACGCAAAGAGACTTTTCTAAAGAATGTTCCATAAGGGGCTGGAAATTTTATAAAGACTAATAAATGCTTACATGCTTGTGTACCCCTGCTGGTCGGAAAAAGAGCCATGCTGGAAATTATGGTATCAAATATCTCGTTTTCCTTTTTGAAACTGTCAAAATCTGTGAAATCTCATATTGTTTACAAAATTGCAAACGTTTGCATTCTAATGTGCTGTATGTTTATTTATGTACTGAACATGTATGTAAAAATATGTACACAACCCTTTTATAATAGCAATAAATGCATTGGGGTAATTGCTATATAATAAGGGGTGTTACCGTTATATATTTTGCATATATATGTGTGCTGCATTCCATAATTTGTCTTGCATACACCACTACCCATTTGGGTGTACTATTTGTCTTGTGCCTCAACACTGTGGTTTATTATACATTTATGTACAGTATGTACTGTATTGTATGTACTGTATGTGTATAGTATGTACTATTTGTGTATTGTGCGCATGCATTAGATTCTTTCTTAATTTCTTTTCAGCAGAGCCAGATTACCGGCAACCTAGGCAGAACCTGGGGCCCGCTTGGATGAGGGGACCCGACTCCAGGTGCCAACTGTGAACCCCAATCCTTTTTTCCATTAGAGATTCACTCAACACAGAGTTATTTAAGTGTAGTTGCACAAATATTGTTAAACCCCATACATCACTACATTTATTATCAACATTGAATCAACATTGATCAACATTGAAAACACAAACCATATGTTATTTATGTAATTTCCCAGTGCATGTATTAAAATGAGAGGTAAGACACAGATTAATATTTTTATATCAAGTTTGTTCTGCCTTCGGTCAGTGGCTTTAGTTGTCCTTTAACACAGCATACCTGCAAGGAAGCATTTTAGGGGATGCTGGGAATCGATTTAGCAATTTAGCGATACCACGTGTTATCTATTAAGCAGTAGTAATCATAAATCTACGATCGCGTTATCATTGATTTACGATCAGTATTGGTAATGATCTTAATATCGTTAAACCAATCGGAAATTAAATGTTGGTCTAATGATCGTTAAACCTATCATAAAAGGCGCGGTATGGCCCAATGTTCTGTCTTCTTTATTATATACACATACCTGAGATTTTAGGGCCGTACATAAAAGTGATTTATTTGATTTGCGATACCATGTGGTGTTTTACATACCGTGCATTATTTTCTGATCCTGCGTTATCCTACGATAAGGAGTGTTATTGTACCATCCAGCCATTAATTTACAATTTCTGTGATTTGCGTGCATTTACCATAGGTCAGTATTATTATTATTATTCATTTTTACTTTTTTAGGATCATGTTTAATTAAAGGGAAGTCATAAAGAGTTTTTTTTATACTAAGTTATATTCTTGTTTTTCAGAATTTTCCAGCCTTAAGGCTGTTCAACCTTTTTTGCTGTCAATAGCCACCATTATCATAATACTCACAACTAGAAACCTTATAGAAACTATTGGGAACGAACCATTTGCCAGGTGGACAGGTAAATTTCCATTTGACGTTGTGCAGTAAGTAGCACAGTGAAATATCACGACTTTCTTTAACATTAGGCTATTGAGGCAGTCATTGTCTATCTACTATTTAAAGATCTGCCTTATACATTTTTTCCATCTTAAGTTGCATTTCAGGTTGTGCTTAAGTAATCTGCAATTTTACACATCACATCTATTCTCATGGGACTTTAAACTAGATTATACTATGTGTGTTCACTTAAAGCTGATTCCCCCTTCGTTAACATTGCATTATTTACTTGCCCTGCAATGTCTTCTAGGAGGTATCCATTTCCCCTTCCTGCTTAGAAGTTTTTTATGATGTTATATTATACTATTTATCGAATTCACATTTTGTGGAATCACCTTAGGAGTAATAGAACCAAAAAGGAAAAAGGAGCAAAAGAGATAAAAGAAGGTGGTTCTAACTACTAGGTACAGTGTGTATCGAATAAGCTGGCAGTTTGTGAAAAAACATTGGCAATTTTGAGTGCCAACTACCTATTGTTCCATTCTTTAATGAACCCCCTTTAATATCATAAAAAAGTCTTGGTCAATAAAAGATCAATTGGTTGTTGCTGATTTGGGTTCTAAAAGGTAATGTTTCAGATGACGCTTACAGGCCAACATCTTTAGCATGTCCTCATTTTAATAGCTGTATAAAAGGGATATTATATACCACCCCACAAAGGGCACCATACATGTAGGACATCACATTTAGTATATGCAATAAATGCCCTGGTGGGAAAATGTATGTTGGCCAGACCTCGAAACAATAAGATGCAATTAAGTGAACACAAACGTGACATTAGAAATAAAAATCAGGTAAATCCAGTGGCAGAACACTTTATGAAAGGAGACATTCCCTGTCCCAATTCAGATTCCAGATATTAGAGCATGTACCCAGAAAGCTAGGGGGGTGACAGACTGAGAGACCTACTTATTTGTGAAGCAAGATGGATACGTAGACTGGAAAGTCTCCAACTGAAGAGATTAAATAAGGAATATAATGTGAGATCACTGGTGTAAATATGGTTTTTAGAGAATGATATCTTAATAATTATCCATTATAACCTTTTTTAACTGTTGGTAACATGATGTTATATGTAAATATGTTGCCAGTATGTGGTATTATTGCCACTCATATATCACTTGGAAACATCAGGGAGATTCAATAAACGTTCTTATTGTTAATAATGGTGCTATTTTGCCTAAACCAATCAGATCTTATTTAACATTTGAAAGCTAACATCTGATTCGTTGGGGCAAAATTAGCACCATTTTTAACAATAAAAACTTTTATTGGATCTCCCTGAATGTATATAAAAAATGCTAACTTTGAGCCACTAGATGTATGGTATTTATGAGGATAAAAGGAGACAATTGCATTTTTTCTTGTTAGCTTGACACAAGGATCAATGTGATCGGAAACGTTGCGTATTTCCTGTTCTGAAAAAATGAGCCAGTTGCAGAGTTTGTAATGGATTTTTAAAGAATGAAATAAAAATATTGTTTTAAGAGTGCTGCTCCAGTGGTGACATATTCAGGAAATTCTTCTTTTACCCCAGGAGTGGCCACATGTACGAGCTAAGTCTGTCAAAATTCTGTATACATACAATTTAAATCCTAGTGTACATCCAATTAAATTGCTTACATGTTTATTCCCTTATGATGCTGCTTTAAAAGCCTGCCCTCCTCTGGATAAATAAAGCAATTAGTTCAATAACTTGTCCTAAATTTGTATGTATACTATATTTAACTGGTCACTATTTGCACTCTATAAGTGTGTGGATGTATACTATCCCATCTTTAAAAAAGTTTGTGTTACAATGGCAGTTTGACCAAGCCTCTTGGGATTGCGTACTCCACCCAAGGAAAAGGCATGTGTTCAGGTGAATAAGGACTTCACCTGAACCATGCCTTTGGGCTTCCAGCTCATAAAAGGCAGTATAGAGTAGGACCCCATCCAAAAAGCAAACCTTGAAGTGGTTGCTGGGTTTAAAATGCTGGGTTTAAAATTTTTGGCAAAGTTATTGAAACAATGGGTTTTATTATCCAGAGGAGCTTAAAGTGGACTAGACCCGTCAGGGAGATCACTAAAAGTTCTTATCATAAAAATAATGATTAATTTTGCCCAAACCCATTAGATCTTATTTAAAGGGTTTCTCCACTGATAAAAAAAAAAATTGGCGTTTGTTTTATTGAAGAACAGGAGGTAAAGTAGCTGTGTCTTACCTCCCTATCTTCAATAAAACTTTCAGGAGCTGGGAACAAGGTAAGGTACTTACTGATCGCTCACTCCTCTCCGCCATGTAGTCGGACAGGTCCCGACGGACTTAGGGGATATTTATAAAGGACTATTTTCGCCATTGCTTGACATCGCAATGACAAAAAGCGCTATTTTCGCCTTATTATAAACTAGCTCATTTTTGCTTTCGCCTTTGCAGAAAAGTATCGCTGTGGCGATGGTGGCGATAGTTTTGCCCTATTCATTGCGTTAAGTGTGGTATCACTGCGAAAGAGAGATTGCTCTCTAGTGTAATTTCAGAGTTATCTTTGTCCCTTTTTTATTTACAGCCATTTATAAATAGGGGGATTTTCACCTTTTGCCCCTTTTCTCCCTTTTGTTGCATTTTTTGCAGTTTTAACAGGATTTTCACCAACACATCATTACTTACTGGAATGTTCCATTAACATGACTATTTCTTACACAGCACTATGGTATGTTCCCATATTAATGGGACTGGTTTGATAATTAGCTGCAGTTTGCTAAAAATAAGCATGCTAAAAATGTATCCTATTAATGAAATAGAGAAAATTCGCCTTTTGATTTTTACGTTTTATCATCCTATTAATAAAATAGAGAAATTCGCCTTTTGAGTTTATCTATTTTATATCTTTGGCTGAAAAAAAACACCAAATTTTTATTTTAAATAACAAAGATAGGTGTTCTGTGTGTATTAACCAATTTAATACTACTTTGAAAAACCACAGGAGTATTACCTATTTACCATCATATGTGCTACCTTTTATAGCATTATTAGTGCTACTTTTTACTGGATAATTTTCGCTTTTGATGAAAATTCGCCTTTTTAATAACTGATGAAAGGAAAAATTAAAGTTTAAAAAATTATGGTAAAGGCTGGTGGGAAAAAAAGCAAAATATGAGACCCTTTATAACATGTCCCCCAGACCCCTATTTGATTTTATTGGTAAATAAAAAATCAGATAAAAATCTATAAAAGTGAAAAATTAACCTTAAAAAAGCGAAATCTCGATTGTATTACAGTTAATGCGGGAAAATAGTCTAACACCCCCCCCTGAGTACTTATTAGCATTGAGAAACACTCCCAATGTACTGACACCTCCTGGACCCTTGGCAGGATAATAATGGCCACTTATGCGTTTCTGCCACCTCAGACTTGGCGAATTGGAATGGCTGAACTTAACGCAAAAAATACACTTTTCTCCATTTTATTAATATGCTTAGCTGTTACCGCAGCGATGTATGGCGAAAAGTGAAAAGCGAAATGTAGCGCCACTTTTATCACTGCTTTATAAAAACGAAAAGGCCAAATTAGGCGAAAACGCTGTTGTTAAGAAGGCGAAGTTTAACGAACCTTATAATATAGCCCCTTAGTATCTATGCGCATGCCCACCACGTCCTCCGGCCTCCTGATTTGTCCCTCTGCTTTCCTGCTTGCCATATTTTGGAACTGTTTGATTTAGCCTTTCCTTGCTTCTAAAAACTGTTATTATTGGACCTGTTGCTACTCTACCCTGTCCTGCCTAGCTCCAGTTCTGGATGGAGCAGAGGACCGTGTCAGCACTCACTTACTTCCTCCTGCCAAGCGTAGTCCTGGTCTACATGTTTTCATATTCAGCATGCTCCCAGGCTTGTGCGCGGTGAATTCTCCTCGCCAAGAGAATATACTGGTGCCTGCCTGACACTCTTTAATATTGCATCAAAGGGGAATCAACATACTGAAAAGTAAAGGATAACACTAATGATCACCCACCCCCTCCTATTCAAAGTACTCAGGATGAGGACCCTGGGGGATGACAGGCAGGTACTCGCACAGAACGCAAAAGCAGACAACAGGCACTCCACGCAGACAGTCAAACACAGACAGACACTTACACAACGCAACACACACAGACACTTAGACACAGACAGGCACTCACAGAGACAGGCAAACCCACAGAAAGACAAGCAAACACACATACACGCACACACAGACAGACAGGCGCTCGCACAGACAGGCAAACACGACAGACTGCTATGACAGACAGACAGGCATACACAGGCACTCCACACACGACAGCAGACACACACAGAAAGGCTAATGCAACACGCATCGCTTACTAAGTCCATCGGGACTTAGTACGCGATGGACAGAGGACGTGCAGAGGAACAAAATGAGGTGAGTTTCTCTAACTTGTTCCGGCTCCTGCATGTTTTATTGAAAAAACAGGAGATAAGACACAGCTCCTGAGAGAAAACACAGACAGACTGCTATGACAGACAGACAGGCATACACAGCACTCACACACAGAAGGCAGACACACCAGAAAGGCTAATCAGCGAACGCCGCTTACTAAGTCCATCGGGACTTAGTACGCGATGGACAGAGGACGTGCAGAGGAACGAGAGATGAGGTGAGTTCTCTAACTTGGTTCCTGCTCCCTGCATGTTTTATTGAAAACAGGAGATAAGACACAGCTCCTTCACCTCCTGTTCTTCAATAAAACTGAATACAAAAATGTATTTTACCAGTGGAGATACCCATTAAAATTATAAGTGTAACAATTTATTATATCTATACTCCACTCTTTTTGATAAGTTTGTTACGATATAGATGACCTTACAGAACAGAAAATTTGACCAGGATGAAGAAAAAGACGACCATAGGTTAGAAAAAAAACAGGAAGTTGAAGAGGACGTCAAGAACATAGATAAAAATGGTGATAGTGAGTTTGTGGAGTATTGCTAATATTGCAGACAAAAGTTTGTCATATACATTAATAATATTACATTTTAATGCTATATTTTACTGTAAAAGAGAAAATAGTTTTTACCGGTTTTCAGTCTAACAGATTGAACTTTAAAAACAAAAAGATAGCTAGCACAGAACTAAAAGATAGCTAGCAAACAGAAACGATAGCTAGCAAAACATAAAGATAGCTACAGAACATAAACGATAGCTAGCAAAACAATAAACATAGTAGCTAGCAAGAACATAAACAATAGCTAGCAAAACATAAAAGGATGCTAGCAAGGACATAAACGATAGCTACAAAAACATAAAAGATAGCTAGCAAGAACATAGATAGGACCATAAATCATAGAAAACAAATAAAAATTCTAATGTGATCTATTTATCTAATTCAAGTTTATCTAGATAATCATCCACCTGGGGCAATTTAAATGTGTCTTCAGGAGTTTTTTTGCCTTCCTCTGGATCATATGCACATGCAATCAAGGGGGCCAACATGGTGACGTACATGTGTATGAACGGCCAAATTGTGCCCTGTATGGGTGCTCTTCAGCTGAAACGGGCATTCGGTCGAGGCTCGTTGATGATCCACCCGGTAACAATTTTTATTTCTGCCACAGTAATACTGCCACAGGTTCTTAACAGCTGTGTTTAATTTACCAAACAACTATCTGTAGTTTATGACCGCATTACTTCAGTGGTAAATGCAATGTATTGACTTTTTATGATACTAGCTTTTATATATATCCCCTTAGATATGAGACATATAGATAGGTTAGTGGACAACAACTGATCTTTCCACACTCCTCTTATTTAGAAACACCCAGGTTGAAACTCCCATGCCAAGTAAGAAGCCACTAAATTAATCTTCCGTAAATGTATCAAACCGTGTGCATGGTGTACCACAAACATGGCCAGTAAATAGCTTCAAAGCCCAAAGCACCATTTTACCTTGGAAATAACTCCAAATTCTATACGGTATTTTTAAAACCACACACTTTTCTACTATGTTACTTTACCATTTTTCATATATACTTCACAGAAATGCAAACTTTTAGCAGATCTTCTAAAAAAAAGGCAGCAACGAAGGTTCAAACTTGCCCAAAGTCACCCAAACCACCAGTAAAAAGGGAGCACTGAATATCAAACTCTGACTGTCCTGAATAAAACTTTTCCCCTGCATCACTGACACAGATAAAAGAAGACTCAACTAATAAATATAGCCAAATCACACATATTTAAAGCAAACACTAATGTACTGATTCCCCAGGTATACTTTTAGCATAGATGACACTGCTGTGTTCACCTTTACCAACCCCTGTTTGCTGAGTGCAGGCCACGTCTTAGCAGTCATAGCTTACACGGTTTCCACCCTGAACTTTGCAAAGCAGAGAAGGTTTGTGAAAGCTACATTGCGACAAACTTTCAATCTCTCATGTCTGAATAAGACAATTTCAGAAATACCCCACAATTTTATATTATTTGAACCCCAAACCTTTACCTAATACGGTGGCATTCTTTTATTCATCCATGTAGAGTTACACAGACTTTTCCCATGTAAAGTAGGAGATGGTCACAAAAAACATCATCTCCTACATGTCATAAATAAAATAGAACCCAACATTTACGGGACACTTCCAGCAAAAAAATTCAATCGGCAAAGCATTGGGTAATGTGAAAGAAGGGAGGCAAAAAACTAGGTGGACCAACAACTTGTGCTCATTTTTAGTCACTCGCAAAACCAACTTTCTTGTCTGGGCAAGGGAGAACTACATAGAATAAAAAAAAGCGGCTCCTGCATGTTTTATTGAAAAACAGGAGATAAGACACAGCTCCTGGGAGATAAAAACACAGACAGACTGCTATGACAGACAGACAGGCATACACAGGCACTCACACACAGACAGGCAGACACACACAGAAAGGCTAATGCAGACACGCATCGCTTACTAAGTCCATCGGGACTTAGTACGCGATGGACAGAGGACGTGCAGAGGAACGAGAGATGAGGTGAGTTCTCTAACTTGGTTCCTGGCTCCTGCATGTTTTATTGAAAAACAGGAGATAAGACACAGCTCCTTCACCTCCTGTTCTTCAATAAAACTGAATACAAAAATGTATTTTACCAGTGGAGATACCCATTAAAATTATAAAGTGTAACAATTTATTTACTATCACCTCTTTTTGATAAGTTTGTTCAAGATATAGATGACCTTCAAGAACAGAAAATTTGACCAGGATGAAGAAAGAAAACGACCATAGGGATTATAGAAAAAAACAGGAAGTATGAAGAGGACTGTCAAGAACATAGATAAAAATGGGTGATAGAAATGAGTTTGTGGAGTATTGCTAAATATTGCAGACAAAAGTTTGTCATATACATTAATATATTACATTTTAAATGCTATATTTTACTGTAAAAGAGAAAATAGTTTTTACCGGTTTTCAGTCTAACAGATTGAACTTTAAAAACATAAAAGATAGCTAGCAAGAACTTAAAAGATAGCTAGCAAGAACATAAACGATAGCTAGCAAAAACATAAAAGATAGCTAGCAAGAACATAAACGATAGCTAGCAAAACATAAAAGATAACTAGCAGAAAATTAAAAGATAGCTAGCAAAAACATAAAAGATAGCTAGCAAGAACATAAATGATAGCTAGCAAACAACATAAAGTATAGCTAGCAAGAACATAAACGATAGCTAGCAAAAACATAAAAGATAGCTAGCAAGAACATAAACGATAGCTAGCAAAAACATAAAAGATAGCTAGCAAGAACATAAACGATAGCTAGCAAAAACATAAAAGATAGCTAGCAAGAACATAGATGAGGACCATAAATCATAGAAAACAAATAGAAAATTCTATGTTTATCTATTTATCTAATTCAAAGTTTATCTAGATAATCATCCACCTGGGGCAATTTAAATGTGTCTTCAGGAGGTTTTTTTGCCTTCCTCTGGATCATATGCACATGCAATCAAGGGGGCCAACCTGTGACGTACAATGTGTATGAACGGCCAAATTGTGCCCTGTATGGGTGCTCTGTCAGCTGAAACGGGCATTCGGTCGAGGCTCGTTGATGATCCAACCGGTAACAATATTTTTACTGCCACAGTAATACTGCCACAGGTTCTTAACAGCTGTGTTATAATTTACCAAACAACTATCTGTAGTTTATGACCGCATTTACTTCAGTGGTAAATGCAATGTATTGACTTTTTATGATACTAAGCTTTTATATATATCCCCTTAGATATGAAGACAGTATAGATAGGGTTAGTGGACAACAATACTGATCTTTCCACACTCCTCTTATTTAGAACACCCAGGTTGAAACTCCCATGCCAAGTAAGAAAGCCCACTAAATTAATCTTCCGTAAACTGTAATCAAACCGTGTGCATGGGTGTACTCACAAACATGGCCAGTAAATAGCTTCAAAGCCCAAAGCACCATTTTACCTTGGAAATAACTCCAAATTCTATACGGTATTTTTAAAACCACACACTTTCTACTATGTTACTTTACCATTTTATCATATATACTTCACAGAAATGCAAACTTTTAGCAGATCTTCTAAAAAAAAGGCAGCAACGAAGGTTCAAACTTGCCCAAAGTCACCCAAACCACCAGTAAAAAAAGGAGCACTGAATATCAAACTCTGACTAGTCCTGAATAAAACAGTTTCTCCCCTGCATCACTGAACACAGATAAAAGAAGACTCAACTAATAAATATAGCCCAAATACACAGGATATTTAAAGCAAACACTAATGTACTGAGTCCCCAGGTATACTTTTAGCATAGATGACATTGCTGTGTTCACCTTTACCAAGCCCCTGTTTGCTGAGTGCAGGCCACGTCTTAGCAGTCATAGCTTACACGGTTTCCCACCCTGAACTTTGCAAAGCAGAGAAAAGGTATGTGAAAGCTAACATTGCTGACAAACTTTCAATCTCTCATGTCATGAATAAGACAATTTCAGAAATACCCCCACAAATGTTATATTATTTGAACCCACAAACCTTTACCTAGATAGCGGTGGCATTCTTTTATTCATACATGTAGAGTTACAGACAAGACTTATTCCCATATGAAGTAGAGAATGGTCACAAAAAACAATCTCCTACATGTCATAAATAAAATAGAACCCAACATTTACAGGGACACTTCCAGCAAAAAATTCAAATAGGCCAAAGCATTGGGGTTGAGCACTATGTGCAAAATTGCATTTTAGTTATCACCCTTCATCTGGAAAAGAACTACATAGAATATCTATATGAATATGCTATGCAATAAGGAACAGCAAGCAAGCCCACTGCTGTTCAAGCACATGAATATTGTGCTATATGCCTACAAGCGCTACTCGGAACTGGGCTGGTTTTTCTACACAGACAAATTTAGACAAAAGTTGGTGGTCCACCATGAATTGAAATGGGGTAAAAGGGATGTCAACTGGCAAGGTATGTTAGTGGCCAGACAACATTTATCCTTGTATACTTTCTAAATAAGCAGCAACAGAACAAAAACGAACACATGCTGGGCTTTTAATGTATCAAATTGCAAATGGCAAAGCAGTTGCTATTTCAGACATAGAGAAGGTTTCCATATTTCTTTTAATAAAATTCATCCCGCAGTTTCAGTGGGTGATAATTTAAAATCAGGCTACAGAGACAAAATACAAAAGGAGTTTCCTACATTCAAGGTGTCGCCTTTGGGTGTCCCATAATCAATTGCAGGAAAAAACAATTTCACCATGAACCATGATTCAATTTTTGGGAATTGAGATTAGCTCTAATGTAATGGAGTTTAGATTTCCCCATGAAATGTCTAAACTGAAGTATTTAATTTCAAAAGTTCTACTGTTTAAAAAGTTAAAGTTCAGTGAAATACGGTCCTTCCCAGGAAATTTAAACTATGCAATCCATGTTATGCCAGTAGGTAGAGTTAGGTAGAGTTTAGAGAACAGAAGACTTTGTGATTTTACAACTGGAGTTTGAATCTCTAATTTTTCCATTTGGTTAGGCAAGAAAGACAGGGATAAGGTTTTTTGTTATGTCATAGTGGGGAACATGCTTGCAACAGGATTTTATTACCGTATATACAGTACAGTTATGTATGGATGCAGATGTATCTAAGGGCTATGGAGCCTGGAGAGAGAGTGGGGGGGGGCAGGTTTAATAAAGAAACCAAAAACTTGGTCCTTCTAGAATTTTTCCCAATTTTAGTGGCTGTGGAAATTTGGGGACCATTGAATAGTATAGTATGATGAGTACTGTAGGATAAGGTGATACCTTTTTATTATGGACTAACAGTTAATTTTTACAGAAAAGCTTTCGAGAGATACACTTCTCTCTTTCTCAGGTCAAGCTTTACCTGAGCAAGAGAGAAGTGTATCTCTCGAAAGCTTGTCTGTAAAAATGAACTGTTAGTCCACAATAAAAAGGTATCACCTTATCCTACTCATCTCTTATTATATGCTACTGGACTAATACAGCTACAACCATTTTATCTTCAGCTATTGATACAGAAGAATATAGCTTTGTTATATTCATATTTCGATCACCAAGAGCTAGGATTAACTAGAACCATACTTTCTCACTGATTTGATCTAAGGATAGAAACATACAGATTTCTCCAGCGTTTACAACTATACAAATGTACAAATCTGAGGATACAATTATACAGATCTCTCCAGCAACTAGATTGGGGACTCATGCCTCCATTTGGACATTTACTATCTCTTGAGACTGCTGATACATTTCTTTCTCACTTGCTTTTTGTTTTCATGTCATCCACTCTTTTTGTTCTAGAATTGTTCTTTATTATGTGTCTTTCTACTGGATGGGCAGCTTCACTAGAAGCTATGTTTTAATTGTATATAGATGTTTTTTATGGGACTGTATGTGAGGTATCCTTATATTTAGATATAACTTTAACTTTTTTGCTATATTTGCTATGGGCTCTTACTAACTTCTCCAATACGCCCGCGCATGACATCACTATGGGACTGACCATAGATGACACTCGAGTGTGTGTCAAGGTTCTTTACTGATGGAGGTGGAACATGATACTTCCTTGACGTGCCGCTTCTATGACATCATGCGGGTGCCAGTTTCAGAGCTTCTTGCAGGATTAGGCCCATATTTAAAGTGAGTCTTAGTTTGGATACCTACACACTGTTCATAAAGCCCAGTCTGGGCGAAACGCATACAGCTGGTCCCTCATCTCGGTCATAACCTTCTGCGCACTAGCTCCTGTGTGGACCCTCTAACTTTGGTATGTATACAGAAAAAAATACTTTGCGTCATCTTAATCTATTAATAAATATGTGTAAGTAGCACTTACTCTGTGGTGTGTGTGTTGCTACATGCCTTCAATAAAGTACTTTTTTTGCTCAGGCTCTGACCACTGACCTCACTATTTTCCCCATACCAACTGTCAATACAGCATACAGAACACCAACTGTCAAACCATTCAAGCTACAGCAAAACTGCTTAGAGAAATGTTGAAATGTAAGATGTTTCAGATTGTATAACTAAAGAAATAGGGGGCAGATCAACAAAAAAATTGTACAGTGAGAGTTGGGATGAAAGTTTTCACTAATGGGCAATTAAATGGGTTTTTTTTTCAGTGTACAGACCCTTTACGAGGTGGTTTGCTGTTAAACACTTGTGCTTATATACAATGGGGCCAGGATGGGGGGGGGGCTGATTGCTTTTAATTGGTTTTATGTCTTAGCTGTTTGGTTGCTCATGTGTAAAATATGCAACTTTTCGCAGTTCCCCATAACAGATTATAATAAAGGGAATTTAATTTTATCTTAGGAAGGGAGTAAGGGAGGGTGTGCTGGGCTTACTTTTTTTCCCCCTGTTTGTATAGTACATGACATTTGAACCATGAGCACCTTCCCCCTGGGCCTACTAGTTGTTGAATACTAAATTGGTGCCCTGGTACCTATATATAGTAGTTTTGGCATTGATACAGAGGAAGACAAAAAAAAAAAGCAGTATGAAGGGGAAAATTATTCCTTCCTGAGTGGCAACCACAAATATCCCTGAATCAACTCTAACTTTATATATCAATACCAGTAATATGAAAATTCTTTGTTTTTAGATCCTCATCCAGCTTTTTTTAAAAACTATCCAATGAACCTGCTATCACAACGTCCAGTGGAGGACAGTTTCATAGTTTTACTGCTGTCACAGTGAAAAACCCCTTCAAAACTTGAAGACTAAACTTCTTTTCTTCCAGTTTAAAGGGATGTCCGCGTGTCCTCTGACATGTTCTATTGGTGAACAATTCCCCAGATAGTTTACTGTATGGCTCATTAATGTATTTATACACAGTAATCATATCCCCACGCAAGCGCCTTTGTGTTCAGGACAGATAACATGCTTGTGGTTTATGTGATTAAAGGGCAATTATAAACTTCTAAAAATCTACACCACGCTCCCCCAGTAAATAGTTCCCAGACTGAGGATCTAAATGGTGGGGTCCTCACCCCTTGGTCTTACCTTGATACCAAGAATGAGTCATCTTTGTGAAGCCACTTTCAGGGCTTCCCTGAAAGTGGCTTCTCAGGGCTGACCAATGGAAAGACCCTTGCAGATCGTGCCTTCCCATTGGTTGAATAGCAAGTACTGGAGGGGGTAGGTCTGGTGCCGGCTTCACAAATCCACCTTTGAAGGGCTGGTATTCAGTAACAAGGCAGGACCAAGGGGTGGGGATTTTAAGTCCTCACTCTAGGTAATATTACTGGGGGGGGGCTTAATTACCCTTTAATAATTTAATATCCAAATCATAGACAGTTATGAGGTTACTTTGGACATTTTGATCTTTACAATATAACATATGGTGTAAAGCAAAGCATATTCCTGGGTCTGAGAATACAATGGCTGATTCTTTTTCCTGGTTTCAGCTGTTGAGATTCTTGAAATGAAGGCAGGCTAACTTAAGACAGGTGCGAAAGGGAGAACATGCTCAGCATTACCTCTGGGGTTTAGTATTGACAGACTAAAATCTTTATTGGATACCACCTGGTCTTCTTATAAAACTGGAAGGCTTAGGATTTTATTTTACTGTTCAAGATCAATTTATTTAGTTTATTTGGAGAGTAATGACATTGTGGCAATACAGATTCCCTCATCGGGGAAATAAAAAAAGATCTGGCACTTACTTCTGACACCACCATCCTTTGGTCAGATATTGCGCGGGGATGCAAAGTTTACCATCGAATTGACCTTTTTGCTATATCTTTGCACTTTTTTACCTGGAGATACTTTAATCTAGAGGGTGTTAAACAGTACTATACAGGGATGATGGTGTTCACCTGTCTGATATTGGTCTTGATAGTTTTAACAGGTTTCAAAGTGCAATAGAAAGAGCATTATTTGTTGGAGGAAGGTCAGTCGTGAGTAGAGTTATCAGCCAAGACCAACATGGAGAAAAGAAAAGAGAAAAGGGCTTTGGCTGTGTTTATGATGAAGTCATTTGGTAAGATGAAAAAAGGGCAATCCAACAGATCGCCAAAAAGGGTCTGGCCCAAAATGGATTTGGTAAAGTTATTAATTGAGTTATGGTAAAAAAATTGAGAAGAAAATTTGTTTAGAAATGCTTCAGCCTGATTTCACCACAATACAGTATCTGTGTGTTTATTATTACTGTGCTAAGTAAACTGTCAGGGGTCCACCCTCCACTGCTCATGAGAAGAAACAAGTTTGTTCAAATGTAAAACACAGTAGAAAGGCAAAAATATTTATTTTAAAAACACAGTGACAACTGTATCTGATTCTGATTGGGTTTCTTTAGTAGTGCATCATCCCTCAAAATACGCTGAGAGCTGTACAAGCTGGAGCATGCACAGAAGCCCTTGTCAAAGCAAAGCCAAGACGTTACCAATGATCAATAGCAGGGAGGGCAGAGGCGGCAACTTCAGGAAGACCAGGTATAATACTGCAGAGTAAATTTCTACATGTTCAATGAAGGCTTGGGGGATGTTTTCAGATTATGTAATGTAAAAACTGGGGTTCACTTCTACTTTAAGGAGATTGCTCCAATTTAAGTGAAGGAATGTCCTACCTGCGGCCCTTGGCCTGACTCACTGAAAAGAAACATAATAACATGATAACATGCTCTCCCTAGTAACAAGGACCTGAACTGCTTTATTTAACTTTAGTACATACTTGAAAAAATTTAATGTATTTGTTGCTGACTCTCACTTTATCATGCTCCTCTGCAGATGGTGATGTCAGTCCAATTTAAGTCTATGGGGGTTATGTGTCAAAAAACTTTGGCCAGCCAGAAGATGTTGGAAGCAGCTAAGGAGGTTGTAAAGACTACACAACACAGCAGCACCCAATCACAGTAATTTTAGTGATTGCATTTAAGGCTGGGTACAAACCATACAAAATTTTCGGCCGACTGATAGTACCATGTGTCGGCCGGAAATATTGCATGATGTAGGTAGAGGAGGCCACGACCGAGCTCGTTGATCAGGCCTCTTGGTTAATCGCAGTCAGTTGTGTGGCTCCCTACAACAATTCCCTGAAAGGCTTGGAACCTTGTTGATTACTTATTCATAAACCATATAGTCTGCATCTCAAACAAAAAGACTTGCACTCGACACCTGTCTTGCATACTTTATACAAACTATTTGTTGTTGCAGATGTGCTATAGCAATTGGCTCAAATAGCCCATTAAATAATGTGATTAAATAAATCCACATAGTGCAACAAAATACACATTATAGGCATTACAGTGTAAATGTTAGTAATTACATGAATAGTAAGTATTCTGCTACTAAAGCCACTTTATTACAGCATATTTCATAAACCAGTTACATAATTCAGTTGATGGATAGCTTTGGCTCAAGGCACAATGAAAATAATTAGTCCACACATTGTACACACCAGAGTAATCTTAAATTCTTCACAGGATATCATTATGCAAGTTCTTAAGTTCTGTGACCTTCTGGGACCTTGTGATACTCAACAAGATGTTTAAAAGATCAAAATATATAAAGTTGTCATATTATGTTAATTGTCAAGCCATTCATTGTTTTAATAAAACAGAAAAAAAAATATGGACACAGATTGAAAGAGTTCTAGACAAAAAGTTAAGGAAATAACTAGAAACCCATGACAGAAATACATAAACGAAAGCAAAATGAATGAATGAAGAATTTTTAGGCTAATAATGTACATTTACTAAGAGGATAATTTTAAAATTAACAGACTCAAACAAACAATATACTTGATAATCTGAAGATATTCAGTAAAATTAGTATTTTGTATAGTACAGGATGTACCTGGAAAATCTTCTAATTCAAGCAAAGGATTGTGCAGGATACAGAACTGTAAGCATTTCATGCCTCAGAATGCTCATCTCAAGTTAGTTGTGAGAGTATGCATATGCAATTTGATACCTTAAGGAAATATATCTAACTATTGTTTGTCTATTGATAACCCTACAAATGCACATGTTTCATACAGTAAGATCTGGATATTTAGTGTCCAGGTGAAGACATTTTTCATGTTGTTGTGTAGGGGTGTAATATATAGTTGCGTGCTCTGCAGGTGCAAAAAAATATGAAGAAGCAAGCAAAGAGCCACCAAGTATCAGGAAGAATCCACCAAACCAGCCCATGAACAATGCTTCCCCAAACTCCCATCTTGGGACGATATCTGGAATGGTGTCATCCCAAAATTCTTGGACAGTTTCATAAGCAACCCAGGAGACAGGGACAAGAGAACTTAATCCTGAAGTCCAAAGCATTATTCCTGCGACAAGTAACAGACGATTCTTCAGTGCTTGTTTTTCCATTCCAACCTTAATGCAGTCCAGACCAAGACATGAAAAGAGAAGTCCAAGAATTCCTGAGCCATTGGATAAGCACATTAAAATCCTTGAAATTCTTAGCTCAGAAGACAAGGCTAGAAATGAATCAAAATCCTTGCACTGCATTGGCCCTTCATCTTGAACAACACATGTTTGCCAAAGTCCCATAGTCCAGTTTTCTAATTCATTTAACTCCAAGTTAAGGTTTTTCCATTGAGGCACATAAGTTGTGACACAAGAAAGAATCCATCCTGCCAAGGAAAACAAGACCCCTCCAAATTGTGCATGAGTTCTCTTGGCCAATGCCATACTTACAGGTTCTTACTGGAGGG
Source organism: Hymenochirus boettgeri (assembly GCA_019447015.1). Classification (NCBI taxonomy): domain Eukaryota; kingdom Metazoa; phylum Chordata; class Amphibia; order Anura; family Pipidae; genus Hymenochirus; species Hymenochirus boettgeri. Next base: position 82,446,756 of record CM033469.1, on the reverse strand, counting down.
TTCTGTAATGCCTATATCCTTGCAGCTGTGTCTTTATCCAGATAGTGAACTAATAATCTTGACTCTGAGTTGCACGGTATATAAGCTTTTGACATTAACCCCTCAAGTACTATGAAATAGGGTTTTGTTCTTTGTTAAGATAGGGTTTCACATTCAGGTGAAAAGAATCTCTGGCATCTAGGAGTTAAGTTTATGATAAGCATTTGATCTGTTACCTTTCAATTTGCTGAGTAAAATTATATCCCAATGTCTGATGATTACAAGCCTTTTGGTGAACAAAGAAAGCTCTATGACCCCTCACCCTAAAAAAAAAACAACAGTAATCATTGTGCTTCAGTATGGACTAATTAGATTTTAAATGGTGATAAAAACAGGCTCTATGGATAACAGGACCTCATTGTCAGAGCGTGTTTGAGAATCAGGAACAAACATCTGAATTTGAAGTGAAATTTCGGTCTGTGGATAAATCAAATACATTTTTCCTCTTTATGAGGTGCTACATAAAATCAATTTAATATCACTAACATTCACTACTTATAGTTCTGTAAATAAAGTAAATATAACACAGGAGACTTCATAAGTTATATGATGATTACAAGTGTTCCTTTTATACAAGCCATTTTCATTTCCCCTTAAATAATTTAATAACACTGTCGTCCTTTCTTTTCTTTCTTTTTTTTTTAAATAGTATTTTTTATTTGGATTCTGTTGAGTTTTCTGACATTTTGTAATTCACTTGCTTTTGATCAAATCAACATTTTTTTTAAAATATGCGCCTATGATGTATAATGTTAGAAAGGATTTCCTCGTTGGATGATTCTGTTATAAAACTCGGGGATCCTGTAAAATAGTTGCATATGTCAAATAAATTAAACCCCTAATATAAATTATGCAAGTACAAAACAATGCAAAAGTGTCCCACTTATGGCTACTACCCCCATCTCAGGTGTCTGTGAAATAAACACGCTCAATAGACAAGTGTGCTACTCTCTTCTTCTTTTATTCTATTGAAATGACTGGTCCTAAAGTAGAGGACTGTGAACGTGTGCACCTTGAAAGAGCTGGTATTCCTCCTTAATGCAATGTGCTTATCTTAAGCCTTATACAGACCTGCTAATTGCGCACCTGACGAACATCTGTTTCGTCCAATAATTGCACCTGTACAGCCTCTCAGTGAGTTGGCATATGTTAATCTGGCAGGATGGACCACCAACCATGCTGACTGAGCCGCCACACATGTGCAATTATCAGCTGAAACGGCTGTTCGTCGGGCATAAAATTGTCAGTTTGTATAAGCCTTTACACTTGTGGTCGATATGGATAAAACAATACAGGCTGCCTAGCACATATGAGATATATCTTCTTGTAGACAATATTTAGCTTACATAGCAAAAGTTTAGTTGATTACTGATTGAGTTATTATTTTGTCTTATTCTCTACTTGTGCCAAATAATTGTTGGTCAACATGAGCATTGCTAATTGTTTTGTCTGATAATCTAGCATGGACAAAACAAGCATCAAACAGCCTCACCCTGGGTAGTTTTGATAACAGCTCTTAGCTAAAATACAATCAACACCTTGCATTCAGGAGATCCCTATCACTTTGCTGTTAAATGCTGTTTGGGACACATACCATGGTATTTATTGCACAGATTCTTGTACAAGTCATTCTGAACTGAGAGATTAATTTGGATGACTAGCGAAACATCTTCTAGAACTAAACTTCAAGTCCAGTTGATCTAATTGAATACAACAGATATACCATGACCTGATGAATGAGACCTCACAAGCTTATGGGATCTATACATTTTAAAACTTTCTTTTATTTATTTGTATATTCAAGTGACAATAATATATGTACGTTACAATCTTTCAAATCTAAATTACAGAGTGATGCCCTTTTTGTACATAGCTCAGTAGTTAGATCATCTATTTAAAGTAACAATAAAGGTATTAAACACAAACAAGGCATGAAATAAATAACAATTACAAATTAGTAACCTATTGCGCATGCTACAACTCTCTGTATTTTTTAATGTGCTATACCCACCTTATAAGTAAAGGCTATACATATCACATGAAATTGTAATAGGAATAGAACATTATAAGCAGCATGCCATTTTATAATGAGGTGTATTTAAATAGGTTATAACAGCATACCCCTTTATATGAGGTGTATTTAAATAGGTTATAAGCAGCATACCACTTTATAATGAGTGTATTTAAATAAGGGTTATAAGCAGCATACCACTTTTAATGAGGTTGTATTAATAAAGGTTATAAGCAGCATACCACTTTTAAATGAGGTGTATTTAAATAGAAATTTGAGCGCATACCACTTATAATAAGGTGTATTTAAAAAGAAACATATGAGCAGGATACCAATTATAATAAGGTGTATTTAAAAAGACATTATGAGCAGGATACTACTTTTAACTAGAAAGGGAAAGTTTAAGTATAAACTTTTAATTTGGCTTGAAAGACCGCATTTTGGAAGGGAATGTGTGTGTGCAGATTTTAAAAACTCAATAATGCCAATGATGAGGACATTGTTGCTTTACTTACAATTTAAATATGGCTGTCACATGAATTAAAGGCAGGTCAGTTGCTGTGTGTAGCTCCATTTAAAACAATAAGAACTTTTATTGAATCTCCCTGAGGAAATTCAATAAAAGTTCTTATTAAAATGGTGCTAATTTTGCCCCAACCAATCAGAACTTATTTAACATTTGAAAGCTAAGATCTGATTGGTTGGGGCAAAAAAAAAAGTATTGGAAAACGCATGCGATTGCGATTTAAAATGCGGGACGAAAATCACAATCGCATTGCACCAGAAAAATTACCCACTTTACAGATGAATTACCTTTGTGGTGTAAAATGAACACTCAGAAACACTGGCTGGGCGAAACATAAGGGCACAGCTTTTTATTGACACATTCCATTAACATGTGATCAATTTTAATTATTCAGATCTTAATTTATGCATCCTTGCATGTTAATTATCTAAGAAATCCCCGAGCCGTAGCCAATGCTAAATGCTAAGCCTCTGGGTCCCCAGAGGGCATGTAACGGCTACAAAACATAACCTTCGCAATGATGCATCCACCAGCTGTGACTCCAACAACCCCTATCACAATTATATATACAAATCACAAATAACTTAACAAAAAACTTTCTTAACTAGAGGGAGGGAGGGTGAGGAAGATCCTTCTCCCTGCCAGCACTCAACAAAACGGCGCCCGTGCCTCGTGGCCCGCCCCCTTTTCTACTTTTGATGACGTCAGAGCTGACGTCCGTGCCAACGTCCTCATCCCACCTCCCGCGAGACCGGTCACGCTCCAATCCAGGACTACAGTGGAGGCGGGCGCGGCTGGAAACTACAACTCCCAGCATTTGTGATAGGGGTTGTTGGAGTCACAGCTGGTGGATGCATCATTGCGAAGGTTATGTTTTGTAGCCGTTACTTGCCCTCTGGGGACCCAGAGGCTTAGCATTTAGCATTGCTACGCTGATCTGGCTTAGATTAATATATTAACATGCAAGGATGCATAAATTAGATCTGAATAATTAAAATTGATCACATGTTAATGGAATGTCAATAAAAAGCTGTGGCCTTATGTTTCACCCAGCCAGTGTTTCTGAGTGTTCATTTTACACCACAAAGGTAATTCATCTGTAAGTGGGTAATTTTTCTGGTGCATGTGATTGTGATTTTCGTCCCACATTTTAAATCGCAATCACATGCGTTTTCCAATACTTTTTTTTTGCCCCAACCAATCAATCTTAGCTTTCAAATGTTAAATAAGTTCTGATTGGTTGGGGCAAATTAGCACCATTTTAATAAGAACTTTTATTGAATTTCCTCAGGGAGATTCATAAAAGTTCTTATTTTTTAAATGGAGCTACACACAGCAACGGACCTGCCTTTAATTCATGTGACAGCCATATTTAAATTGTAAGTAAAAAACAACAATGTCCTCATCATGGCATTATTGAGTTTTAAAATCTGCACACACACATTCCCTTCCAAAATGCGGTCTTTCAAGCCAATAAAAAGTTTATACTTAAACTTTCCCTTTCTAGTTATAAAGTAGTATCCTGCTCATAATGTTCTTTTTAAATACACCTTATTATAAATTGGTATCCGGGGGGGGGGGTTATATATACAAATCACAAATAACTTAACAAAAAACTTTCTTAACTATAGGGAGGGAGGGTGAGGAAGATCCTTCTCCCTGCCAGCACTCAACAAAACGGCGCCCGTGCCTCATGGCCCGCCCCCTTTTCTACTTTTGATGACGTCAGCGCTGACGTCCGCGCCAACGTCCTCATCCCACCTCCCGCGTGACCGGTCTCGCTCCAATCCAGCCTCGCGTAGTGACGTAATGACCGGATGACCGGAACTCGCGGGGACTACAGTGGAGGCGGGCGCGGCTGGAAACTACAACTCCCAGCATTTATCACTGCTTTATAAATACGAAAAGGCCAAATTAGGCGAAAACGCTGTGTTAAAGAAGGCGAAAAGTTTAAGAAACCTTTATAAATATGCCCCTTAGTATTCTATGCGCATGCCCACCACTGTCCTCCTGCATCATGATTTGTCCCTCTGCTTTCCTGCTTGCCATATTTTGGAACTGTTTGATTTAGCCTTTCCTGCTTCTAAAACTGTTATTATTGGACTGTTGCTACTCTACCCTGTCCTGCCTAGCTCAGTTCTGGATGGAGCAGAGGACCGTGTCAGCACTCTACTTAGCCTTCCTGCCAAGCTGTAGTCCTGGTCTACATGTTTCATATTCAGCATGCTCCCAGGCTTGGTGCAGCAGGTGTGAATTCTCCTCGCCAAAGAGAATATACTGGTGCCTGCCTGACACTCTTTAATATTGCATCAAAGGGGAATCAACATACTGAAAAGTAAAGGAAAACACTAATGATCACCACCCCCTCCTATTCAAAGTACTCAGGATGAGGACCCTGGGGGGATGACAGGCAGGGTACTCGCACAGACAGGCAAAAAGAGACAAACAGGCACTCACGCAGAAGTGCAAACACAGACAGACACTTACACAGACAGGCAAAACACACAGACCACTTAGACACACAGACAGGCACATCACAGAGACAGGCAAAAACACACAGAAAGACAAGCAAACAACATACACGCACACACAGACAGACAGGCGCTCGCACAGACAGGCAAACACAGACAGACTGCTATGACAGACAAGACAGGATACACAGGCACTCACACACAGACAGGCAGACAACCACACAGAAAGGCTAATGCAGACACGCATCGCTTACTAAGTCCATCGGGACTTAGTACGCGATGGACAGAGGAAGTGCAGAGGAACGAGGATGAGGTGAGTTCTTAACTTGGTTCCTGGCTCCTGCATGTTTTATTGAAAAACAGGAGATAAGACACAGCTCCTGGAGATAAAACACAGACAGACTGCTATGACAGACAGACAGGCATACACAGGCACTCACACACAGACAGGCAGACACACACAGAAAGGCTAATGCAGACACGCATCGCTTACTAAGTCCATGGGACTTAGTACGCGATGGACAGAGGACGTGCAGAGGAACGAGAGATGAGGTGAGTTCCTAACTTGGTTCTGGCTCCTGCATGTTTTATTGAAAAACAGGAGATAAGACACAGCTCCTTCACCTCCTGTTCTTCAATAAAAACTGATACAAAAATGTATTTTACCAGTGGAGATACCCATTAAAAATTATAAAGTTAACAATTTATTTACTATCACCTCTTTTTGATAAGTTTGTTCAAGATATAGATGACCTTCAAGAACAGAAAATTTGACCAGGATGAAGAAAGAAGACGACCATAGGGATTATAGAAAAAAAACAGGAAGTATGAAGAGGACTGTCAAGAACATAGATAAAAATGGGTGATAGAAATGAGTTTGTGGAGTATTGCTAAATATTGCAGACAAAAGTTTGTCCATACATTAATATATTACATTTTAAATGCTATATTTTACTGTAAAAGAGAAAATAGTTTTTTACGGTTTTCAGTCTAAACAGAGTTGAACTTTAAAAACATAAAAGATAGCTAGCAAGAACTTAAAAGATAGCTAGCAAGAACATAAACGATAGCTAGCAAAAACATAAAAGATAGCTAGCAAGAACATAAACGATTAGCTAGCAAAAAACATAAAGATAGCTAGCAAGAACATAAACATAGCTAGCAAAAACATAAAAGATAGCTAGCAAGGACATAAACGATAGCTAGCAAAAAAACATTAAAGATAGCTAGCAAGAACATAGATGAGGACCATAAATCATAGAAAACAAATAGAAAATTCTAATGTGATCTTTTATCTAATTCAAAGTTATCTAGATAATCATCCACCTGGGGCAATTTAAATGTGTTTCAGGAGGTTTTTTTTGCCTCCTCTGGATCATATGCACATGCAACAAGGGGGCCAACATGTGACGTACAATGTGTATGAACGGCCAAATTGTGCCCTGTATGGGTGCTCTGTCAGCTGAAACGGGCATTCGGTCGAGGCTCGTTGATGATCCAACGGTAACAATATTTACTGCCACAGTAATACTGCCACAGGTTCTTAAAAGCTGTGTTATAATTTACCAAACAACTATCGTAGTTTATGACCGCATTTACTTCAGTGTAAATGCAATGTATGACTTTTATGATACTAAGCTTTTATATATATCCCCTTAGATATGAAGACAGTATAGATAGGGTTAGTGGGACAACAATACTGATCTTTCCACACTCCTCTTATTTAGAAACACCAGGTTGAAAAATCCCATGCCAAGTAAGAAAGCCCATAAATTAATCTTCCGTAAACTGTAATCAAAACCGTGTGCATGGGTGTACTCACAAAATGGCCAGTAAATAGCTTCAAAGCCCAAAGCACCATTTTACCTTGGAAATAACTCCAAATTCTATACGGTATTTTTAAAACCACACACTTTCTACTATGTTACTTTACCATTTTATCATATATACTTCACAGAAATGCAAACTTTTAGCAGATCTTCTAAAAAAAAAGGCAGCCAACGAAGGTTCAAACTTGCCCAAAGTCACCCAAACCCACGTAAAAAAAGGAGCATGAATATCAAACTCTGACTAGTCCTGAATAAAACAGTTTCTCCCCTGCATCACTGAACACAGATAAAGAAAGACTCAAACTAATAAATAAGCCCAAATACACAGGATATTTAAAGCAAAACACTAATGTACTGAGTCCCCAGGTATATACTTTAGCATAGATGACATTGCGTGTGTCACCTTTACCAAGCCCCTGTTTGCTGAGTGCAGGCCACGTCTTAGCAGTCATAGCTTACACGGTTTCCACCCTGAACTTGCAAACAAGAAGGAGAAAAGGTATGTGAAAGCTAACATTGCTGACAAACTTTCAATCTCTCTAGTCATGAATAAGACAATTTCAGAAATACCCCCACAAATTTTATATTATTTGAACACAAAAACTTTACCTACATAGCGGTGGCATTCTTTATTCATACATGTAGAGTTAAGACAAGACTTATCCCATGTAAAGTAGAGAATGGTCACAAAAAACATCAATCTCCTACATGTCATAAAATAAAATAGAACCCAACATTTACAGGGACACTTCCAGACAAAAAATTCAAATAGGCCAAAGCATTGGGGTTGAGCACTATGTGCAAAATTGCATTTTAGTTATCACCTTCATCTGGAAAAGAATACATAGAATATCTATATGAATATGCTATGCAATAAGGAACAGCAAGCAAGCCCACTGCTGTTCAAGCACATGAAATTGTGCTATATGCCTACAAGCGCTACTCGGAACTGGGCTGGTTTTTTCACACAGACAAATTTAGACAAAAGTTGGTGGTCCACCATGAATTGAAATGGGGTATTAAAAGGGATTGTCAACTGGCAAGGTATGTTAGTGGCCAGACAACATTTATCCTTGTATACTTTCTAAATAAGCAGCAACAGAAACAAAAACGAACACATGCTGGGTTTTAATGTATCAAATTGCAAATGGCAAAGCAGTTGCTATTTCAGACATAGAGAAGGTTTCCATATTTCTTTTTAATAAAATTCATCCCGCAGTTTCAGTGGGTGATAATTTAAAATCAGGCTACAGAGAAAAATACAAAAGGAGTTTCCTACATTCAAGGTGTCGCCTTTGGGTGTCCCATAATCAATTGCAGGGAAAAACAATTTCACCATGAACCATGATTCAATTTTTGGGAATTGAGATTAGCTCTAATGTAATGGAGTTTAGATTTCCCCATGAAATGTCTAAACTGAAGTATTTAATTTCAAAAGTTCTACTGTTTAAAAAGTTAAAGTTCAGGAAAAATCGGTCCTTCCCAGGAAATTTAAACTATGCAATCCATGTTATGCCAGTAGGTAGAGTTAGGTAGAGTTTAGAGAACAGAAGACTTTGTGATTTACAACTGGAGTTTGAATCTCTAATTTTTCCATTTGGTTAGGCAAGAAAGACAGGGATAAGGTTTTTTGTTATGTCATAGTGGGGAAAATGCTTGCAACAGGATTTTATTACCGTATATACAGTACAGTTATGTATGGATGCAGATGTATTAAGGGCTATGGAGCCTGGAGAGAGAGTGGGGGGGGGGCAGGTTTAAAAAGAAACAACAAAAACTTGGTCCTCTAGAATTTTCCCAATTTTAGTGGCTGTGGAAATTTGGGGACCATTGAATAGTATAGTATGATGAGTACTGTAGGATAAGGTGATACCTTTTATTATGGACTAACAGTTAATTTTTACAGATAAGCTTTTGAGAGATACACTTTCTCTTCTCAGGTCAAGTAGTACTGAGCAAGAGAGAAGTGTATCTCTCGAAAGCTTGTCTGTAAAAATGAACTGTTAGTCCACAATAAAAAGGTATCACCTTATCCTACTCATCTCTTATATATGCTACTGGACTAATACAGCTACAACATTTTATCTTCAGCTATTGATACAGAAGAATATAGCTTTGTTATATTCATATTTCGATCACCAAGAGCTAGGATTAACTAGAACCTACTTTTTCACTGATTTGATCTAAGGATAGAAACATACAGATTCTCCAGCGTTTACAACTATACAAATTACAAATCTGAGGATACAATATACAGATCTCTCAGCAACTAGATTGGGGACTCAGCCTCCATTTGGACATTACTATCTCTTGAGACTGCTGATACATTCTTTCTCACTTGCTTTTTGTTTTTATGTCATCCATCTTTTTGTTCTAGAATTGTCTTTATTATGTGTCTTTCTACTGGATGGGCAGCTTCACTAGAAGCTATGTTTTAATTGTATATAGATGTTTTTATGGGACTGTATGTGAGGTATCCTTATATTTAGATATAACTTTAACTTTTTTGCTATATTTGCTATGGGCTCTACTAACTTCTCCAATACGCCCGTGCATGACATCACTATGGGACTGACCATAGATGACACTCGAGTGTGGGTCAAGGTTCTTTACTGATGGAGGTGGAACATGATACTTCCTTGACGTGCCGCTTCTATGACATCATGCGGGTGCCAGTTTCAGAGCTCTTGCAGGATTAGGCCCATATTTAAAGTGAGTCTTAGTTTGGATACCTACACACTGTTCATAAAGCCCAGTCTGGGCGGAAACGTATACAGCTGGTCCCTCATCTCGGTCATAACCTTTGCGCACTAGCTCCTGTGTGGACCTCTAACTTGGTATGTATACAGAAAAAAATACTTTGCGTCATCTTAATCTATTAATAAATATTGTGTAAGTAGCATTACTCTGTGGTGTGGGTGTGCTACATGCCTTCAATAAAGTACTTTTTTGCTCAGGCTCTGACCACTGACCTCACTATTTCCCATACCAACTGTCAATACAGCATACAGAACACCAACTGTCAAACCATTCAAGCTACAGCCAAAACTGCTTAGAGAAATGTTGAAATGTAAGATGTTTCAGATTGTATAACTAAAGAAATAGGGGGCAGATCAACAAAAAAATTGTACAGTGAGAGTTGGGATGAAAGTTTTCAAATGGGCAATAAATGGGTTTTTTTTCAGTGTACAGACCCTTACAGAGGTGGTTTGCTGTTAAACACTTGTGCTTATATACAATGGGGCCAGGATGGGGGGGGGGGCTGATTGCTTTTAATTGGTTTATGTCTAGCTGTTTGGTTGCTCATGTGTAAAATATGCAACTTTTCGCAGTTCCCCATAACAGATTATAATAAAGGGAATTTAATTTTATCTTAGGAAGGGAGTAAGGGAGGTGTGCTGGGCTTAATTTTTTTCCCCTGTTTGTTATAGTACATGACATTTGAACCATGAGCACCTTCCCCCTGGGCCTAATAGTTGTTGAATACTAAATTGGTGCCCTGGTACCTAATATAGTAGTTTTGGCATTGATACAGAGGAAGACAAAAAAAAAAAAAGCAGTATGAAGGGGAAAATATTCCTTCCTGAGTGGCAACCACAAATATCCCTGAATCAACTCTAACTTATATATCAATACCAGTAATATGAAAATTCTTTGTTTTTAGATCCTCATCCAGCTTTTTTAAAAATACTACAATGAACCTGCTATCACAACGTCCAGTGGAGGACAGTTTCATAGTTTTACTGCTGTCACAGTGAAAAACCCTTCAAAACTTGAAGACTAAACTTCTTTTCTTCCAGTTTAAAGGGATGTCCGCGTGTCCTCTGACATGTTCTATGGTGAACAATTCCCCCCAGATAGTTTACTGTATGGCTCATAATGTATTATACACAGTAATCATATCCCACGCAAGCGCCTTTGTGTTCAGGACAGATAACATGCTTGGGGTTTATGTGATTAAAGGGCAATTATAACTTCTAAAAATCTACACCACGCTCCCCCAGTAAATAGTTCCCAGACTGGGATCTAAATGGTGGGGTCCTCACCCCTTGGTCTTACCTTGATACCAAGAATGAGTCATCTTTGTGAAGCCACTTTCAGGGCTTCCCTGAAAGTGGCTTCTCAGGGCTGACCAATGGAAAGACCCTTGCAGATCGTGCCTTCCATTGTTGAATAGCAAGTACTGGAGGGGGTAGGTCTGGTGCCGCTTCACAAAATCCACCTTTGAAGGGTGGTTATCAGTAAACAAGGCAGGACCAGGGGTGGGGATTTTAAGTCCTCACTCTAGGTAATATTACTGGGGGGGGGCTTTAATTACCCTTTAATAATTTAATATCCAAATCATAGACAGTTATGAGGTTACTTTGGACATTTTGATCTTTACAATATAACTATGGTGTAAAGCAAAGCATATTCCTGGGTCTGAGAATACAATGGCTGATTCTTTTTCCTGGTTTCAGCTGTTGAGATTCTTGAAATGAAGGCAGGCTAACTTAAGACAGGTGCGAAAGGGAGAACATGCTCAGCATTACCTCTGGGGTTTAGTATTGACAGACTAAAATCTTTATGGATACCACCTGGTCTCTTTATAAAACTGGAAGGCTTAGGATTTTATTTTATGTTCAAGATCAATTTATTTAGTTTATTTGGAGAGTAATGACATTGTGGCAATACAGATTCCCTCATCGGGGAAATAAAAAAAAAAAAAATCTGGCACTTACTTCTGACACCACCATCCTTTGGTCAGATATTGCGCGGGATGCAAAGTTACCATCGAATTGACCTTTTTGCTATATCTTTGCACTTTTTTACCTGGAGATACTTTAATCTAGAGGGTGTTAAACAGTCTATACAGGGATGATGGTGTTCACCTGTCTGATATTGGTCTTGATAGTTTTAACAGGTTTCAAAGTGCAATAGAAAGAGCATTATTTGTTGGAGGAAGGTCAGTCGTGAGTTATCAGCCAAGACCAACATGGAGAAAAGAAAAGAGAAAAGGGCTTTGCTGTGTTTATGATGAAGTCATTTGGTAAGATGAAAAAAGGGCAATCCAACAGATCGCCAAAAGGGTCTGGCCCAAAATGGATTTGGTAAAGTTATTAATTGAGTTATGGTAAAAAAATTGAGAAGAAAATTTGTTTAGAAAGCTTCAGCCTGATTTCACCACAATACAGTATCTGTGTGTTTATTATTACTGTGCTAAGTAAAACTGTCAGGGGTCCACCCTCCACTGCTCATGAGAAGAAACAATTTTGTTCAAATGTAAACACCAGTAGAAAGGCAAAATATTTATTTTAAAAAACAGTGACAACTGTATCTGATTCTGATTGGGTTTCTTTAGTAGTGCATCATCCCTCAAAATACGCTGAGAGCTGTACAAGCTGGAGCATGCACAGAAGCCCTTGTCAAAGCAAAGCCAAGACGTTACCAATGATCAATAGCAGGGAGGGCAGAGCGGCAACTCAGGAAGACCAGGTATAATACTGCAGAGTAAATTTCTACATGTTCAATGAAGGCTTGGGGGATGTTTTCAGATTATGTAATGTAAAAACTGGGGTTCACTTCTACTTTAAGGAGATTGCTCCAATTTAAGTGAAGGAATGTCCTACCTGCGGCCCTTGGCCTGACTCACTGAAAAGAAACATAATAACATGATAACATGCTCTCCTAGTAACAAGGACCTGAACTGCTTTATTTAACTTTAGTACATACTTGAAAAAATGTAATGTATTTGTTGCTGACTCTCACTTTATCATGCTCCTCTGCAGATGGTGATGTCAGTCCAATTTAAGTCTATGGGGGTTATGTGTCAAAAAACTTTGGCCAGCCAGAAGATGTTGGAAGCAGCTAAGGAGGTTGTAAAGACTACACAACACAGCAGCACCCAATCACAGTAATTTTAGTGATTGCATTTAAGGCTGGGTACAAACCATACAAAAATTTTCGGCGACTGATAGTACCATTGTCGGCCGGAAATATTGCATGATGTAGGTAGGGGAGGCCACGACCGAGCTCGTTGATCAGGCCTCTTGGTTAATCGCAGTCAGTTGTGTGGCTCCCTACAACAATCCCTGAAAGGCTTGGAACCTTGTTGATTACTTATTCATAAACCATATAGTCTGCATCTCAACAAAAAAAGATTGCACTCGACACCTGTCTTGCATACTTTCTACAAAACTATTTGTTGTTGCAGATGTGCTATAGCAATTGCTCAAATAGCCCATTAAATAAGTGATTAAATAAATCCACATAGTGCAACAAAAATACACATTATAGGCATTACAGTGTAAATGTTAGTAATTACATGAATAGTAAGTATTCTGCTACTAAAGCCACTTTATTACAGCATATTTCATAAACAGTTACATAATTCAGTTGATGGATAGCTTTGGCTCAAGGCACAATGAAAATAATTAGTCCACACATTGTACACACCAGAGTAATCTTAAATTCTTCACAGGATATCATTATGCAAGTTCTTAAGTTCTGTGACCTTTGGGACCTTGTGATACTCAACAAGATGTTTAAAAGATCAAAAATATAAAGTTGTCATATTATGTTAATTGTCAAGCCATTCATTGTTTTAATAAAACAGAAAAAAAAATATGGACACAGATTGAAAGAGTTCTGAACAAAAAGTTAAGGAAATAACTAGAAAACCATGACAGAAATACATAAACGAAAGCAAAATGAATGAATGAAGAATTTTTAGGCTAATAATGTACATTTACTAAGAGGATAATTTTAAAATTAACAGACTCAAACAAACAATATACTGATAATCTGAAGATATTCAGTAAAATTAGTATTTGTATAGTACAGGATGTACCTGGAAAATCTTCTAATTCAAGCAAAGGATTGTGCAGGATACAGAACTGTAAGCATTTCATGCCTCAGAATGCTCATCTCAAGTTAGTTGTGAGAGTATGCATATGCAATTTGATACCTTAAGGAAATATATCTAACTATTGTTTGTCTATTGATAACCCTACAAATGCACATTTTCATACAGTAAGATCTGGATATTTAGTGTCCAGGTGAAGACATTTTTCATGTTGTGTGTAGGGGTTTATGAAATATAGTTGCGTGCTCTGCAGGTGCAAAAAAATATGAAGAAGCAAGCAAAGAGCCACCAAGTATCAGGAAGAATCCACCAAACCAGCCCATGAACAATGCTTCCCAAACTCCCATCTTGGGACGATATCTGGAATGGTGTCATCCCAAATTCTTGGACAGTTTCATAAGCAACCCAGGAGGACAGGGACAAGAGAACTTAATCCTGAAGTCCAAAGCATTATTCCTGCGACAAGTACAGACGATTCTTCAGTGCTTGTTTTTCCATTCCAACCTTAATGCAGTCCAGACCAAGACATGAAAAGAGAAGTCCAAGAATTCCTGAGCCATTGGATAAGCACATTAAAATCCTTGAAATTCTTAGCTCAGAAGACAAGGCTAGAAATGAATCAAAATCCTTGCACTGCATTGGCCCTTCTCTTGAACAACACATGTTTGCCAAAGTCCCATAGTCCAGTTTTCTATTCATTTAACTCCAAGTTAAGGTTTTTCCATTGAGGCACATAGTTGTGACACAAGAAAGAATCCATCTGCCGAAGGAAAACAAACCCTCCAAATGTTGCATGAGTTCTCTTGGCCAATGCATACTTACAGGTTCTTACTGGAGGGTTCTGTAATGCCTAATCCTTGCAGCTGTGTCTTTACCAGAGAGTGAACTAATAATCTTGACTCTGAGTTGCACGGTATATAAGCTTTGACATTAACCCTCAAAGTACTGAAAGGGTTTTGTTCTTGTTAAGATAGGGTTTCACATTCAGGTGAAAAGAACTCGCGGCATTAGGGTTAAGTTTATGATAAGCATTTGATCTGTTACTTTCAATTTGCTGAGTAAAATTATATCCCAATGTCTGATGATTACAGCCTTTGGTGAACAAAGAAAGCTCTATGACCCCTCACCTAAAAAAAAAACAAAACGTAACATTGTGCTTCAGTATGGACTAATTAGATTTTAAATGGTGATAAAAACAGGCTCTATGATAAACAGGACCTCATTGTCAGAGCGTGTTTGAGAATCAGGAACAAACATCTGAATTTGAAGTGAAATTCGGTCTGTGGATAAATCAAATACATTTTTTCCTCTTTATGAGGTGCTACATAAAATCAATTTAATATCACTAACATCATACTTATAGTTCTGTAAAATAAAGTAAATATAACAAAGGAGACTTCATAAGTTATATGATGATTACAAGTGTCCTTGTATACAAGCCATTTTCATTTCCCCTTAAATAATTATACACTGTCGTCCTTTCTTTTCTTCTTTTTTTTTTAAATAGTATTTTTTATTTGGATTCTGTTGAGTTTTCTGACATTTTGTAATTCACTTGCTTTTGATCAAATCAACATTTTTTAAAATATGCGCCTATGATGTATAATGTTAGAAAGGATTTCCTCGTTGGATGATTTGTTATAAAATCGGGGATCCTGTAAATAGTGCATATGTCAAATAAATTAAACCCCTATATAAATTATGCAAGTACAAAACAATGCAAAAGTGTCCCACTTATGGCTACTACCCCCATCTCAGGTGTCTGTGAAATAAACACGCTCAATAGACAAGTGTGCTACTCTCTTCTTCTTTATTCTATTGAAATGACTGGTCCTAAAGTAGAGGGACTGTGAACGTGTGCACCTTGAAAGAGCTGGTATTTCTCCTTAATGCAATGTGCTTATCTTAAGCCTTATACGAACTGCTAATTGCCGCACCTGACGAAACATCTGTTTCGTCCAATAATTGCACCTGTACAGCCTCTCAGTGAGTTGGCATATGTTAATCTGGCAGGATGAACCACCAACCATGCTGGATGACGCCACCACATGTGCAATTATCAGCCGAAACGGCTGTTTGTCGGGCATAAAATTGTCAGTTTGTATAAGCCTTACACTTGTGGTCGATATGGATAAAACAATACAGGCTGCCTAGCACATATGAGATATATCTTCTTGTAGACAATATTTAGCTTACATAGCAAAAAGTTTAGTTGATTACTGATTGAGTTATTATTTGTCTTATTCTCTACTGTGCCAAATAATTGTTGGTCAACATGAGCATTGCTAATTGTTTTGTCTGATAATCTAGCATGGACAAAACAAGCATCAAACAGCCTCACCCTGGGTAGTTTTGATAACAGCTCTTAGCTAAAATACAATCAAACACCTTGCATTCAGGAGATCCCTATCACTTGCTGTTAAATGCTGTTTGGGACACATACCATGGTATTTATTGCACAGATTCTTGTACAAGTCATTCTGAACTGAGAGATTAATTTGGATGACTAGCGAAAACATCTTCTAGAACAAACTTCAAGTCCAGTTGATCTAATTGAATACAACAGATATACCATGACCTGGATGAATGAGAACCTTCAACAAGCTTATGGGATCTATACATTTTTAAAACTTTCTTTTATTATTTGTATATTCAAGTGACAATAATATATGTACGTTACAATCTTGTCAAATCTAAATTACAGAGTGATGCCCTTTTTGTACATAGCTCAGTAGTTAGATCATCTATTTAAAGTAACAATAAAGGTATAAAAACACAACAAGGCATGAAATAAATAACAATTACAAATTAGTAACCTATTGCGCATGCTACAACTCTCTGTATTTTTTAATGTGCTATACCCACTTTATAAGTAAAGGCTATACATATCACA
The DNA here is from genome assembly GCA_019447015.1 of Hymenochirus boettgeri. Taxonomy (NCBI): domain Eukaryota; kingdom Metazoa; phylum Chordata; class Amphibia; order Anura; family Pipidae; genus Hymenochirus; species Hymenochirus boettgeri. Next base: position 82,430,143 of record CM033469.1, on the reverse strand, counting down.
TGAAATTGTAATAGGAATAGAACATTATAAGCAGCATGCCATTTTATAATGAGGTGTATTTAAATAGGTTATAAGCAGCATACCCCTTTATAATGAGGTGTATTTAAATAGGTTATAAGCAGCATACCACTTTATAATGAGGTGTATTTAAATAAAGGGTTATAAGCAGCATACCACTTTATAATGAGGTGTATTTAAATAAAGGGTTATAAGCAGCATACACTTTTAATAATGAGGTGTATTTAAATAGACATTTTGAGCAGCATACCACTTATAATAAGGTGTATTTAAAAAGAACATTATGAGCAGGATACCAATTTATAATAAGTGTGTATTTAAAAGAACATTATGAGCAGGATACTACTTATAACTAGAAAGGGAAAGTTTAAGTATAAACTTTTAATTGGCTTGAAAGACCGCATTTTGGAAGGGAATGTGTGTGTGCAGATTTTAAAAACTCAATAATGCCAATGATGAGGACATTGTTGTTTTTACTTACAATTTAAATATGGCTGTCACATGAATTAAAGGCAGGTCAGTTGCTTGTGTAGCTCCATTTAAAACAATAAGACTTTTATGAATCTCCCTGAGGAAATTCAATAAAAGTTCTTATTAAAATGGTGCTAATTTGCCCCAACCAATCAGAACTTATTTAACATTTGAAAGCTAAGATCTGATTGGTTGGGGCAAAAAAAAAAGTATTGGAAAACGCATGTGATTGCGATTTAAAATGTGGGACGAAAATCACAATCACATGCACCAGAAAAATTAACCACTTTACAGATGAATTACCTTTGTGGTGTAAAATGAACACTCAGAAACACTGGCTGGGTGAAACATAAGGCACACAGCTTTTTATTGACACATTCCATTAACATGTGATCAATTTTAATTATTCAGATCTTAATTTATGCATCCTTGCATGTTAATATCTAAGAAATCCCGAGCCGTAGCCAATGCTAAATGCTAAGCCTCTGGGTCCCCAGAGGGCAGTAACGGCTAAAAACATAACCTTCGCAATGATGCATCCACCAGCTGTGACTCCAAACAACCCCTATCACAATTATATATACCAAATCACAAATAACTTAACAAAAAACTTTCTTAATATAGGGAGGGAGGGTGAGGAAGATCCTTCTCCCTGCCAGCACTCAACAAAACGGCGCCCGTGCCTATGGCCCGCCCCCTTTTCTACTTTTGATGACGTCAGCGCTGACGTCCGCGCCAACGTCCTCATCCCACCTCCCGCGTGGACCGGTCTCGCTCCAATCCAGCCTCGCGTAGTGACGTAATGAATTCCGATTGACGGAACTCGCGGGGCTACAGTGGAGGCGGGGCGGCTGGAAAACTACAACTCCCAGCCATCCCCGGGGAGCACCGCCAGCCCCAGGTTAGATGCTCCGTTCCTAACAAGGGCTGGAGCATCATTTTATCATCTGCAAAAACATATTTCTCTTAAGATGCCATAGACTAGAGCTTACCTGCAGCTGTTCCGTGATGTTCCAGACAACCAGCTGGCCCAATAACTTTATGACCTTTACAGGTATAATGTCAATCATTAAAGCGGTATCCAGCCTGGGAACAACACGGAACATTGCAGGCTGCTGCTTGTTAGACATTAAAGCCGATTCGGCATTTGTCTTTTTGAACGTCGAATTGGCTTTAATCTCTTAAAGTGTATGTCCAGATTTACAGACCAGATGTGATATAAAAAACAATATATCAAATAAACAAAACTATTAGGTCTTGTACACACGTCTGATAGGACACACAAGAAATGACCACCTCGTACACACAGTTGATAGGACACACAAAGAAAGACCATCTCATACACACGTCTGATAGGACACACAAGAAATGACCACCTCATACACATGTCTGATAGGACACACAAGAAATGACCACCTCGTACACACGTCTGATAGGACACACAAGAAATGACCATCTCATACACACGTTGATAGGACACACAAGAAATGACCCATCATACACACGTCTGATAGGACACACAAGAAATGACCACCTCGTACCTACCACGTTGATAGGAAACACAAGAAATTACCACCTTGTACACACGTCTGATAGAACACACAGAAATGACCACCTCGTACCCACGTCTGATAGGACACACAAGAAATGACCACTCGTACACCGTCTGATAGGACACACAAGAAATGACCATCTCATACACACGTCTGATAGGACACACAAGAAATGACCACCTCATACCCACGTCTGATAGGACACACAAGAAATGACCAGCTCCTACACAACGTCTGATAGGACACACAAGAAAGCACCACCTGTACACACGTCTAATAGGTGCAAGGCACCCGTGCAACGAACAGCAGTTTCAGACGATAATTGCAAGTGTGTATAGGTTCTCTCGGGTGTCAATCATCAATCCACCATGGCGGATAAACGAACGACACACCAAGGGAATGTATAAACAACACATGGCTATCGTCCAAAAAGGCCATTGTCGCCCGGGGTGTCTTGCACTTGGGGGTCAGCCGTCCTATCAGACATGTGTATGGACATTTAGGCTGCTTTTAAGCCACCTTGTTAATTAGCCAAATGATATTCATTCTACAATTTCCTGTTTCTGAATCAGTTGGTATGAGCTTAGATACTTTCATTTTATGCAGGAACTGATCCAACTTCACTGTAAGCTGTCCATACACTATCCTTACCTCCTTAATATTAATATTATGTTCCGAATTGTGCGCAACATTAGACAGATGTTCGTTAACCAATCTGTTTTGCGATCGAGGGTTGAATGTTGGGCAGTAAAAAAATTGGTCTCTTCTGCTCTTTTCAGATGTTTGAAAGGTTTGACATCTGTTTGAAAGTTTCAAATCTCTCAAACTTCTAATACGGTAAGTGTATGGGCAGCTTAATTCTTTGTCTCTAATAGTAATGAGTCCCAGTTTTAAAATGACCTGGTTTTGAGGTAAAACCAAGGTTTCAAAAATGTATAGATCCGGAGAACTTTTAGAATTTTAACACGGTGGATCTTTGATGAAATTTATTGTCATGTCACGTGTTAACTGACAGCCGCAGAGTTGGAGCGGCAAGTGACAGGGTCAGGTACCGTATATACTTGACAATAAGTCGAAGTCGAGGTACCTATTTTTACCTAAAAAATTTGTAAAAACTGAGTATAAGCCAAGGGTAGAAATATGACCACTACTGCCTCTGATTCTGTATTGTTTTGAGGCTTTTGTTGCCTTTTAAATGGACACCAGAATTCCCATACAGTAGTCCCATACAGTAATAGCCAAATCCAGTAAGGATATTGCTGATGGGAATTCTGCTGTCCATTTAAAGGCAACTAACCTCAAAACAATACAGAATCAGAAGGCAATCTTTTTAACAATTGATACCAATACTCCTGATTCTGTATGTTTCTCACAGGTTTTTGGATCCCACTCTCCTCTCCGGACTGTCACTCTGCAGACTGTACTGCTCCTCAGTCTAAAATACATGTAATCACAAAAGCACCTGGACGCTCCAAAGTTCTTTGAAAAAATCCTTGTTTATTCACCCATAAGTGAGATCTCTCGAGAAACGTTTCGGGTGGAGGTTCACCTGAAACGTTGCTGGAGAGATCTCACTTGTGGGTGAATAAACAAGGATTTTTTCAAAGAACTTTGGAGCGTCCAGGTGCATTTCAGTATTGTTTTCAGGCATTAGTTGCCCTTACATTAAGAGTAATCCCCAATTCCTGGCACTTCAGGTGTTTGTAAACTCACAACTCCCAGCATGTTTAGTTGTTGGGAGTTGTAGTTTAAAACATCTGCAGTGTAACTGCACACACCCTCACACACCCTCACACACCCTCCACCTCCCTGGGGTGAGACAGGCACAGAGTAGTGACGTCAGTGGTGCGACGATCAGGGGAGCGGCAGCCGGATTCCTCATTCAAGTTAGTTACTGACCGAGTATAAGTCTAGGTTCAGTTTTCAGGCTGTTTTTACAGCCTGAAAACATCGAATTATACTCGAGTATATACAGTTCTTTCATAGGCATCTTTGACATTCTTACTAATGCGAAAATAGGTTTCAGTGGGGGGATGCTTACCACGATATAAAAAGTTTTTTATGCTGGACACGTAATAAAGTGTAAAATATATCATTGGAGGATCGGGGCAGATACTGACAATTGAACAGTTTTTTGGTTTAAAGGAATAGTGAACTATCCCTTTAATATATTGATTGCAGACGGGAGGTTAAGGAGCTAGTCTTACCTTCCATCTTCAATCCCTTGACCAGGAGCCACGGGACGAAGATAGAAGATATTTACCTACACGTGATCCTCTGCAGCAGCATTGAAAATTCCCGGCCGCTTCCTGGTTTAGATTAACCATAGTGTGCATTGTCGTGCACGCGTGTTATATTTAATCTGAACCAAAGTGGTTGGGACCTGTGCTGCTGCCTTCATCCGTTGTCCTTGGAAATTGATTGCAATACAGAAGGTAAGGCATGCTCCTGAACCTCCCAGTCTTCAATCAATACATTTAAGGAAAAGAACACTTTTCAAGTGGACTATTCCTTTAAGGGTGAACATGCCCTTTAAGTATGCATTTCAATTGTCTGTAAAAATGTAATAATTAATACAGCTCTAAAAATATCTTAACCCAACTTTTAGAAAGAGTTAAAGCATATATGTATATATATCTAAACCAAGATGGGTGGCACTTAATCCCTGCAGAGACAAACACCTGCTTCCTATTGATTTTCCAAATAGAAACACATAAAGATATAGGAGCACTCCAAGGAATTTTGTGAATTTTATTAATACAACACAACGTGGCAACCTTTCGGCCTTGTGCTTGGGGCCTTTTCAAGCCACGTGACACAACACACCTGTATGCACTTACGTGACATACATAATATACAATATATACTTAAACTACAAAGAAAGTATAACCCCTTACATTGTCAAACAGTTTCCTTTACAGGAAATATATATATATATGCTGAGATATAATGGGTTAATGTAAAAATGTCCATTTTTCAGAGATTCTAGTATTGAGACATATACCCTTTAAGCATTAGTGCCAATTTAGCTTTGGTGTCCACCTGGACATTTTGACTTCATTTTATCAATGTGGTAGTCAATGTTCTTTTACTTGTAGAGATAGAGGTCCGTTTTCAGTCAATAATAGTTTATTTGTTCTTGTAAATTATCCTGGACCGATGAGCTAGTATTGTTTTGTGTGGGTCATGCAAGTGGTAACATGATCTGAATGTATGTGACAGCGTGGATCAGGAGAGGAAGAATTGGCATTTCTGGCTGACAAAGGAGGAATTATCATACAACCAAATCAGTGAAGAAACTGTTCAGTGGTTTATTAGCTGGGGATTAAAAGTGTTGAGAGGTCTTAGGGACATCATCCATGTTTCTAAGGACAGAGGTTTTATTGGCGCATTATTAAGAAATTCCATTTTTAGAAGACTCAACTTTTCTTTGAGATCCTGAAGGTCAATTATAACTGTTACTGAATGTGGTTACTGTGGGGTCTATGTAGGTAAGCAGCTCTTCTTTTAATTTAAATATTCACTATAAAGCATCTAGAGAGTGCCGAGAGTCTCTACAAAGATATCCCTGGGTTAGTGTCACATCCTTGAGAATGATACAAAAGGGAGATCTTTATATTTTGCTACAACATTCCACTTAACTTGAAAAGCAGTGCTTTCCACCTAGTCAGATTACCATTGACTACACCAGCTATGTCAGTACACAGATCTACTTTAAAGTCCACAATCCTGCTGGAAACAAAGTGTATCTCCGTGTGAGTGTAATAGCAGAGAGACAAAGTAGTTTGTTTTTTAAGTTGATAGTGATCAGTAGTTTACAGTGCTGTCTATAATTTCTGTCATATCCGCTGAGGAATTGTAAAGATGAGTGTGTTAAGTATAGTTCTGCTTTAAGGTTTCTGGTTTTCAGAACATCCAGTTATAATGTTACAAAATACTCAGAACAGGAGTTGTTATCTTGCTATTTCATGGTTTCAAATGTTGGTTGCACAAAGCAATGTGAGCTTGGCCAGTACAGAAGTCTTTAAATTGAAGTACTTAGTGCTGCTTGTTGTCATAACAGGAACATACAGCTGCCAGCAAGTTGTTTTCTTTCTTTCCAAACAAAAGAGTGTTTTGTGCACTGAAAGTTCTGTTTGATATAACAAGATGGTAAATCTTTTCAGGGGGTTGTCTGGTTTTAGATTTACAGCCAGAATTAAGAATTAATGTCTTAACACAGAACGTGAAACAATAACTAAGCTAACCGCTATCAGTTCTCTAATTATTTCCAACACATTATAATGAATACTGGACTAAATCTGGAAACATATAATTGAGCAGTGCCAGAAACACAGTTATAACAGTAAAACGGTTGGTTAGTTACAATTAAAAAGAAACTATTCAGATCCTATTGCTACAATGCTTGCTTCACACCGTGCAATGCACCAATCACTAAGATTTGTGGTAGACTTGTCTAATTTCTTAGGCCATGGAAAATACCATTGTTCATACGTACACCTATTTGGAAATGACCAAATGTAGATTATTCTGGTCAGAGGTTGTCCAACACTTAAATGCTCTGTCCCTCACATTCCATCCAGTTAACCTTCAGCTATTTCATTTTGGTGTGACAGAGGACTAGATCTGGTTAGTTATGAACTTCTATTCAAACAGGCAGCACTTTCTATACCCACAAACCGATATTTTATACAAAATGATCTATGAAGACCTTCCCCTATTTTTCCAGCAATGAAAATACATACAACACTTTCTGAACCGTCAACAAGGACCTCAGCCCTCCTTTCACAAAGTGCTTGACTTTGGACGCGAAAGCGTCAGGGTTGTTCTGGTCCCCTACTAATGTTTGTTTTTAATATATACTAATAATGTGTTGGTTTAATTACAACTTATCTGCGAGATTTGGATACAGAAGGATAGAACTCCTATTTGTTTTTCCCTATATACCACAGTAGAAAATAGTTTAGATATTTGGTTATAAAGGGATAAGGTATTAAGCATGCATTGAAATACCTGATGTTTTACAATATGGATTTTTGTTGATTTTGCTTAAAGGTCTTTTCTTTTAAATAACAGAGTTTATTTTAAGTTTAGCAAAAATCTGCTAAAAACTCTTTAAACCCATATTGGTTGTACTTGATTAACTAGTAATGTATTAACATTAACTTTACAGTTTCCTTATTCAGTCCTAAATGATATTTGTTTCTCACAAGTCTCCACATAGATAGTAGAATGATCTTTAGAAATAATCCTGTTGGCATTAACCAATAGAATAGTCTAATCTAGCCTTCCTTTATAGAAACAACCACAATTCCACATTTGGTTAGTGAACACAAATGCAGAGGGAAGAGTGAAAACAGTATTACCTGTAAGAAAACCCAGAATTCTGCAAGAATTGTGAGCTAGTGCATCCATTTTGTAACACACATCAAGAGGAAAGTTCCGAAAATAGCAGTTTGGATGTCATGATTTCTTATATCTATTTTATATTACATTTTAGAGAAAATAAAAAAGCTACACACAATAAAGTGAAATCTATAAAAATGTGAAGTAGAAGAAACAGTTACCATAAAAATGATACATGGTGTTGGTATCATATGGTACATAAAGGGAAGTAAAGTCTCCAGAAAAATTGAGCCATGAGAGCACATACACTGTGTCTCTCCTTTGCTGTAACTGCTGGGTGATTTGAGCAATAAACCTGTGGCTACTAGGGGTCAGGTCCATAATCGATCTTAGTGGGTGACACACCAGTACACTTCACAGGATGCTGCAGACATTGTGATCATAGAGCGCAATCATGTTACAGCTCAGAGATCATCCATCCCTCTGACACAAAACATGTATTTCAGTGCAGTTTTTGTGTAAACATAATGGAAACAAACAAAAAAAAGCAATAACTTCAATCAGTTTTGAACCTGTGATCTTTGTTTTAACAAAAAAAAACAGGCATTGTATGTTGCACCACAGAGCTACCACCAAAGAAAACACTTACATTTAGGAAGTTACTGAAGATGTGCTGAGGAGTTGCAGAGCTCTTTTTAGTGGTTAAAGTTGCTCTAAATGATTTACGATAGGTTAGTACCTATTTAACACCTGCAGAGTATTGTAAGGGACAATTGCGCAGACGACAAGCTATTTACCCGAGGTTGCTGATGCTGTGCTGATAGCTGGCATTAAATACTTACCGCAGGTGAGATTCACCAAAGCTGTGCAGCCTCTGGTAAATATTTTCTGGGAGATTTGCCCAGAGCAAGTGTCCCTTTGGGTGAATCTCCCGTTTAACGTTTGCTAAAACCAAAAGCAAAAAAGTCAAAAAATCAGCAATTTTGTATTGTTCCGGCTGTCGTAATGCACGCTTGCTGGAAAACAAACTGCACGCTAAAAAGCAGCTTCAAAAGGAAATTATATATGTGTGTGGAGACAACTATCTATACCCCTATATATAGTACGAGCTGACGTACCCATTTTTACTAAAAAATTAGTAAAAAACTGATTGACTTGAGTATAAGGTGAGGGTAAAAATTATGACTACTTGCCTTCTGATTTTAGACTTAAGTTGCCCTTTAAATGGACAGCAGAATTCCCATACATTAAACCCATACAGTAATAGCCAAATCCAGTGCCGGTAACCCCCAATTTCTTGGCACGCCAGATGTTTGGAAACTACAACTCCCAGCATGCTTTGGTTGCTGGGAGTTGTAGTTTCTAAACATGTGGAGTGGCAAGGTTCAAAAACTTTTAATTAAGCTTACCATCATTTACAATTCTCTGCCCACCTCTAAGGCCATAGACCCCAAATTAGCTCTACCTTACCTGCACATCTGACAGTGGAACTCCTTCCTTGCTTGAATGGTGGTGCATAACAGTGCGTGCTGACATACGCACATGCGCCTATATACTTTCCACCGGCTCTCATGACTTGCAGCGCTTTTGGAACTTGGGCAGGGCATTGACCTGAGTATATAAGCCGAGGTTAGGTTTTCAGGCTAATTTTAAAACCTGAAAACCTTGGCTTATACTCGAGTATATACAGTATATAGAAAGTACTGTGCATAGAGGCAGTGAACCCTGGGGTTAGCGGGCATGGCTCTTGAAGACTACATGGGCTGTGAGTTGTACTGGCAACAACATGTGAAGCCCTCCAGTTAGAATCTACTACTTGTACTAATGCAACTTACTAGATAAGAATCTTACAATGTATAGAAAACCTAAAAACATTTGGATTAAAAATTGTAAGTTAAGTTATCCTTTAAAATATATAGCACCAACTACAGCAGAGTCTGTGTCTTGTCTCTCTATCAATTAATAACAGTGAGCAGTACTAGACATCAACCCCGTATTTACCTAAAGATGAAAACCAGTAGAGTAAAAATATATAATTGCAAAGGACATTCCTTTAGGCTAAGATCAAGTATAATATTGTTCTTTCAGGAGCAGGGAGGAGAACCCCTTACACCTTCGAAGGATCCTCCCCTGCTCCCTGGTTTGAATGGGTCTGCACAACTACATGCTATGATCGAAGCCTAAAGCTGGAAGCATCACTTCCCTGTCAATAAGTGGATAAGACTGAGAGAGTATCCATTTAGCCAGTTGATGATTTAGAGGGGGTGCACCTCCCAGGATCCCGTCTGGTTTGAGTGGATATGGATCCACGTGTGAAGCCTTGAGGCAAGAAGGGTTTGCGAAAGCTTGGTCTTTTCTACAGCACTACTGTGCACAGGTTAGCACATAGAGATGGCTGAACTTCCAAAAATGCGTTATGTTCAAGGATTCACGGATTTTTCTAAAAAAATCAAAAAAATCGAAAATCCACAAAATTTTGCCATTAAAGTGCAAGGGAAAAAGTTTCGAAAATCTGCCATCAACATAAACAGTTTAAATAGTAGTGGTTAAGTTTACTGTAAAAGCTCTGAGACCGGGAAATGGGTACCGGGGAACATGTCATGTGGGTAGAAAAAAATGGAACTAGCGTACCAGTGCGCTACTAAGGGGTTTCCGTGGGCCGAGAAGGACCATTGTGGCATTTTCAAGGGCCTTTGGGGGGTAAGGGGTCTCGCAACTCGAACCGGGGACCCCCCTCCCCGGACTTTAGAAGTGCCTGTGTGGCCCTAGGAAGGGCCATTGTGGCACTGACAAGGTCTTTTTGGCTTAAGGGGTCCTGGCAGCTCGAACAGGACCCCCCCTCCCGGCCATTAGAAGTGACCTTGAGCCCTTGAAGGACCCTTGTGGACTTAAGGCCCTCTTGTAGCATTGAAAAGTGCCTTTGTTGGGGGTCCTGCGCTTGATGAAACCGGAACTCCATTGGCTCTTAGAAGCCCGCGACACCAACTCTGCTCGATGTTTGTCAACACCGGCTGATGTCACTGAGGCCGCTAGTGACACCGCTGGTGTGGCAACATCAACGTTGTGCCAGTTGTTGCCAGTTGTCTTCTTTCTTCTGCCAATCACTGTGATTGACTTTTGAGCTCTGCAGGGTTTCACCTCTTATTATAGGTTTGCTGAAGGACCCAATCCAATTGTGATTGGTTAATATTTCATTCTTGCAATCATATGATCACAATTAACCAATCAGATTTAAATTTTATTGTAGACATTGTAGTATACACACCAAACCTATAGAAAATGATCTCATATTTGTGTAATGTGACTTCTGCCAAGTACAATCAAACCTGGCTATGAAAGAGATGTAGGTGTTTATTTGTTATATATGGCCATTGGAATTGCTACAGATTGCTTATTATATTCATATAGGATATTATTGTATAAAAAAAAAACCTTTGTTGATTAGGTTAGTAAGTAGTAAGCGGTGCTGTTTGAGATGACTTTAAAAAAATAGGATACTGGCATGTTTTTTTTAGAGTACCTAGTGTAGAACAAATGCTATTTTAATACACTGTTCCTTCTGATAATTAATTGCTATGAGCTGTACAGAAATTACAATTCTAATTTAATGACAAAGATAAGGCACATTACCACAATGTACAGCAAACAAAAAGGTACAAAGTGTCAGGCAAGCCAATATTTTATATAATGTCTAATAATAAATAATATTTAAACTGGTCAAATAGCTAGTCAAACAGCTGATAGAAATATTGTGGTACTTTCACCGTTACTGTTTGCACCTCTGATCATTTGATTTACTGCTTAAATATCTTTAAAAATATTTAATTAAATATTATATATAAAGGGACACTATACTAAAAAAAATGGCTTCTCATCATCTAGTCTATAAGTAAATATTGTGTCAGTAGCACTTACTGCTTTGCTGCATGCCTTCAATCCCAGCATGTTTAGAAGCAGCAGTACTCTCCCTTGACTGGTATCAATGAATAGGGGGGCAGCCAACAAAAAAAATGATACAGTTGTGGTTGAGAAGAGTTATAGTTTTCAGTAATGGTCAATTAAATAACTTTTTTTTTCGGTATAGGTGCCCTTTAAAGCATTTCCATGTAGAATACATAACCATTTCAAGCTGTCGTGAAAAGATTTAAAGAAAATGTAGGAAGGATTGCAATTAATCCTGAGAATTTGATTGGTGGAGGAAGGTGTCATCTGGAAGCCATTGCCAGTCAAGGGCCCTACTAGTGGTCCAACATGGATAGGATATTAAACACTTAAGATATAACATATTGCAAAGTAAGGTTTAAAATGTTTGTAAGACGTAAATGTCTGGATTTTCAGAAAACAATGTTATTAACTTTTGATTTTTTTAACTATTTGAAGTCAGCGGCTAAATTTTGTCATTTGCCACACAACATCATTTAGTGATCCATACTGTATGTCATGATATCAACCTAAGTGATTGTTCGTTGGTCAAAAATTATCTATCATCCATCAAGGCTACACAGATCTATGGTACAGGTTGTTCTAGATAGGTGTGGAACAGTTAAGATATCACTTGGACAAAGTTTCCTTTAAAAGTTGTGATTGCATATCCATTATAAACATCAGGTTTTTTATAACAGGAAACTGTTAATGTAAGCATAAGGGCTATAAAAAAAAAAAAGTGTCCAGCATAAGGCATCTGTGCCATTCATTGGTTGCATTTGGAACAGAGTTATGCATAAAATAACAAATAAAATAGTGAATTAAAGAGCAAAGGCTGCATAAACAGATTTTTAACAACTGCTATAGTATAAAACTGGTGTGGAAAAAGGTTTGTTACAAGGAAACACATTCTAAAATGGCTACAGATATAAATGGAATAAAAACTGGGCACAAATTGGGCCTAGGATCTCGTTCCGACTACATGCATTTTATTGCTTTTAGGTGTGTTTTTCTAACACAAGCGTTAAAAAAAAGCAAGGACATACATTTCACATAGGAATGTTAAAATACCGTTGCTTGTGTTTTTGCGGACGTTAAGTCTATGGGGAGGAGGGGAAAAAAGTGCATAAAAACGCACGCATTGTGTTTTTTTTGCCATTTAGGGCACAGCCACACTGCAACGCAAACGCAAACGCAATCGCAATAGCATGTGATTTCATGTGAGGTTTTTTGCTTTTGCGCTTGCGATTTCTTCAATAAGTATAGGAAAACGCATGCGATTGCGATAAAAAATGCAGAACGCAAAACGCAATCCACAATCGCACCGAAAAACGTGCATTTTTTTACGGGAGGTAAGGCATAGCTCCTTAACCCCCTGGCTTTAATCAATATAGAAAAGGAATAGTTCACTATTGCAGTAAACTATTCCTTTAAGCCAAAAAAGCGTTAAAAAAAGCCTAAAAACGCAAAGTGCCCTGCGGCTCTGACAGAGACTTTTGGGGATAGGGGTCCGCAGCTCAAACCGGTACCCCCAGGGATCGGCCTTAAAAGCGCCTTGGGTGGATCTTCTTTCTCCAGTCCGGCGACACCAGCTCCCTGAGCTGCAGACCCCGAGATTACCCCTGGGGCAGGGGGACCCGGCGGGTGCTGGCGACCTGAACGAGGCTGATGTTGCCGGCGTCTTAATCTGACGCGACATCTTCGGGCTGGCGACACCAAACCCACTCAGGTCGCCGATGCCAAGCAGGCTCACTGCGGGCCCCAGGTTTGAGGGGTCCCGGTTCGAGCTGCGGCACCCGCCCAAAGTGCCACAAGGGCCCTTACAAGGGCGGGGAGGGGGGTCGCGGACCCCTAAGCCCAAAGGGCTCTTGTGAGAGCCGCAAGGGCACTTGTAAGTGCCGTAAATACCTAATAAGGCCCGGAGGAGGGGGTCCCGGTTCAAGCTGCGGGACCCCTTAAGCCGCAAAAGGCCCTTCTCAGTGCCCGCTGGAGGTTGCTCACACCCTCCAGCGGGCCCCTCCCCGCCAGCGGCGGGACAGGGGGGGAGGGCTGCTGGGGAGGGGGGGTGCGCGGCGGGTGGTCTCCGCGCCGGGGGGGGTCGAGGGCAGGGTGGGGTATGCTCTGCCCCCTTAGCAGAGGCGCCGGAAGGGATTTTAAGTCATTTCGCGGCGCTATTGTACTTAGCGCATTGCGCTAAGTGCAGTATCGCCGCAAAGGGACTTAAAATTACTGCAGGACATCGTGGCCGCTGTGCGGCGGTAATTTTTTTGCGTTATTTCGTTTTTTTTTATAAATATGCCCCAATGAGTGATGAATCCTGGTTTTGAAACAAATCTGGTTTGGATTTTGAACTGCTTTTTTAAAATCCATGGATCCAACAGATTTTTCCAAATTTCGAAATCTGAACAATTCATAGGAAAATCTACAATTTACAAAATTTTCCTTGTGATTTCTTTTCCTCCCTGTCTTAGTTTCAGGGAGATTACTTTCCCCTTCTATAGGTGTACCCATACACATCATACCCATTTAAAATTTACAATGGGGGAATAAAGCCTTGTACACATCAAATTTTGCTACAGCAGAATGCCCAAGGCAATTTCCATGAACACTAGGGCATTTTATTTGGATTGGTGCAGGTGGAAAGAAAGGGGAGTTTCTGAATTGGTTTTTAATGCAGACCGAGGCAAGTTCTCAAATACTTGCCAGAATGTGTGCTGATCCCTGATGTGAGAGCTCCTGAATAGTCACCTAGTCATCAACTAGGTTCATGCAGAAAAGTGCCTCTGAAGTTCACATCTGGATGTAAGTCAGGGGTGAATGGATCTGTGTATGCAAACCTGCTACTGCCGCCTCTCAAATCCTCGACCCTGGCTCAGTACCACAACCGTTTTATATGTAGGTGCGCACGTGCTGATGGAGCGCACCTTCGGTAGCAAAACAAAAATACTATAAGACTTATAAATAATAGCAAACCGAATCCACAACTCCTGTTCTCCATTCTTTAACTCCCTTCTCTTCTCTTCTCTCTCCACACTCTCCTAAGACTACTGACTACTACTTAAAATTGTGTCCATCCATACGCAGATTCCTAGTCCTTGCATAGCTTTCAGATTCTTTACCCAAATTTCTATTGCTCTTGAATCTTTTAGTCCCGTGACCCAGTCAGGGGCTCTATCTGCTTTGGTCATGTCTCGCTCACTGCATGTCCCCTCGATCCCATGGCCTTTTACTGAAACACTGAATCACGCAGTCCCCTGTACTAAACCACATAAACGCCTCAATGTCATCTGGTATTTTCCCTTCTCTCTTCAAGCACGCTCATGTGAAACCTATATCAAGAAAGCCTCCTTAGACCCCTATTGTCTTGCTAACTACCGCCCGGTCTCTTCTACCAATAGCCTCTAAGCTATTGGAACATCTTGTTCTCCGTATCTCTAATATCTTCATTCTATAACCTACTGGACCCCTTGCAGTCAGGGTTTCGTCCTGCACACTCCATGAAGATGGCTCTGTGACCTTCAAGGCTGCCAAAGCCAAAAGTCACTTTTCTATTCTCATTCATCTTGACCTCTCCTCTGCTTTTCACACAGTAGATCATTCCTTCCAAATGCAAATCCTTCACTCCTTGGGCATCTGGAATAAGGAGGCATCCTGGCTATGATCCTACCTCTGTACTTACTGAACCTACTCTGTGTCATATGATAATAAAACATCCTCTTTGTTTCCTCTTAGTGTAGGGGTTCTGCAGGGCTCTGTTCTTGGATCCCTGTTGTTTTCCTGCTATACTATTTCCTTGGGAGATGTCAAGCTCATTTGGTTTTAACTATCATCTGTACGCTGATGATACTCAAATATATTTTTCCACATGACACCCAATCATGCATCTACGACTGTCTCTGTGAGGTCTGCTCATGGATGGCGCACTGATGCCTCAAACTAAACCTGACCAAAACCGAACCAATCATTTTCCCACCTAAACCTGTTCCTATCCC
Organism: Hymenochirus boettgeri; assembly: GCA_019447015.1. Classification (NCBI taxonomy): domain Eukaryota; kingdom Metazoa; phylum Chordata; class Amphibia; order Anura; family Pipidae; genus Hymenochirus; species Hymenochirus boettgeri. The sequence continues at coordinate 82,414,839 of CM033469.1, read as the reverse complement.
ACCTTTTTCCATTTCTGTGGACAATACCCCCATTTTCCTTATTCAGTTGCTTAGGGGTTATTATTGATTTCTCTATCTCCTTTTCTAATCACATTAACTATGTCTGCTTCTGGTCTTCCTGCTTCCATCACTTTCTCCTCTTCAGTCGATACAGTGCTTAAAACTTCCACCCACATTGTCTTGCTCTCTAACAATCAGGAAATAAAAATCTCTCTGTGCCACACATCTACCTGGCTCCCCATTACACAACGCATATCTACAGTATCCTTCTTAAATCCTTCATTTATACGAACCCCCCACTCACACTGCATCCTCTCACCTTTCCTTCTCTTGTGACTCCCATCCTCTGGAATTCTATTCCCTCTCTCTTTGTTAAGAAATCTCAATAAACAAGTTTAAATCTAACCTCTCACCTATCTCTGAGCACAGCACAGCATAGCACTGTTGACACCACACCAGCTATTACTATGGCACTTCTACCTTCCCTATGTATCTGCATGTTACCCACCTGATTAGATTGGAATCCATGGGGCAGGGACCTCTTTCCTCATGTTACATGTTTCAAGCACTTGTATATTCATAATGCACATACTTATTTATATATTTATGCATTTATTTATTGTCCCCATTGTCCCATTTGTATAGTATTTGTGGTTGAAATAAAAACATATGTCCATCCAGTCCAAACCCATCTAGCAATACCCATATTTCCTGCCTAACTGTTGATCCAGAGGAAGGCAAAAAAAACCACCAAATTTATGAAGGGTATAAAAATTCCTCCTGACTCCAAGTGGCAATTGGAAATATTCCGGATCAACTCTATAAATATCAATTCCATAGCTTTTACCATTCTCACAGTGAAAACCCCTTTTCGAACTTGAAGCCTAGACTTCTTTTCTTCAAGACTTAAGGGATACAGATGTCCTTCTGTTGGTGAACAATACCCCAGATAGTTTATGTATGGCCCTTTAATGTATTTTACCCAGTAACCGTTCCCCATGCAAGCGCTTTTCTCTAGCATACATAATTGTAACTTATCCAATCTCCTTCATATTCAAGCTCCCCCATCCCCTTATTAATTTAGTTGCCCTTCTCTAAACTTTCCATTTCAAAGTCTTTTTGTTCACAGGATTCCAAAATTGCACAGCATTTACAAATGAGGGTCACCAATGCTTGTAAAGAGGGAGATAACATTTTTCTCCCTTTAATCACATTAACTCTCTTATAAAGACTACCATGCTGGCTGCTGTGCTGCCTGGAACTGCTTGCTACCTTTTAAGTAGTTGCATGGCGCTGGGAAGTCTCGGCGTGCAGGTAGGGGTAGCGGGTGCAGGTCTGGTTTCAGATCTATTAATTTTGTGGGTTGGGGTAAGGTTGTAGGTCTATCTACTTGAGGCATGTCTGTAATGGAAATGACCAGCAAAGTGGGTGTGGGTAATGCAATTTGTATTTATGGGGTCGGTCGAAAAACGGAGCAGTGCTGGTGGACTCTTCTAGTAATATTAATCTTAATTAGTTAAATGTTGCCGCAATATGCAGAGATGGGCTTTTTTAGGTATACAGAGAATGAAACCAAAAAGAAAGTTTGAGTAAGATAGTATGCCTCAGCAACCTTCTCAGCATTGAAAAACTCCCTCATGTCCCTTCCTTTTTCTCATGAGCTCATTTTAAGTTCGGCTTGTTGCAAGCTGAAACTGCCATTTCCTGCCTGCCAGTAGGCTTATAGATTTTTTGCATTTCTGCACATGTGTGATCTCAGCCCCCTCCTTTTAACTCCGGTGATGCATGAATACATTGAATCAAAAATCTTCAAAACAGAACACGCTGGGAATTGCAAAGAACTTCAAGAGATTTATGGCCTGTCGATTCTGGCGAGAGGTGAGTTTGTGGAGTTGGGAATAATGTGTAGAGGCCCAGCTCACATTCCAACCATCACCATAGTACAGGTTGTGATGTTGTGTGCTGCCAAATATATATAGATGAGTGTTGGATACAGACAGGGCTATGTTTTAAGGCAGTGATCAATTGAGGAGCTTCAACATGTTCAGTTGTCATTGCAAAAACTTCACACTGCTAATATGGACATCACACATATGTTGCTTACACTCTGCAAGTAGTTCATACATAGCTCTCAAAGATTTTTTTTTTTTTAAAAACAGAAAACATTTTGATAACATAATGTATAGTTTTTATTTACTTTATATGAATGGAGCAGATTAAAACATATAACAATCTGCATCCGGATTGCTTCGTTCCTCTTAAATTAATATATTAAAGAACAGTTGCTTATTAAATGTGTTAAAGCTTAGATATGAAACCTTCTCTAACCCGATATGAATTTAACTAAGGTTGTATCCACTATCAATCTCTTAGCTTATTCAATTTCTTTTTGTGTGTCTCCCCCTTCTTTTTGATTTTTTTTCTTTGCTTTGCCGACGTTTCCCCTTTCAGATGTCTCTTCCCCAATGATGCCTTTTCATGTTCTGTGTATTTTTACCTCAAACATCAGTCAATTCACGGACTACAGTGGAGGCGGGCGCGGCTGGAAACTACAACTCCCAGCATCCCCGGGGAGCACCGCCAGCCCCAGGTTAGATGCTCCGGTCCCTAACACGGGCTGGAGCTATCATTTTTTTATCATCTGCAAAAACATATTTCTCTTAAGATGCCCATAGACTAGAGCTTACCTGCAGCTGTTCCCGTGATGTTCCAGACAACCAGCTGGCCCAATAACTTTATGACCTTTTGTTACAGGTATAATGTCAATCATAAAGCGGTATCCAGCCTGGGAACAACACGGGAACATTGCAGGCTGCTGCTCTGTTAGACATTAAAGCCGATTCGGCATTTGTCTTTTTGAACGTCGAATTGGCTTTAATCTCTTAAAGTGTATGTCCAGATTTACAGACCAGATGTGATATATATAAACAATATATCAAATAAACAAAACTATTAGGTCTTGTACACACGTCTGATAGGACACACAAGAAATGACCACCTCGTACACACATCTGATAGGACACACAAGAAATGACCATCTCATACACGTCTGATAGGACACACAAGAAATGACCACCTCATACACATCTGATAGGACACACAAGAAATGACCACCTGTACACACGTCTGATAGGACACACAAAGAAATGACCACTCATACACACGTCTGATAAGGACACAAAGAAATGACCACCTCATACACAGTCGATAGGACACACAGAAATGACCATCTCGTACACAAGTCTGATAGGACACACAAGAAATGACCATCCATACCACGTCTGATAGGACACACAAGAAATGACCACCTCGTACCCACGTTGATAGGACACACAAGAAATGCCACCTCGTACACACGTTGATAGACACACAAGAAATGACCATCTCAGTACACACGTCTGATAGGACACACAAGAAATGACCACCTCATACCCACGTCTGATAGGACACACAAGAAATGACCAGCTCCTACACACGTCTGATAGGACACACAAGAAATGACCACCTCGTACGCACGTCTGATAGGACACACAAGAAATGACCATCTCATACACACGTCTGATAGGACACACAAGAAATGACCACCTCATACCCACGTCTGATAGGACACACAAGAAATGACCAGCTCATCAGCAGTCTGATAGGACACACAAGAAATGACCACCTCGTACACACGTCTAATAGGTGCAAGGCACCCGTGCAACGAACAGCAGTTTCAGACGATAATTGCAAGTGTGTATAGGTTCTCTCGGGTGTCGATCATCAATCCACCATGGCGGATAAACGAACGACACCCAAGGGAATGTATAAACACACATGGCTATCGTCCAAAAAGGCCATTCGTCGCCCGGGTGTCTTGCACTTGGGGGTCAGCCGTCCTATCAGACATGTGTATGGACATTTAGGCTGCATTTTAAGCCACCTTCTGTTAATTAGCCAAATGATTATTCATTCTACAATTTCCTGTTTCTGAATCAGTTGGTTATGAGCTTAGTATACTTTCATTTTATGCAGGAACTGATCCAACTTCACTGTAAGCTGTCCATACACTATCCTTACCTTCCTTAATATTAATATTATGTTCCGACTTGTGCGCAACATTAGACAGATGTTCGTATACCAATCTGTTTTGCGATCGAGGTTTGAATGTTGGGCAGTAAAAAAATTGGTCTCTTCTGCTCTTTTCAGATGTTTGAAAGGTTTGACATCTGTTTGAAAGTTTCAAATCTCTCAAACTTCTAATACGGTAAGTGTATGGGCAGCTTAATTCTTTGTCTCTAATAGTAATGAGTCCCAGTTTTAAAATGACCTGGTTTTGAGGTAAAACCACAGGTTTCAAAAATGTATAGATCCGGAGAAACTTTTAGAATTTTAACAGGTGGATCTTTGATGAAATTTATTGTCATGTCACGTGTTAACTGACAGCCGCAGAGTAGAGATGGAGCGGCAAGTGACAGGGTCAGGTACCGTATATACTTGAACATAAGTCGAGGTACCTATTTTTACCTAAAAAATTTGTAAAAACTGAGTATAAGCCAAGGGTAGAAATTATGACCACTACTGCCTTCTGATTCTGTATTGTTTTGAGGCTTTTGTTGCCTTTTAAATGGACACCAGAATTCCCATACAGTAGTCCCATACAGTAATAGCCAAATCCAGTAAGGATATTGCTGTATGGGAATTCTGCTGTCCATTTAAAGGCAACTAAAGCCTCAAAACAATACAGAATCAGAAGGCAATCTTTTAACAAATGATACCATACTCCTGATTCTGTATTGTTTTCTCAAGGTTTTTGGATCCCACTCTCCTCTCCGGACTGTCACTCTGCAGACTGTACTGCTCCTCAGTCTAAAATACATGTAATCACAAAAATGCACCTGGACGCTCCAAAGTTCTTTGAAAAAATCCTGTTATTCACATAAGTGAGATCTTCGAGAAACGTTGGGTGGAGGTTCACCTGAAACGTTGCTGGAGAGATCTCACTTGTGGGTGAATAAACAAGGATTTTTTCAAAGAACTTGGAGCGTCCAGGTGCATTTCAGATATTGTTTTCAGGCATTAGTTGCCCTTTACATTAAGAGTAATCCCCAATTCCTTGGCACTTCAGGTGTTTGTAAACTACAACTCCCAGCATGCTTTAGTTGTTGGGAGTTGTAGTTTACAAACATCTGCAGTGTAACTGCACACACCCTCACACACCCTCACACCCCCTCCCACCTCCCTGGGGTGAGACAGGCACAGAGTAGTGACGTCAGTGGATGCGACGATCAGGGGATGCGGCAGCCGGATTCCTCATTCAAGTTAGTTACTGACCCGAGTATAAGTCTAGGTTCAGTTTTCAGGCTGTTTTTACAGCCTGAAAACATCGACTTATACTCGAGTATATACAGTTCTTTCATAGGCATCTTTGACAATTCTTACTAATGCGAAAATAGGTTTCAGTGGGGGGATGCTCTACCACGATATAACAAGTTTTTTATGCTGGACACGTAATAAAGTGTAAAATATATCATTGGAGGATCGGGGCAGATACTGACAATTGAACAGTTTTTTGGTTTTAAAGGAATAGTGAACTATCCCTTTAATATATTGATTGCAGACCGGGAGGTTAAGGAGCTATGTCTTACCTTCCATTCTTCAATCACTTGACCAGGAGCCACGGGACGAAGATAGAAGATATTTACCTTACACGTGATCCTCTGCAGCAGCATTGAAAATTCCCGGCCGCTTCCTGGTTTAGATTAACCATAGTGTGCATTGTCGTGCACGCGTGTTATATTTAATCTGAACCAAAGTGGTTGGGACCTGTGCTGCTGCCTTCATCCGTGTCTCCTTGGAAATTGATTGCAATACAGAAGGTAAGGCATAGCTCCTGAACCTCCCAGTCTTCAATCAATACATTTAAGGAAAAGAACACTTTTCAAGTGGACTATTCCTTTAAGGGTGAACATGCCCTTTAAGTATGCATTTCAATTGTCTGTAAAAATGTAATAATTAAAACAGCTCTAAAAATATCTTAACCCAATCTTTTAGAAAGAGTTAAAGCATATATGTATATATATCTAAACCAAGATGGGTGGCACTTAATCCCTGCAGAGACAAACACCTGCTTCCTATTGATTTTCCAAATAGAAACACATAAAGATATAGGAGCACTCCAAGGAATTTTAGTGAATTTTATTAATACAACACAAACGTGGCAACCTTTCGGCCTTGTGCTTGGGGCCTTTATCAAGCCACGTGACACAACACACTGTATGCAACTTACTGGTGACATCACATAATTATACAATTATATACTTAAACTACAAAGAAAGTATAACCCCTTACATTGTTCAAACAGTTATTTCCTTTACAGGAAATATATATATATATGCTGAGATATAATGGGTTAATGTAAAAATGTCCATTTTTCAGAGATTCTAGTATTGAGACATATACCCTTTAAGCATTTAGTGCCAATTTAGCTTTGGTGTCCACCTGGACATTTTGACTTCATTCATCAATGTGGTAGTCAATGTTCTTTTATCTTGTAGAGATAGAGGTCCTGTTTTCAGTCACATAATAGTTTATTTGTTCTTGTAAATTTATCCTGGACCCAAGATAGATTTTCTGTGTGGTTCATGCAAGTGGTAACATGATCTGAATGTATGTGACAGCGTGGATCAGGAGAGGAAGAATTGGCATTTCTTGGCTGACAAAGGAGGAATTATCATACAACCAAATCAGTGAAGAAACTGTTCAGTGGTTTATTAGCTGGGGATTAAAAGTGTTGAGAGGTCTTAGGGACATTCCATGTTTCTAAGGACAGAGGTTTTATTGGCGCATTATTAAGAAATTCCATTTTTAGAAGACTCATAACTTTTCTTTGAGATCCTGAAGGGTCAATTATAACTGTTACTGAATGTGGTTACTTGTGGGGTCTATGTAGGTAAGACAGCTCTCTTTTAATTTAAATATTCACTATAAAGCATCTAGATAGATGCCGAGAGTCTCTACAAAGATATCCCTGGGTTAGTGTCACATCCTTGAGAATGATACAAAAGGGAGATTCTTTATATTTTGCTACAACATTCCACTTAACCTTGAAAAGCAGTGCTTTCCACCTAGATCAGATTACCATTGACTACACCAGCTATGTCAGTACAACAGATCTTACTTTAAAGTCCACAATCCTGCTGAAACAAAGTGTATCTCCGTGTGAGTGTAAATAGCGAGAGACAAAGTAGTTTTTTAAAGTTGATAGTGATCAGTAGTTTACAGTGCTGTCTATAATTTCTGTCATATCGCTGAGGAATTGTAAAGATGAGTGTGTTAAGTATAGTTCTGCTTTAAAGGTTTCTGGTTTTCAGAACATCCAGTTCATAATGTTACAAAATACTCAGAACAGGAGCTTGTTATCTTGCTATTTCATGGTTTCAAATGTTTGGTTGCACAAAGCAATGTGAGCTTGGCCAGTACAGAAGTCTTTAAATTGAAGTACTTAGTGCTGCTTGTTGTCATAACAGGAACATACAGCTGCCAGCAAGTTGTTTTCTTTTCTGTTCCAAACAAAAGAGTGTTTTGTGCACTGAAAGTTCTGTTTGATATAACAAGATGGTAAATCTTTTCAGGGGGTTGTCTGGTTTTAGATTTACAGCCAGAATTAAGAATTAATGTCTTAACACAGAACGTGAACAATAACTAAGCTAACCGCTATCAGTTCTCTAATTATTTCCAACACATTATAATGAATACTGGACTAAATCTGGAAACATATAATTGAGCAGTGCCAGAACACAGTTATAACAGTAAAACGGTTGGTTAGTTACAATTAAAAAGAAACTATTCAGATCCTATTGCTACAATGCTTGCTTCACACCGTGCAATGCACCAATCACTAAGATTTGTGGTAGACTTGTCTAATTTCTTAGGCCATGGAAAATACCATTGTTCATACGTACACCTTATTTGGAACTGACCAAATGTAGATTTATTCTGGTCAGAGGTTGTCCAACACTTAAATGCTCTGTCCCTCACATTCCATCCAGTTCAACCTTCAGCTATTTCATTTTGGTGTGACAGAGGACTAGATCTGGTCTAGTTATGAACTTCTATTCAAACAGGCAGCACTATTCTATACCCACAAAACGATATTTTATACAAAATGATCTATGAAGACCTTCCCCTATTTTTCCAGCAATGAAAATACATACAACACTTTCTGAACAGTCAACAAGGACCTCAGCCCTCCTTTCACAAAGTGCTTGACTTTGGACGCGAAACGCGTCAGGGTTGTTGCTGGTCCCCTACTATATGTTTTGTTTTTAATATATACTAATAATGTGTTGGTTTTAATTACACTTATACTTGCAGATTTTTTGGATACAGAAGGATAGAACTCCTATTCTGTTTTTCCCTATATACCACAGTAGAAAATAGTTTAGATATTTGGTTATAAAGGGATAAGGTATTAAGCATGCATTGAAATACCTGATGTTTTACAATATGGATTTTTGTTGATTTCTGCTTAAAGGTCTTTTCTTTTAAATAACAGAAGTTTATTTTAAGTTTAGCAAAAATCTGCTAAAAACTCTTTAACCCCATATTGGTTGTACTTGATTAACTAGTAATGTATTAACATTAACTTTACAGTTTCCCTTATTCAGTCCTAAATGATATTTGTTTCTCACAAGTCTCCACATAGATAGTAGAATGATCTTTAGAAATAATCCTGTTGGCATTAACCAATAGAATAGTCTAATCTAGCCTTCCTTTATAGAAACAACCACAATTCCACATTTGGTTAGTGAACACAAATGCAGAGGGAAGAGTGAAACAGTATTACCTGTAAGTAACACCCAGAATTCTGCAAGAATTGTGAGCTAGTGCATCCATTTTGTACACACACATCAAGAGGAAAGTTCCGAAAATAGCAGTTTGGATGTCATGATTTCTTATATCTATTTTATATTACATTTTAGAGAAAATAAAAAAGCTACACAATAAAGTGAAATCTATAAACAAGTGAAGAGTAGAAACAGTTACCATAATAAATGAATACATGGTGTTGGTATCATATGGTACATAAAGGGGAAGTAAAGTCTCCAGAAAATATTGAGCCAATAGAGAGTATTGTAAGGTGATGCATTTTGGACTTAAAAATACTTGTGCTACTTATACTATAAATGGCTCTGTGTTAAGTGAATCCCTGTTGGAAAGGGATCTTGGAGTTTTGGTGGATAACAAACTTAAAGGTAGCAAGCAGTGCCAGGCGGCAACAGCCAGAGCCAGCATGGTATTGTCTTGTATAAAGAGAGGTATGGATTCAAGGGAGGAAAATGTTATTCTCCCTCTTTATAAAGCATTGGTAAGGCCTCATTTGGAATATGCAGTGCAATTTTGGAATCCTGTGTACAAAAAGGACATCTTTGAAATGGAAAGGGTTCAGAGAAGGGCAACTAAATTAATAAGGGGATTGGGGGAGCTTGAATATGAAGAGAGACTGGAAAAGTTACAATTATGTACGCTGGAGAAAAGGCGCTTGCGTGGGGATATGATTACTGTGTATAAATACATTAACGGGCCATACAATAAACTATCTGGGGCATTGTTCACCAAGAGAACATGTCAAGGACACGAGGACATCCCTTAAGACTTGAAGAAAAAAGGTTTAGGCTTCAAGCTCGGAAAGGGTTTTTCACTGTGAGAACGGTAGGCTATGGAACTGTCTTCCAGTGGACGTTGTATGGCAGGTTCATTGGTCAGTTTCAAAAAAAAGCTGGATGAGTTTCTGCAAACAAGAATGTTGCAAGTTACTGGTATTGATACATAATGTAGAGTTGATCCAGGAAATTTCCGATTGCCACTTGGAGTCAGGAAGGAATTTTTTTCCCCCTTCATAAATTTGGTGGGGTTTTTTGCCTTCCTCTGGATCAACGTTGGCAGGAAATGAGGATATTGCTAGATGGGTTGGACTGGATGGACGTATGTCTTTATTCAACCTCAAATACTATACTATACTGAGAGCACATACACTGTGTCTCTCCCTTTGCTGTAACTGCTGGGTGATTTGAGCAATAAACCTGTGGCTACTAGGGGTCAGGTCCATAATCGATCTTAGCTGGGTGACACCCAGTACACTTCACAGGATGCTGCAGACTTGATTCATAGAAGCTGACAGCCAATCATGTTACAGCTCAGAGATCATCCATCCCTCTGACACAAAACATGTATTTCAGTGCAGTTTTTGTGTAAACATAATGGAAACAAACAAAAAAAGCAATAACTTCCATCAAAAAAACATGGCATTTGTATGTTGCACCACCCATAGCACCACAAAGAAAACACTTACATTTAGGAAGTTACTGAAGATGTGCTGAGGAGTTGCAGAGCTCTTTTTAGTGGTTAAAGTTGCTCTAAATGATTTACGATAGGTTAGTACCTATTAAACCCCTGCATGAGTATTGTAAGGGACAATTGCGCAGCGACAAGCCTATTTACCCGAGGTTGCTGATGCTGTGCTGATAGCTGGCATTAAATACTTACCTGCAGGTGAGATTCACCCAAAGCTGTGCAGCCTCTGGTAAATATTTTCTGGGAGATTTGCCCAGAGCAAGTGTCCCTTTGGGTGAATCTCCCCGTTTAACGTTTGCTAAAACCAAAAGCAAAAAAGTCAGAAAAATCAGCAATTTTGTATTGTTCCAGGCTGTCAGTAATGCACGCTTGCTGGAAAACAAACTGCACGCTAACAAGCAGCTTTCAAAAGGAAATTATATATTGGCGTGGAGACAACTATCCTATACACCCTATATATAGTACGAGCTGAGGTACCCATTTTTACCTAAAAAATTAGTAAAAACTGATTGACTTGAGTATAAGGTGAGGGTAAAAATTATGACTACTACTGCCTTCTGATTTTTAGACTTAAGTTGCCCTTTAAATGGACAGCAGAATTCCCATACATTAATCCCATACAGTAATAGCCAAATCCAGTGCCGGTAACCCCAATTTCTTGGCACGCCAGATGTTTGGAAACTACAACTCCCAGCATGCTTTGGTTGCTGGGAGTTGTAGTTTCTAAACATGTGGAGTGGCAAGGTTCAATAAACTTTTAATTAAGCTTACCATCATTTACAATTCTCCTGCCCACCTCTAAGGCCATAGACCCCAAATTAGCTCTTACCTTACCTGCACATCTGACAGTGGAACTCCTTCCTTGCTTGAATGGTGGTGCATAACAGTGCGTGCTGACATACGCACATGCGCCTATATTACTTTCCACCGGCTCTCCTGACTTGCAGACGCTTTTGGAACTTGGGCAGGACTTGACCTGAGTATATAAGCCGAGGTTAGGTTTTCAGGCTAATTTTAAAACCTGAAAACCTTGGCTTATACTCGAGTATATACAGTATATAGAAAGTACTCTGTGCATAGAGACAGTGAATACTGGGGTTAGCGGGCATGGCTCTTTGAAGACTACATGGGCTGTGAGTTGTACTGGCAACAACATGGAAGCCTCCTTAGTTAGAATCTACTACTTGTACTAAATGCAACTTACTAGATAAGAATCTTACAATGTATAGAAAACCTAAAACATTTGGATTAAAAATTGTAAGTTAAGTTATCCTTTAAATATATAGCACCAACTACAGCAGAGTCTGTGTCTTGTGTCTCTCTATCAATTAATAACAGTGAGCAGTACTAGACATCAACCCGTATTTACCTAAAGATGAAAACCAGTAGAGTAAAACTATATAATTGCAAAGGACATTCCTTTAGGCTAAGATCAAGTATAATATCTGTTCTTATCAGGAGCAGGGAGGAGAACCCCTTACACCTTCGAAGGATCCTCCCATGCTCCCTGGTTTGAATGGGTCTGCACACTACATGCTATTGATCGAAGCCTAAAGCTGGAAGCATCACTTCCCTGTCAATAAGTGGAATAAGACTGAGAGAAGTATCCATTTCAGCCAGTTGATGATTTAGAGGGGGGTGCACCTCCCAGGATCCCGTCTGGTTTGAGTGGATATGGATCCAGGTTGAAGCCTTGAGGCAGAAGGGTTTGCGAAAGCTTGGTCTTTTCTACAGCACTACTGTGCACAGGTTAGCACTAGAGATGGCTGAACTTCCAAAAATGCGTTATGTTCAAGGATTCACGGATTTTCTAAAAAAATCAAAAAAATTCGAAAATCCACAAATTTTGCCATTAAAGTCAATGGGAAAAAAGTTCAGAAATCTCTGCCTAAAATAACAGTTTAAATAGTAGTGGTAAGTTACTGTAAATGGCTCTGAGACCTGGGAAATGGTCCGGGGAACATGTCACTGTGGGTAGAAAAAAATGGAACTAGCGTACACGTGCGCTACTAAGGGGTTTCCGTGGGCCTGAGAAGGACCATTGTGGCATTTTCAAGGGCCCTTTGGGGGTTAAGGGGTCTCGCAACTCGAACCGGGACCCCCCTCCCCGGACTTAGAAGTGCCTGTGTGGCCCTAGGAAGGGCCATTGTGGCACTGACAAGTGTCTTTTTTGGGCTTAAGGGGTCCTGCAGCTCGAACAGGGACCCCCCTCCCTGGCCCTTAGAAGTGACCTTGTAGCCCTTGGAAGGACCCTTGTGGCACTTAAGCCCCTTGTAGCATTGAAAAGTGCCTTTGTTGGGGGTCCTGCAGCTTGAAACCAGGAACTCCATTGGCTCTTAGAAGAGCCAGCGACACCAACTCTGCTGATGTTGTCAACACCGGCTGATGTCACTGAGGCCGCTAGTGACACCGCTGGTGCTGGCAACATCAACGTTGCCAGTTGTTGCCAGTGTCTTCTTTCTTCTGCCATCACTGTGATGACTTTTGAGCTCTGCAGGGTTTCACCTCTTTATATAGGTTTGCTGAAGGACCAAATCCAATTGTGATTGGTTAATATTTCAATTCTTGCAATCATATGATCACACATTAACCAATCAGATTTAAATTTTATTGTAGCCATTGTAGTATACACACCAAACCTATAGAAAATGATCTCAATTATTTGTTGTAATGTGACTTCTGCAAAGTACATATCAACCTGGCTATGAAAGAGATGTAGGTGTTTATTTGTTATATATGGCCATTGGAATTGCTACAGATTGCTTATTATATTAATATAGATTATTATTGTATAAAAATAAAACCTTTTGATTAGGTTAGTAAGTAGTAAGCGGTGCTGTTTGAGATGACTTTAAAAAAATAGGATACTGGCATGTTTTTTTTAGAGTACCTAGTGTAGAACAAATGCTATTTTAATACACTGTTCCTTCTGATAATTAATTGCTATGAGCTGTACAGAAATACAATTCTAATTTAACTGACAAAGATAAGGCACATTACCACAATGTACAGCAAACAAAAAGGTACAAAGTGTCAGGCAAGCCAATATTTTATATAATGTCTAATACAATAAATATTTAAACTGGTCAAATAGCTAGTCAAACAGCTGATAGAAATTATTTGTGGTACTTTCACCGTAACTGTTTGCACCTCTGATCATTTGATTTACTGCTTAAATATCTTTAAAAATATTTAATTAAATATTATATATAAAGGGACACTATACTAAAAAAATGACTTCTCATCATCTTAGTCTATAAGTAAATATGTGTCAGTAGCACTTACTGCTTTGCTGCATGCCTTCAATCCAGCACATGTTTTAGAAGCAGTATCTCCCCTGACTGGATATCTAATGAAATAGGGGGCAGACCAACAAAAAAAATGATACAGTTGTGGTTGAGAAGAGTTATAGTTTTCAGTAATGGTCAATTAAAATAACTTTTTTTTTCGGTATAGGTGCCCTTTAAAGCATTTCCATGTAGAAATAACATAACCATTTCAAGCTGTCTTGAAATAGATTTAAAGAAAATGTAGGAAGGATGCAATTTAATCCTGAGAATTTGATTGGTGGAGGAAGGTGTCATCTGAAGCCATTGCCAGTCAAGGGCCCTACTAGTGTCCAACATGGATAGGATATTAAACACTTAAGATATAACATATTGCAAAGTAAGGTTAAAATGTATCTTGTAAGACAGTAAATGTCTGGATTTTCAGAAAACAAATGTTATTAACTTTTGATTTTTTTAACTATTTGAAGTCAGCGGCTAAATTTGCCACACAACATCATTTAGTGATCCATACTGTATGTCATGATATCAACCTAAGTGATTGTTCGTTGGTCAAATTATCTATCATCCATACAAGGCTACACAGATCTATGGTACAGGTTGTTCTGATAGGTGTGGAACAGTTAAGATATCACTTGGACAAAGTTTCCTTTATAAAGTTGTGATTGCATATCCATTATAAACATCAGGTTTTTATTAAAAGGAAACTGTAATGTAAGCATAAGGGCTATAAAAAAAAAAAAAAAGTGTCCAGCATAAGGCATCTGTGCCCATTCATTGGTTGCGAGTTGCATCATTTGTGAACAGAGTAATGCATAAAATAACAAATAAAATAGTGAATTAAAGAGCAAAGGCTGCATAAACAGATTTGTTTTACAACTGCTATAGTATAAAACTGTGTGGAAAAAGGTTTGTTACAAGGAAACACATTCTAAAATGGCTACAGATATAAATGGAATAAAACTGGGCACAACATTGGGCCTAGGGACTCGTTCCGACTACATGCATTTTATTGCTTTTAGGTGTGTTTTTCTAACACAAGCGTTAAAAAAAAGCAAGGACATACATTTCACATAGGAATGTTATAATACCGTTGCTGTGTTTTTGTGCGTTACGTGTTTGTAACACACTGCTTGCAGCAGTTTAGTGCGTAAACGCACTCAATAAAAGTCTATGGGGAGGAGGGGAAAAGTGCATAAAAACGCACGTTTTGTGCTTTTTTTTGCCATTTAGGGCACAGCCACACTGCAACGCAAACGCAAACACAAACGCAAACGCAATAGCATGTGATTTCATGTGAGATTTTTTTGCGTTTGCGCTTGCGATTTCTTCAATAAGTATAGGAAAACGCATGCGATTGCGATAAAAAATGCAGAACGCAAAACGCAATCACAATCGCACCGAAAAACGTGCATTTTTTTACGGGAGGTAAGGCATAGCTCCTTAACCTCCCTGGCTTTAATCAATATAGAAAAGGAATAGTTCACTATTGCAGTAAACTATTCCTTTAAGCCAAAAAAAGCGTTAAAAAAAGCCTAAAAACGCAAAGTGCCCTTGCGGCTCTGACAAGAGCCTTTTGGGGATTAGGGGTCCCGCAGCTCAAACCGGTACCCCCAGGGATCGGCTCTTAAAAGAGCCCTTGGGTGGCATCTTCTTTCTTCCAGTCCCGGCGACACCAGCTCCCCTGAGGCTGCCGACCCCCGAGAGTTACCCCTGCGGCCGCCAGGGGTACCCCCGGCGGGTGCTGGCGACCTGAACGAGGCTGATGTTGCCGGCGTCTTAATCTGACGCGACATCTTCGGGCTGGCGACACCAAACCCACTCAGGTCGCCGATGCCAAGCAGGCTCACTGCGGCCCCAGGTTTGAGGGGTCCCGGTTCGAGCTGCGGCACCCCGCCAAAGTGCCCCAAGGGCCCTTACAAGGGCCGGGGAGGGGGGTCGCGGACCCCTAAGCCCCAAAGGGCTCTTGTGAGAGCCGCAAGGGCACTTGTAAGTGCCGTAAATACCCTAATAGGCCCGGGGAGGGGGGTCCCGGTTCAAGCTGCGGGACCCCTTAAGCCGCAAAAGGCCCTTCTCAGTGCCCCGCTGGAGGTTGCCTCCACCCCTCCCAGCGGGCCCCTCCCCGCCAGCGGCGGGACAGGGGGCTTGGAGGGGCTGCTGGGGAGGGGGGTGCGCGGCGGGTGGTCTCCGCCGCCGGGGGGGTCGAGGGCAGGGTGGGCGTATGCTCTGCCCCCTTAGCAGAGGCGCCGGGAAGGGATTTTAAGTCATTTCGCGGCGCTATTGTACTTAGCGCATTGCGCTAAGTGCAGTATCGCCGCAAAGGGACTTAAAATTACTGCAGGACATCGTGGCCGCTGTGCGGCGGTAATTTTTTTGCGTTATTTTCGTTTTTTTATAAATATGCCCCAATGAGTGATGAATCCTGGTTTTGAAACAAATCTGGTTTGGATTTGGAACTGCTGTTTTTTAAAATCCATGGATCCAACAGATTTTTCCAAATTTTCGAAACTTGAACAATTCATAGGAAAATCTACAATTTACAAAATTTTCCTTGTGATTTCTTTTCCTCCCTGTCTTAGTTTCAGGGAGATTACTTTCCCCTTCTATAGGTGTACCCATACACATCATACCCATTTCAAATTTACATTGGGGGAATAAAGCCTTGTACACATCAAATTTTGCTACAGCAGAATGCCCAAGGCAATTTCCATGAACACTAGGGCATTTTATTTGGATTGGCTGCAGGTGGAAAGAAAGGGGAGTTTTCTGAATTGGTTTTTAATGCAGACCGAGGCAAGTTCTCAAATACTTGCCAGAATGTGTGCCTGATCCCTTGATGTGAGAGCTCCTGAATAGTCACCTAGTCATCAACTAGGTTCATGCAGAAAAGTGCCTCTGAAAGTTCACATCTGTATGTAAGTCAGGGTGAATATGGATCTGTGTATGCAAACCTGCTACTGCCGCCTCTCAAATCCTCGACCCTGGCTCAGTACCACAACCCGTTTTATATGTAGGTGCGCACGTGCTGCTGAGCGCACCTTCGGTAGCAAAACAAAAATACTATAAGACTTATAAATAATAGCAAACCGAATCCACAACTCCTGTTCTCCATCTTTAACTCCCTTCTCTTTCTCTTCTCTTCTCTCTCCACACTCTCCCTAAGACTACTGACTACTACTTAAAATTGTGTCCATCCATACGCAGATTCCTAGTCCTCTGCATAGCTTTCAGATTCTTTTACCCAAATTTCTATTGCTCTTGAATCTTTTAGTCCCGTGACCCAGTCAGGGGTTCTTATCTGCTTTGGTCATGTCCGCTCACTGCATGTCCCCTCGATCCCATGCCCTTTTACTGAAACACTGTAATCACGCAGTCTCCCCTGTACTAACCCACATATTCAACGCCTCAATGTCATCTGGTATTTTCCTTCCTCCTCAACACGTCATGTGAAACCTATATCAAGAAAGCCTCCTTAGACCCCTATTGTCTTGCTAACTACCGCCCGGTCTCTCTTCTACCAATAGCCTCTAAGCTATTGGAACATCTTGTCTTCTCCTGTATCTCTAATTATCTTCATTCTCATAACCTACTGGACCCCTTGCAGTCAGGGTTTCGTCCTGCAACTCCATGAAGATGGCTCTGTGACCTTCAAGGCTGCCAAAGCCAAAAGTCAATTTATTCTCATTCATCTTGACCTCTCCTCTGCTTTTCACACAGTAGATCATTCCTTCCAAATGCAAATCCTTCACTCCTTGGGCAATCTGGAATAGGAGGCATCCTGGCTATGATCCTACTCTGTACTTACTGAACCTACTCTGTGTCATATGATAATAAAACATCCTCGTTTCCTCTTAGTGTAGGGGTTCTGCAGGGATCTGTTCTTGGATCCTGGTGTTTTCCTGCTATACTATTCCTTGGGAGATGTCAAGCTCATTTTGTTTTTAACTATCATCTGTACGCTGATGATACTCAAATATATTTTTCCACATGACCACCAATCATGCATCTACGACTGTCTCTGTGAGGTCTGCTCATGGATGGCGCACTGATGCCTCAAACTAAACCTGACCAAAACCGAACCAATCATTTTCCCACCTAAACCTGTTCCTATCCCACCTTTTTCCATTTCTGTGGACAATACCCCCATTTTCCTTATTCAGTTGCTTAGGGGTTATTATTGATTTCTCTATCTCCTTTTCTAATCACATTAACTATGTTCTGCTTTCTGGTCTTCCTGCTTCCCATCTTTCTCCTCTTCAGTCGATACAGTGCTTAAAACTTCCGCACACATTGTCTTGCTCTCTAACAATCAGGAAATAAAATCTCCTCTGTGCCGCACATCTACCTGGCTCCCCATTACACAACGCATTATCTACAGTATCCTTCTCTTAAATCCTTCATTTATACGAACCCCCCACTCACACTGCCTCCTCTCACCTTTTTCCTTCTCTTGTGACTCCCATCCTCTGGAATTCTATTCCCCTCTCTCTTTGTTAAGAAATCTCAATAAACAAGTTTAAATCTAACCTCTCACCCTATCTCTCTGAGCACAGCACAGCATAGCACTGTTGACACCACACCAGCTATTACTATGGCACTTCTACCCTTCCCTATGTATCTGCATGTTACCCACCTGATTAGATTGTAAGCTCCATGGGGCAGGGACCTCTTTCCTCATGTTACATGTTTCAAGCACTTGTATATTTCATAATGCACATACTTATTTATATATTTATGCATTTATTTATTGTCCCCATTGTCCCCATTTGTATAGTATTTGTGGTTGAATAAAAACATATGTCCATCCAGTCCAACCCATCTAGCAATACCCATATTTCCTGCCTAACTGTTGATCCAGAGGAAGGCAAAAAAAACCACCAAATTTATGAAGGGTATAAAAATTCCTTCCTGACTCAAAGTGGCAATTGGAAATATTCCTGGATCAACTCTATAAATATCAATTCCATAGCTTTACCATTCTCACAGTGAAAACCCCTTTTCGAACTTGAAGCCTAGACTTCTTTTCTTCAAGACTTAAGGGATATCAGCATGTCCTTCTGTTGGTGAACAATACCCCAGATAGTTTATTGTATGGCCCTTTAATGTATTTATACACAGTAACCGTATCCCCATGCAAGCGCTTTTTCTCTAGCATACATAATTGTAACTTATCCAATCTCTCTTCATATTCAAGCTCCCCCAATCCCCTTATTAATTTAGTTGCCCTTCTCTAAACCTTTCCATTTCAAAGATGTCCTTTTTGTTCACAGGATTCCAAAATTGCACAGCATTTACAAATGAGGCCTCACCAATGCTTTGTAAAGAGGGAGAATAACATTTTTCTCCCTTTAATCCATACCTCTCTTTATACAAGACAATACCATGCTGGCTCTAGCTGTTGCTGCCTGGCACTGCTTGCTACCTTTAAGTTTGCATGCCTAAGTTGGCGTGCAGGTCAGGTAGCGGGTGCAGGTCTGGTTTCAGATCTATTTAATTTTGTGTGGGGTAAGGTTGTAGGTCTATCTACTTGTAGGCATGTCTGTAATGGAACTGACCAGCAAAGTGGGTGTGGGTAATGAATTTGCATTTATGGGTCGGTCTGAAAAATCGGAGCAGTGCTGGGTACTCTTCTAGTAATATTTAATCTTAATTAGTTTAAATGTTGCGCAATATGCAGAGATGGGCTTTTTTAGGTATACAGAGAATGAAACCAAAAAAGAAAGTTTGAGTAAGATAATATGCCTCAGCAACCTTCTCAGCATTGAAAACTCCTCTCATGTGCCCTTCCTTTTTCTCTATGAGCTCATTTTAAGTTCGGCTTGTTGCAAGCTGAAACTGCCATTTCCTGCCTGCCAGTAGCTTATTAGATTTTGTTGCATTTCTGCACATGTGTGATCTCAGCCCCCTCTTTTTAATCCCGGTGATGCATGAATATATTGAATCAAAAATCTTCAAAACAGAACACGCTGGGAATTGCAAAGAACTTCAATGAGATTTATGGCCTGTCGATTCTGGCAGAGAGTTTAGGTGGAGTTGGGAATAATGTGTAGAGGCCCAGCTCACATTCCAACCATCACCATAGTACAGGTGTGACTGTCGTTGCTGCCAAATATATATAGATGAGTGTTGGATACAGACAGGGCTATGTTTTAAGGCAGTGATCAATTGAGGAGCTTCAACATGTTCAGTTGTCATTTGCAAACACTTCAACACTGCTAAATATGGACATCACACATATGTTGCTTACACTCTGCAGTAGTTCATACATAGCTCTCAAAGTATTTTTTTTAAAAAAAAACAGAAAACATTTTGATAACATAATGTATAGTTTTATTTACTTTAATATGAAATGGAGCAGATTAAAACATATAACAAAATCTGCATCCGGATGCTTCGTTCCTCTATAAATTAATATATTAAAGAACAGTGTGCTTATTAAATGTGTTAAAGCTTAGATATGAAACCTTCTCTAAACCTCGATACTGAATTTTAACTAAGGTTGTACACTTTAGATCATCTTTCCGATAGCTGCAGATGTCTCTTCCATGTCGTATTTTGGAAAATAGCAACAGCAGTTCTCTAAGTGACCCCCTGATTCTTCTTCAGGATAAATAGTCTCCAATTCTTTGCCATTTTCACTTGAAAGAGCTGGACTGTTTTGTTGAGGAACCTTTCCTTTATGGCTATGAGTTTCTTCTTCTATCTCTTTTTTGGAGGTCACTTTCTTATTCTCCAAAGGACTGTAAAATAATGAACAGCAACAAATTCATATTTTACTTCAAAGTTACATTTTATCATTAAAAACAATCCATTAAGCAAGCTCTTTACTGCATTCCATCAAACACATATCTAGCCATCAAGCTACAACTCAACTACAGCTTTTACCCCATTAACACAGCAGAAATCCCATAAAACTAAGTAAGATAAAGATGTGATTGCATTGCCCCGAGAAAGTCTTATGCTATTTATGGCTGGTAAATTGTTTGCACTCAATTACTTTCTAAGGGGCCTGGGTGTCTTGACATTGAGGAATAAGATGTTTTTATTATTATTATTATTATATTATATTTAGCATAAAGGGGCACACTGGTGGTGGTGGTGGTGGGGAATAAGAGCAAGATTTACCAGATTTTCATTTTCCCTGTCCCTGTTCAGCAATAGCTGTACTCACATATGCTGCCTCTGGCTCTCTTCATTTTTTTTTAGCAATTTTTGGATGTAATTAAAATGCCACTGCTTCAAGGAAGGTTTTTTTCTGACATTCATGCTGAAATACAAGATTGAAAGTTTATTAAAGGTAATCTACAGCCCTTCAGTATTCACTAGATTCTTTATACATAAACCTGTTTTTTTAAAGAGACAGGGCTCGGATAGGACAGGGTTTCATAGTGCATCTGACACAAACAACCGTCTCTGTTTCCCGCTAAATGTACCATTTGCCACTCTCTACAGTTATCGAACAAAACAAGGGATCTTTTAGGTCTTAACTCTACCTGCAAAGCTGTCTCAAGCAGTAGGAGAGATTCAATATATAGCTGGAGTGAGTTGTTAATGTTCTAATTGAAGAAGAGACAATTTTATATTAGGTAAATTAGAGTATGTAATTCTTTGGTGTTTCTGTTTATATATGACAGAATTCCACTGGAATTAAATAAATTCAGTGCAAGGATCAGAATCAGTTTACATGTACTCTAGGTGTGTGGGCTTTAAGAAGCTTCAAAGTAAATTAGCTTTGTTATTTTCAAATATTATTGGCATTAAATGTTGAATACTCATGGATGTGAAGGTGCATTAAAGACAGTCACCCAACAGCACACATGTCAAACACAATCTGGCCCATTTGGCTATTTTTGTGGCCCCCAGTGACTATACAGCATCCAAGACCTACTAGACTGCTATCAATTTGTGCAGTCCCAAGCAGCGGGGTAACTATAGATCTGCCTGTTAGATACTGTTTTTGAACAGCTGATCCTGGGCACCTTTACTAAGATACGCACAATCAGCTGTTTAACAGCTGGTCGAGGTATCTAGCGGGCAGATCTGTAGTTACACCGCTGCTTGGTTCTGCACAAATGGGACTTGCACAAATGGACTGCAGCATAGTAAGGCATAAATGCAGTCACTAATGTAACAGCTGATCATGTATTGAGACAAGGGCTGAGGAGGGAGGTGTGAAAATGGGCCTTCCATTGGTTTGGCCATTCCATTACCATGCCAGAATAGTAAGGTGGGCATTCCACGTTAGCACATGATCCCGCCATAGGCAGAGGACCCAGTCCAAAACAGTGAGCTTCACACCCTTTCCCTGCCGAGACCCAGCACTAGGCACAAGCATGACAGAGTCTCAATCCTGCACCTGCTAAGTATCTTAATAAAAAGAATTCGGCCCACCACTTAGCCTGTCTTTTTGATTTTGGCCCCTTATATGATTGAGTTTGACACCCCTGCTCTACAGCCATGTATTATTCTTTTGAAGCTTCTATTGCTTCCTTGCGTTTATCGTGATCCTTATAATTGAAAATGATTTTAAAGGACCAACCCTTCTCTTCTAACTTTGAAGTTGGCAACAATATGTACCAAAACAACTGGGTCTTTCCCAGCCCCACCCTATGATTTCTTTACACGTTACAACATGTCAAACACTAACACCAGCTAGGCAACAAACTGTTTGGCATGAAGAATCCTGGCAGCAGATTTTGTCTACTTTTCTATAAAAAGAGTCACCAACCATCTACCTATCCTTCCTGGCACTTGGCCCCCCTCCATTATGTTGGAGCTGCTGGTTCACTTGATGCTTAAAATTAAAGGTGAGCCAGCTCCATACATTCTACATCTGAGCTTTCACCAAAAAAGCCAGGGTCCTCCACAACATTTTCACATAAGATGGCTACAGCCAAGCATCCTTTCAGATTTATGAGAAGGAGAGGGAACAATCGGACTATCTAGTGCTGGTTGGTAAATATTGTTGCTAGTTGTCTATTAAAAAAGGATTGCCAATAATATATAATCTCTGCATGGTCCTATAAAGTGCCAAACGTGAAACAACACAGTTCTAGTCTATTAACTAATTGATCACACCCATTCAACCATTTTTTTATTAGTTCTATACCAAAACCAGTTACATGTTGTAAACAAGTTAATCTAGAATCACAACACTTAAAGGACAACTCCACCCTCATAAGAACATCTTTTAGAAAGAATGGCCTCTTTAAAATATGTTGATATATCATAGTTTGTCCTGTGAATTCATTACTGTATACCTGCTATGCTTCTGGATGCCTCATGAAAACTGAGCAATTTAGAAACCTGTACTTGGCTTCTCATGGCAAGCCCCGACAGTGACTATCATTTTTGTTATTCATATCCTATGGGAGAGCAAAGCACACTTTAGGGAGTTCTGCTTTGTTGTTTTTTTATTTAACTGGGGACACACGGTGGGTTTGGTGTTTTTAGGAACATTTGTAAAACTTGGTGTGGGGGTTTTATATGCATGATGTTTATCCAATAAACCGCTTTTTTGATAGTAACTCTTAATGTGGTAGTGCCATTGTGGGGGGTCTGGGTATTGAGGGTTTTCCCTGTATACAGCTTTCTTTAGTTATTTTGAGCTTTTAGTGTTTTACCTCCCTGAGCACCACTTAAAGTGAGTGATCCACAGAGTATAAGAAGCTGTGCATCTTTCTCTTTAATATAGTAAAAGGTCACTATTCATGCTGGTCTAAATTTAATGTAAGGATATAAAAACCTCTGCAAAATGAATTAATGGCCATTATAATTAAAGGACACCTTGATCTAAAACCAGTAATCTGTACCTTACCTTTCGTTTTGATACAGGCGCTGGGAAATTTACCTAAATAACACATGGTTTGTGCTTTACTTCCCAACATTCTAGTATCACACAGTTTGGTCAACGACCATTATGTTCTGCACATGCTCAGTCCTTAGCTATGGCAGTAACTTGTTACAGTTGGTCACACCCATTAATAACCTCTAGCCAATCCTTTTACAGGACAGATAAAGCAAGGAAGCATGTGACTGAGGTCAGGGGGTGTGGTCTGACACTGCACATACACACAGATACTTCATCCAGTTCTTAACAGGTTTACATTTAGTTTAATACAATTAACTGAAGTGGGATTTTGTATCTTATTAGTGTATTAAGGGGAGTTGTTTTCAGATTCTGAAGTGTAAAAAATTGGATTTAGTTCTCCTTTAAAAAAAAACTGTGAGGGAGGCACCGACTGTTGGACGTTATCCATAGGATTGCAAGCCTAAACAACTAACTACAATTCAAGTGAAGCATATTCAGTTATAGTTTAAGACGCTTGACAAACATTGTCTATTAACACGATAATGTCTTAAACAAAGAACTTACAGGTCTATTATCTGAGGCCAATATCCCAGGCAGAACATTTATGAATTGTGTGTATTGGAAGGATTGCATTTCTGTTGGGTTTGTCTAGGCCAAGGACATGGCTCATTTGAGAATAGATTCTTATCTGCTGCTATTTCAATATGGTAAGAGGTGTGATTTATGGTGTTTGCTGCAGCTTATTGACAGCTATTTTCAGACATATCAAAAAGGAAGATAAAGATTTACACATCAATAAAATTGTATGACAAACAAAGGTGCATCGCATACGTAAGCAACTACTCAAGGATGCAACATGGCCAATTTAATATGCAGATGCACTGATACAAATCCTGTGGCTAGTATATTGTAATTTAAATCAAAATCGGGGGAAGATTCTACTGTGCAGTTTTAATCAAACTTTATTTACATTTGGTGATGAACTGCAATACCAATATGTCCATTGCATAGCGGTATAACAGTAAATGGTGAGTGTGATGGTAGCATTCCCAGCTGGGTGAAAAGTCTAGTGGATCCAAGCTTGTCAATATTAAAACAGAATGGTTCTAACATGTAAGGGGGTATAAGGGCTAGGCCACACTAGCGCATTTTTTGCGCACGCGTTTTGCGCTCACGATTGCGCATGCAATTTTTTTTAACATATGTTTCCGTTTTGGTAGCGCATGCGTCCACCATTTTTGGTGAATTAACACATGCGTTTCTATAACAGAAAATGGCAAATTCGCATGCGCAAAACGCACAGGAATCGCGCACACAGTTGCATGCGATAACGTGTGCGCGATTTGGTGCATTGTAGTGTCGCCTTGGCCTCAAGGTCCATTTTTTGATTACTTAATCGATCAGATCTGCTTAAGGTCCAGTACACATGGGATAGTTTTAACCCTGCCTTTCCAAATGACAGACTACCAATCAGTCAACCAATCAGTAGTTTTTTGATCAATTAAACAAAACAAACAAGCAATACTTAATTACTATTAAGTATTAATTATTAATAATATATTAATATTTTGGTGCAAGCGATTGCGTGGCCTATTGCCAATTTGAATTTGAACATTTGGTTGGACGTAATGAAAATTTCCATTGATATCTCAATCATGATAGACCACAATATTGCACTGGACAATTGATCAGGCCGACATATTGTCCCATGTGGACTGGATACTGGAAATACAAGTGTTTAAAAAAAAAAAAGCAAATCATTTACTTTTGTAACATACTCTATTGTAACAATTACTTCCTGCTTATGAAAACCAATGCCATTCTATTCTTAGTGAGCTCTGCTGACAAGAAATCCTGCTGGTTATAAACATGTAAATAATGTTAAATTATAAGGTTAAATAAGAACAGAACAAAACTGTATCATATGGGCAAACAGGAGAATTACTCAAGGATGTAAACACCAAAGGGCCCCCAAACCAAAGGTTTTATATGGTGGAAGGTTGAAAGGTTGCACGCCCATGCAGCATTTTTACCAGGACCCCCACAGATCTCCATAGATATTTTTACATTGAAAACCTTTTGATGGCATTCGGCCCATTCTTGCCCATGAGGCTTTGAAGAAACGTGCTTAATTTTTCTCCTATAGGCAGTAATTAATTAGCATTGAACTAGCCTTTTTTCATCAAAGTATTACAGTATAATAAACAGATAATATCCTACAATAATGAGATGATATACTTCAACTATGCTATGTCACTTCCCCCTGTCCTACCAGTTACTTAACAATATATATACCAGTATATATCTAAATTGAGGGGCACTTAGTGCCCTTCAAAGTGACCCCCCAATACACAATAATAAATAGAACTGAACAAGAATACCAATTCTAAATATGCATCACAATCCTATGAATGTACAGGGAAAACAATATCCTTCATGAATATTACATAAGTACAATTGAAGGTATAGCATGCAGTATACAGGGTAAACAAGGATCAAACTGGAAGATCACTTATATTCCCAGTATAGTAGTGCCAGGGTATGGCAGGGGGAGCAGTTAAAAAATAGAATGAATGCCAGACACATGTCATCCGAACAAACGGACCTCAATTTTTTACATTGAACATTTGTGATGGTATTTGGCACATTTTAGCCCATGAGGCTTCAAAGAAACATGCTTAATTTTTCTCCTATAGGCAGTAATAGGTTTTCTTTAGGTCTAACCTGGGAATTAATTAGCATTGAACTAGCCTTTTTTCATTAATCAGATTATATGCTTTGTAATGTAATTTTTGTCAAATTCCAAGATGTAAAATTGGTTACGGCTGGGTACACACACGTTGGGATCCTTCGTCCCGACTGGCTATTCTAAACTTGTGACTGGTTGGGCAGGATGAAGGACTGTCATTGCGGCAAAAGTGCTGTCGATAGAGGACCACACGATCTGCAGTGGGATTCCGACCCACCCAATCGCTCATTTGTCAGATTCGGACAAAAGGTCAAACCCGTTCCCTAAAAAAAACCTCCAACACTAAAAAGTTGGTCGCTTTGCTGCAATGTAAGTTTACACATTGGCAATGCACAGCAGATCAGTGCACCGCGCTTGACTAGAAATATACACACTGGAATTTATCGCCTAATCGGCATCTCATTCATCTGGGACCGTGGGTGAAACCAAAATTTAATTTTGTGTCCACACAGATGATATATATCTGCGCACACAATGGATAAAAAATTTAAGGGGCATGTCCACCCCCAAAACTATAATTTAACCCAATACTGGCCCCACTGTGTAGTGTAATAAAATCCTTACCTTACATCTCAGCTCCAAACGGCTGCCCTTCAATGTCCATCCAAAGTCCCAAAAACTGGCCACCAGATGTGAAGGGTTCAAGTTCATGTTATACATTATTTGCTTGACATTTAGCTTAGCAATATAGCATCCATTTTATATGAGCTATTCATATTGTGTGCTGTTTATATTTCACATTACAGGAGGCCTTTTCTTAGAATAAGTTTCTACTCCCATTTTACTCCATATTCAAGGTCTCTAACCTTGAAGTACAATAAATGTAGTATTATCATGAAGGAACACTGGAACACTGTGAAATGTCACTGATTTCTCAAGAAACGAAATCTGTCTTTTTTACTATGTTTTGTGTATCATGTGGGCTAGTTTTATCTATATAACCCAGAGTGCTACGCAATAAACTAGAGTGAATGATTTTGGACTTGTAGACTCTGTGTCATTTTCTTAGCCTGAATCACTCTCCCAGAATTCCAACCGGATCATCTGAGGCTCACTGGTTTACTTGGTAATTGTGGATACTTAGATACATCTGATACAACTGATATGTTCCCTTACAGTTTTTGGAGGTTCCACCGAGATCGGAGGGTCATTCCCAGAGGTTCGGTAAGATATTCCAAACTTGTTTGTTTGTGTTACGAGCTTATGGGCTCTGGCCAGCCTCTGATCTGAACAAAGTATATTGATTAAGGGAATCAATTATA
The DNA here is from genome assembly GCA_019447015.1 of Hymenochirus boettgeri. Lineage (NCBI taxonomy): Eukaryota > Metazoa > Chordata > Amphibia > Anura > Pipidae > Hymenochirus > Hymenochirus boettgeri. The sequence goes on along the minus strand of CM033469.1, from coordinate 82,387,395 downwards.
GAGGGAAGTAAGTCTGGATCAGACGGTCAGGGACCCTTAACTATCAGAGGGTTGGCGTACCCATAGTATCGCAGGGTTGGCAAACCCTGGGTATCGCAGGATTAGGGGTCCAAGGGTCTGCGAACCCATAGTAACCTAGGATCTAGAGTCCCATTATTGGAAGATCCATATCATTGGGTTAGAGTCCCATCATTGGAAGATCCAGAATATTGGGTTAGAGTCCCATCATTGGAAGATCCAGAATATTGGGTTAGAGTCCCATTATTGGAAGATCCAGAATATTGGGTTAAGAGTCCCATTATTGGAAGATCCAGAATATTGGGTTAGAGTCCCATTATTGGACGATACGTGGTTGTGAGACATTTCACTTGGTTAGTCTGTCCGGGTGTGATTAGCCCCTAATCCCAGAGCCTCAGAGGATCCGATAACTCTTGTGTTTTCTTATTCTGTCGCATAGAAGTATAAGTTAATCTGTCTGTATGACTCAAGTATCTGGTTGGTAAGTGTAGGGATCAGAGTCATTGGAAGTACTGTTGGCAAAGTGTAAGACGCACCATTCCTATGGCTAGACATTGTTGGCCGATGACCCTTAGTGAGTGATAGCACGGTGACACCGAGTCGCGTACTTGTGTATATTTTTGTATATATCTGTCTGTTAATAATCGTGTTGTATTAGGAATGTTATTAGAGATTAGAGGCAGCTATTCAGGTGGCGACCTGTAGATAGATAGTTAATGTTTGCTCCTTAACTAGGAGTTACTTCTGGCACGGAGTGTAAAACAAAAGTGTTAAGCTTAATCATTTATAGAATGGACAGTGTGGTCCAGTTCATTTGAAGTTCGAACTTCTGAAAAGTTATGAGTTGTTTTGCTAGCTAGCATTATTCGGAACAAGGGACCCTACTGTTTTGTGTGTCTTGTGTGTTTTGTGTGAAGCTGTTTTGTCTGTCAAATTTGTTTATTTGCTGCATTTGCTGCGCTTGCTATTTTTGCTCTGCTTATTGTAAACCTTCTTGCTTACAGGATGGAAAGTTTCCCAGTAAGGTGTCTGACCCAAACAATTGTCTTAAACTATTTTGAATTGTCTTTAATTTTGAGTTTACAGGTTTTCGTGTGCTCCAAAATACTGATAACAAAACCAGAGTGGTACAGGAACTCCAAAGAATTTTCCTGGAAAAAGTCCAAAAATTATGTGATTTGTGTTGGTGGTACAGTTTATAGCAATCAATAGGTGGATAATATAGTGGGTTGGATAGAAGATGTAAATTCCCATTGAGAGCTCTTTTAGTGAATTTTATTAGAATTTAAATTAATATAAATAAGTGAGGTTAATTTTGGATAATGGTAGCTTCACTTAGAATGTTTGGACTCTATCTGGGAGATTCAATAAAAGTTCTTATAGTTAAAAATGGTGTTAACTTTGCCCCAACCAATCAGATCTTTTTTAACATTTGAAAGCGAACATCTGATTGGTTGGGGCAAAATTAGCACCATTTTTAACGATAAGAACTTTTATTGAATAACCCTGTATGTTCTCTTTTATAAATCTATTTTCCTTTCTGTTTCTTACTAGTATTGTAAAGTTCTGTGTCTAATCATTATCTGCAGTGTCTACATTCCTGACACCCCTCTTCTCCCTCTTTCTCTTCTTTTGCTTGTGGATAAGCACAAATAGAGTTGAGGTGTAACTAGTTTTAGTGGGACTTAAATAATTCTCATAGTGATTTTAATTGTTTTGCAACTGCACATTCACAGTCATAGGAAAATAAAGACTTATAGAATTTTATATTGAATTATAGAATTTTAGACTGTGTTAGAAAGTTCAAGCAAATGTTGATGTAAGAGGAAGGTGAATAGGCAAATACAGGAAGAAATTATTAGAGAGATTTTATTTTTTTGGGAGAAAGCAGATTAAGAAGGTGGTAGAGGGCAAGGATCTGGTAGAGGTTATGGTTCATTTGTAATAAATTAGATCATTAAAGGGCCGTTATATCTCTGGAGCTAAATAGGACGTGAAAGTACAATCACATATGAAATATCCTCTTATGATGGCAGTGGTAATGAATTTCCCCACTGGTCACTCCCTTGCTCTAGTACAATTGATGGATGAAATGTGTGATCCTATTTGTGTTCTTCATATACAAGGTAAACTGTTATACAGGAGCTATGTGCTTCTCTATTAAGGCTTCCTTATATGAAGGTCCCACAGCTGAAAGCAAACCTTTTGTAAAGATTATTGGGGAACCTCCATAAACGTACAGTATGAAATATTTGTCACTAATAAGGACGATGTCTTATTATTATTGTCTTATTATTACTTCAAATTATTAACAAATTACCCCTTTAACTTGCTAGTGCAGAATCTAGTAAGTAAATTGTATACCTCAATTTTCTTTGGTGATATAACTTGTTGGAAGTAACAGTCAATATGTGTTATTTCCAATGCCCTTATTTATCCCAGTGGTTTGTATCTTTGTAAAGCAAATAGCAATTGTAAGGACAATCTCCCCATGTTGTGCCCCTATATCCTGCTCATAATACAGATAATTCCTAAAGTTATCAGCATTCAGGTCAATACCCAATGTAATACAGTTGTTGGATTTAAAGGGCAACTCCACCCACATAAGAACATCTTTTAGAAAGAATGGCCTTTTTAAAATATGTTGGTATATCCTACTTTGTCCTATGAATTCATTACTGTATGCCCGCTAGGCTTCTGGATGCCTCATGGAAACTGAGCCTTTTAGAAACCTGTACTGAGCCTTTACTGAGCCTGGGCATGCTCAGAAAAGGCAGACAGGGGATTAACATTCAGTCATTAGCTGTGATGTCAACTGTCAAATCCATAACTGACAGTTACTAACTGGAAGAACCAGGAAGCAGAAACAGGGAAACAGGACATTGTGCAGGATTTCAGATTAGATTTATATATTTCACATTTCAAACTATTACCCTTTAGGGTTTGGGGGGGTGATTTACCTGTATGTAAGTTTTCATTTTGGGGCTGGACTTGCCCTTTAAGACATGCTTTCATTCTGCATGTCAGCTGGTGCTACAGCTCAGTCTTTTTGTATTCATTTTGTGAAGAGTCCCATTTCATGTGTCACTGTTTGACACACAGACTTGGTGGATTCACCAGTGACAAACTCTATGGCTCTCTGTGAGGTGTTAAAATAATAATGGGTTCAGCCACATGGTTCTAAGATTATTGAAATGTGTTAATAATGATTTGTTATTGTGTAGCCAGAGCACGGAGGTATGTCATAAGCTCTCTCTCTCCTCAATTTCCTTGTATCAAAAGCCTCCAGAAAATACAATACTGCAAAGACTATGTTCAATATCTTGGTTGTATAATATCTAAGGGTGAATATCTGGTCGGTCCCGCCAGAAATAAATACATTTTTGCACTTAAAACGCCCTGTGATAAAGCTGAATTGGTCAGCTTCATGCATTTTTGCAAACAATGGATCCAAGCCAGCTCCCACTGGGACCAAATGCTCCAAAAAGCACCACCAAAGACTGTCCAGACATCATTTTATGGACATCAAAAATGACAAAGGGTGTTTAAATAATTACTGTATATTGACCTGTGCCCCTGCTCTGGGTCTTGTGAATTATGATAAACATTTTCAATTGTATTATAAAAAAAATATTGTAAAACCATGGTGGCAGTTTTATCACAATATCACAGAGACATTTTGAAACTAGTCACTTATTTTTCTAAATCATTGGCAGTCACTGTTCAGGGGATGCCTTAATGTTTGTGCACCCTGCAGCCTGTGCAATGGTCATTCAAGCCTCCAACTCTATTATACTGGGTAAGGTAAATGTTTAATGTGTATCCCATTATGTTTTATAAATCCTTAAGAATATAGATACCTAATATATAGATATCAACTATCTAGTGCCTATCTTATTTTAAATCCATCATGGGCTTAACAGTTAAATATATTACAAAGTTTTATCTTTGGTACATTCCTTTTTTCTACTATACAGTAATATTAATATTACAGATTAGATTAATAACACGGCAATAAATATTTATAATATATGTATAGATCTTTCCCTAGTCCAATTTATTGTCTAATTCTCTACTAATTAGAACTAATATGTTTGAAGGTGTTTTGTGTATAGTGTTTATAGATCTTCCACTTCCTGGTTTTGTTTACAAGTTTAGTCCGTTACTGTATTTTGTTTATTTAATCTTTTCTTTAACTCGTACCTGTGTTTTGTTCAAAGTATAAGCTGTTAGTTTACTAATTCCAATTTGTGATTTAGTTTATGATTTTAGTAGAATTTGGCAGTAGATACAGTTTGTACTGTACGTTTTGATTGTTTAATTGTTTTTAGTTGCTTAATTAAATATTTGTCGGATCTTTTCTTGTTGCTTACGGTCTCCTAGACAGTATATCTGTTAAGCCGCTACTTTTCCATTTCTTTTTCGTTTCTTTCATTCCCACTTTTCCCTGAGGAGTTATTATTATTTTAGTTTAAGTTTTTGTTTTCCTCCTGACAATTTTTTTAGACATTTCATGCATTGATTTTAGACCCTTTGGGTCTTTATTAAAGAGGGGGTAGTGATAGTAATAATAGGGCTCATAAAAACTTTAGCCCCATTGTTAATTGTTTAATTACTTTATGTGGTAAATTCATTAGTCCATTGTGTCCATATGTAGCAATTTTGATTAAGAAGTAAGCAACTATGGTGATGTTTCTTTGTCTTTTCCATTACCTATCTAGTGTCCTGATGTACCCCCTGATGCATTATTTTAAGCCTGGAGACATGGCCCTGGTTGTGGCACCATGTTAACACAACTTTCTGGAATCCCAGATGACCCCCCCCCCCTAATTCTGGTTTCACGCTTCAACGTTAAAGAGAACAGGCATATTCCACAGATGACAACACAGCCCACTAGCCTCAGGAAGTCCAAGTCCAAGTTCCAGATGATATCAGTCAAGTCCGGGAGACTCCCTAATGATCTGCCTTTCATTGTGGGATATTTTTATTTCACTAAGCTCAACTTGGTCTTGTTTACCAATTTTATTATTTCGTTGACACTGATCTTATAAGGCTCCAATGCTTAAATACACCCCATGCACAATTACTATCTAAGCACAGATTTTTTTTATAAAAACATTGCAAATTGTATAAGACATTATTAAAACTTGCCTCATTTAATCCCTACTCCCTGTTTTCTGTCAAGATTGTTGATGATGAACTATACTCTCTCAACTTGAGTGTATCCAGATGATTTATTGGTTTTATCCAAACACTATTTTTTCAACGAATGTACATTGTGACAATTCAAACCCATAGTATCATTAGTCTCATGTAATTCTGTGAATATGATATGCATTGCAATTGTTGTGATTTATCTATTTCTAATTAGGCATATATAATATTCTTTTAAAGGACAATGTTTTACAGTAATATTAAAGGACATTATACTCACCTTCCCTCCGCTCCTCTTCCTTGTTGCTTAGCTTTTACCAAGGGTGAGGACCTGAACCGCTAAGTCCTCACCCTTGGGTTTGCGCAGCCTACACAGAGTCTCAGAACAAAGCTGCTCTGGTAGGCTCTGCCCCTCCTCCCGCTTCGGTGACGAGGCCAATAGAAGGCATGCTCTGCAACAAGCGTGCCTTCCTATTGGCCTCGTCGCCGACGAGGCCAAAGCTAAGGAACAAGGAAGAGGAGCGGAGGGAAGGTGAGTATAATTGTCCTTTAATTACACATATCTGACACAAATAGTTATTTACGTCCCTGTGCCATAAGTACTCTCAATATATTATCCTCCATATTAAATCTGTTGGTCTGTATAATTACGAACCCTGATTAATTTGCCCCAGACTGTAAGTCTATGCTTATTTAGTCTTGCCATTTACTATGGGGGATTACTGATGTTATTGTTTATTAGTAGCTAATGAAATTAACTAGTCAAGGCCATTATGGCCCTGCATATCCACCCTGATCCCAATAAAGACCTAACTTCTCTCTCCTCATCCTTCGAGGAAAGAGAAGAGTACCTATGGTAATCTTTGATCCTCATGTCTATATTGATTCTATTGGGGTCCCAAGAGGGGTCCCTAATGAATTTAAGGCCAAGACCAGGTAGCCACTTTTTTTTTAAAGCCCTTATCCTCTTACGATTGGATTAATATAGCTATTAATAACCAGCAAGATTTGTCAATTATACCAGAGATGCTTTACAAGGTATAGCTGAACAACTCCAAGCTGATTCCACCATGACTTTTCAGAACAGAATTGCACTCGATATGATTCTGGCTGAGAAGGTGGTGTGTATGGTATGATTAAGGGCATTGGTTTCCTGTTGAACTTATTTTCCTAATAATATGGGAACAATGGTAAAGTAATTATTGCAATTAGAAACTTGAGGATCTTTCCATTGAACTTAAAAAAATTAAGGTATTGCAACCCCTGGGTTCAATATTTTAGTTTGTTTACAATTGGAAACAAGCTTTGGTTCAACTTGGTATAATTATTTTCATTATATTAATTGTTGTAGTTTTCATTGTCTGTTGTGTTATCCCATTTATTAAAACGTTGTTTAAAAATGTTACACCTCACCTATTAAATCTCCATCTATCTGGGAGATCAATAAAAGTTCTTATAGAAAATGGTGTTACTTTGCCCCAACCAATCAGATCTTTTTTAACATTTGAAAGCGAACATCTAGTGGTTGGGGCAAAATTAGCACCATTTAACGATAAGAACTTTTATTGAATAACCCTGTATGTTCTCTTTTATAAATCTATTTTCCTTTCTGTTTCTTACTAGTATTGTAAAGTTCTGTGCTAATCATTATCTGCAGTGTCTACTTCCTGACACCCCTCTTCTCCCTCTTTCTCTTCTTTTGCTTGTGGATAAGCACAAATAGAGTTGAGGTGAACTAGTTTTAGTGGGACTTAAATAATTCTCACAGTGATTTTAATTGTTTTGCAACTGCCTCACAGTCATAGGAAAATAAAGACTATAGAATTTTATATTGAATTATAGAATTTAGACTTGTTTAGAAAGTTCAAGCAAATGTTGATGTAAGAGAAGGTGAGGCAATACAGGAAGAAATTATATAGAGATTTTATTTTTTTGGGAAAAGCAGATTAAAGGTGGTAAGGGCAAGGATCTGGTAGAGGTTATGGTTCTTTGTAATAAATTAGATCATTAAAGGGCCGTTTATCTCTGGAGCTAAATAGACGTGAAATACAATCACATATGAAATATCCTCTTATGATGGCAGTGGTATGAATTTCCCCACTGGTCACTCCCTTCTCTAGTACAATTGAGTATGAAATGTGTGATCCTATTTGTGTTTCTTCATATACAAGTAACTGTTATACAGAGCTATGTGCTTCTCTATTAAGGCTTCCTTATATGAAGGTCCCACAGCTGAAGCAAACCTTTTGTAATTATGGGGGAACCTCCATAACGTACAGTATGAATATTTGTCACTAATAAGGACGATGTCTATTATTATTGTCTTATATTACTTCAAATTATTAACAAATTACCCTTTAACTTGCTAGTGCAGATCTAGTAAGTAAATTGTAACCTCATTTTCTTTGGTGATATAACTTGTTGGAAGTAACAGTCAATATGTGTTATTTCCAATGCCCTTATTTATCCCAGTGGTTTGTATCTTGTAAACAAATAGCAATTGTAAGGACAATCTCCCCATGTTGTTGCCCTATATCCTGCCATAATACAGATAATTCCTAAGTTATCAGCATTCAGGTCAATACCCTGTAATACAGTTGTTGGATTTAAAGGCAACTCCACCCACATAAGAACATCTTTTAGAAAGAATGGCCTTTTTAAAATAGTTGGTATATCCTACTTTGTCCTGAAATTCATTACTGTTGCCCGCTAGGCTTCTGGATGCCTCATGGAAACTGAGCCTTTAGAAACCTGTACTGAGCCTTTACTGAGCCTGGCATGCTCAGAAAAGGCAGACAGGGGATTAACATTCAGTCATTAGTCTGTGATTGTCAACTGTCAAATCCATAACTGACGTTACTAACTGGAAGAACCAGGAAGCAGAAACAGGGAAACAGGACATTGTGCAGGATTTCAGATTAGATTTATATATTCACATTTCAAACTATTACCCTTTAGGGTTTGGGGGGTGATTTACCTGTATGTAAGTTTTCATTTTGGGCTGGACTTGCCCTTTAAGACTGCTTTCATCTGCATGTCAGCTGGTGCTACAGCTCAGTCTTTTTGTATTCATTTTTGAAGAGTCCCATTTCATGTTCACTGTTTGACACACAGACTTGGTGGATTCCCAGTGACAAACTCTATGGCTCTCTGTGAGGTTTTAAATAATAATGGGTTCACCACATGGTTCTAAGATTATTGAATGTGTTAATAATGATTTGTATTGTGTAGCCAGAGCCACGGAGGTATGTCATAAGCTCTCTCTCTCCTCAATTTCCTTGTATCAAAAGCCTCCAGAAATACAATACTGCAAAGACTATGTTCAATATCTTGGTTGTATATCTAAGGGTGAATATTGGTCGTGTCCGCCAGAAATAAATACATTTTTGCACTTAAAACGCCCTGTGATAAAGCTGAATGGTCAGCTTCATGCATTTTTGCAAACAATGGATCCAAGCCAGCTCCCACTGGGACCAAATGCTCCAAAAAGCACCACCCAAAGACTGTCCAGACATCATTTTATGGACATCAAAATGACAAAGGGTGTTAAATAATTACTGTATTGATGTGCCCCTGCTCTGGGTCTTGTGAATTATGATAACATTTTCAATTGTATTATAAAAAAATATTGTAAAACCATGGTGGCAGTTTTATCACAATATCACAGAGACATTTTGAAACTAGTCACTTATTTTTCTAAATCATTGGCAGTCACTGTTCAGGGGATGCCTTAATGTTTGTGCACCCTGCAGCCTGTGCAATGTCATTCAAGCCTCCAACTCTATATACTGGGTAAGGTAAATGTTTAATGTGTATCCCATTATGTTTTTATAAATCCTTAAGAAATATAGATACCTAATATATAGATATCAACTATCTAGTGCCTATCTTATTTAAATCCATCATGGGCTTAACAGTTAAATATATAACAAAGTTTTATCTTTGGTACATTCCTTTTTTCTACTATACAGTAATATTAATATTACAGATTAGATTAATAACACGGCAATAAATATTTATAATTAGTATAGATCTTTCCCTAGTCCATTTATTGTCTAATTCTCACTAATTAGAGCTAATATGTTTGAAGGTGTTTTGTGTTAGTGTTTATAGATCTTCCACTCCTGGTTTTGTTTACAAGTTTAGTCCGTTACTGTATTTGTTTATTTAATCTTTTCTTTAACTCGTACCTGTTTTGTAAAGTATAAGTAAGCTGTTAGTTTACTAATTCCAATTTGTGATTTAGTTTATGATTTTAGTAGAATTTGGCAGTAGATACAGTTTGTACTGTACGTTTTGATTGTTTAATTGTTTTTAGTTGCTTAATTAAATATTTGTCGGATCTTTTCTTGTTGCTTACGGTCTCCTAGACAGTATATCTGTTAAGCCGCTACTTTTCCATTTTCTTTTCGTTTCTTTCATTCCCACTTTCCCTGAGGAGTTATTATTATTTTAGTTTAAGTTTTTGTTTCCTCCTGACAATTTTTTTAGACATTTCATGCATTGATTTTAGACCCTTTGGGTCTTATTAAGAGGGGGTAGTGATAGTAATAATAGGCTCATAAAAACTTTAGCCCCATTGTTAATTGTTTAATTACTTTATGTGGTAAATTCATTAGTCCATTGTGTCCATATGTAGCATTTTGATTAAGAAGTAAGCAACTATGGTGATGTTTCTTTGTCTTTCCATTACCTATCTAGTGTCCTGATGTACCCCCTGATGCATTATTTTAAGCCTGGAGACATGGCCCTGGTTGTGGCACCATGTTAACACAACTTTCTGGAATCCCAGAGACCCCCCCCCCTAATTCTGGATTCAGGCTTCAACGTTAAAGAGAACAGGCATATTCCACAGATGAAACACACAGCCCACTAGCCTCAGGAAGTCCAGTCCAATTCCAGATGATATCAGTCAAGTCCGGGAGACTCCCTAATATCTGCCTTTCATTGTGGGATATTTTATTTCACTAAGCTCAACTTGGTCTTGTTTACCAATTTTATTATTTCGTTGACACTGATCTTATAAGGCTCCAATGCTTTAATACCCCCCAATGCACAAAAACAATCTAAGAGCACATATTTTTTTATAAGGACATGTGCAAAGACATTATTAAAACTTGTCTCATTTAATCCCTACTCCTTGTTTCTGTCAAGATTGTTGATGTTGAACTATACTCTCTCAACTTGAGTGTATCCAGATGATTTATTGGTTGTATCCAAACACTATTTTTTCAACGAATGTAACATTGTGACAATTCAAAACCCATAGTATCATTAGTCTCATGTAATTCTGTGAATATGATATGCATTGCAATTGTTGTGATTTATCTATTTCTAATTAGGCAATATAATATTCTTTTAAAGGACAATGTTTTACAGTAATATTAAAGGACAATTATACTCACCTTCCCTCCGCTCCTCTTCCTTGTTGCTTAGCTTTTACCAAGGGTGAGGACCTGAACGCTAAGTCCTCACCCTTGGGTTTGCGCAGCCTACAGCAGAGTCTCAGAACAAAGCTGTCTGGTAGGCTCTGCCCCCTCTCCCCGTCAGTGACGAGGCCAATAGGAAGCATTCCTGCAAGAAGCCGTGCCTTCCTATTGGCCTCGTCGCCGACGAGGCCAAAGCTAAGGAACAAGGAAGAGGAGCGGAGGAAGGTGAGTATATTGTCCTTTAATTACACATTCTGACACCAAATAGTTATTTACGTCCCTGTGCCATAAGTACTCTCAATAATTTCTCCTCCATATTTAATCTGTTGGTCTGTATAATTACAGAACCCTGATTAATTTGCCCCAGACTGTAAGTCTATGCTTATTTAGTCTTGCCATTAATGGGGGATTACTGAATGTTTTTGTTTATTTAGTAGCTAATGAAATTAACTAGTCAAGGCCATTATGGCCCTGTATATCCACCCTGATCCCAATAAAGACCTAACTTCTCTCTCCTCATCCTTCGAGGAAAGAGAAGAGATGTACCTATGGTAATCTTTGATCCTCATGTCTATATTGATTCTATTGGGGTCCCAAGAGGGGTCCCTAATGAATTTAAGCCCAAGACCAGGTAGCCACTGGTTTTTAAGCCCTTATCCCTATACTAGTGTGCGATTGGATTAATTATGCTATAACCAGCAGAGATTTGTCAATTATACCAGAGATGCTTTACAAGGTATAGCTGAACAACTCCAAGCTGATTCCACCATGACTTTCAGACAGAATTGCACTCGATATGATTTGGCTGAGAAGGGTGGTGTGGTATGGTATGATTAAGGGCATTGGTTTCCTGTTGAACTTATTTTCCTAATAATATGGGAACAATGGTAAAGTAATTATTGCAATTAAGAAACTTGAGGATCTTTCCTTGAACTTAAGAAATTAAGGTATTACAACCCCTGGGTTCAATATTTAGTTTGTTTACAAGTTGGAAACAAGCTTTGGTTCAACTTGGTATAATTATTTTCATTATATTAATGTTGTAGTTTCATTGTCTGTTGTGTTATCCCTTTATTAAAACGTTGTTTAAAAAGTGTTACACCTCACCTATTAAATCTCCAACAATCCCACGTGAACATCAACCCCTTATTATAATATGTATATGGTGTATAATGTTTTGAAAACATGGTTATGTTTTAGAGGGGTTGAAGGGTTCAGTCATGTTATACATTATTGGCTTGACATTTAGCTTAGCAATATAGCATCCATTTTATATGAGCTATTCATATTGTGTGCTGTTTATATTTCACATTACAGGAGGCCTTTTCTTAGTATAAGTCCTTACACTACAGAAACAAATATCACACTATTCATATGACTTTGAAAATGCAGATTTTAGATGGACATGCTTGTAAAAAAAACTTGCACCATTTTTAACGATAAGAAATTTTTATTGAATAACCCTTTATATCTACTCTACTAGTGTATAAAAGGGAAATAAGGTGTTAAATATTGAAACCTCTTTTGAGATTTGCAAATTTCTTTGGTTGTAATGTAATGTCTTATCTAAACAAGGAATTGTTTTGTCAAACATCGTTTAAGGTATCACTCATATCAATTCCCTGGTAAACATATTATAAAATCAATGGGGACTTTATTTTCAGCACAGTAATGAGATATAGAAGTAATCTATTGGAAAACATTTTAAATGTAATGAAATCATGATGATTTGTCATGATTGTTCTGCCAAACTGTTGATTAAAATACAAATTGTGAAAGAGAATAAAAATGACAGAAATAGCTCTAGGATAACTGAGTCAGCTTGAAAACCTTTATACTAAAGAACTAAAGATTATGTACGGGAGGCCAGGAAGCTTCCAAATAGCTTTATACAGATAAATTGTTCAAAGTATGCAGATCCCTAAAGGAAACACAGGTATCCCACCCCTCCCGGATCTTCCGGGAGTTTCCCTCGAATCGGGGTGGTCTCCCGCGCTCCCGCGAGACGACCCCAATCTCCCGCGATGTTGAGGAGTCCTGAATCTCCTCCCCGCCATGCCCCCTTTTTGTGCACCACACCCCCGGACCGCCCACACCTCACCCACAAATCCACCCTCCCCACCTCCTAGGTGTCGTGCCCCACCCACGACGTGACGTAAACGATGTTAGCCACCATCGCCACCTCTCCTCCCCCCCTGCCCACAAGTACATGTGGCAGGGTGGGATGTCTGGAAACACATTTGGGGGATATATTGAGCACTGCTATTACTTGGTACAGCGTAATGAGCCAACAAGATTGATGTTCTTTGTAAATTGCAATTCCATTTAAATCTTTCCATGAACACAAATTGTTTGCAATGTGTACAGCAATGCAAAAAAATTTTTACTGTTAAAAAAAAGTGTCCCAAATTAACTTCCATCAGGTGATTTTCTCATATATCTCTTTTAGCAGGGGCATAAAATGCCTAATACTAGTACTGACAAAGGACCATATGAACAAGTTTGAATAGTTTCATGCTTTCTATAGATCTAAAGTATATGAGTTGAAGGTATATGTAAATGTGGTAAAATTCAATAAGATAGCAGATTTTAGAGTGCTGCTCTGTTAAGTTTTAGAATTTAGAAGAGAAAAAAAATACCTAATATTATGCCTACGCCTCACTATATACTTTGGGGAGAATACAGTGATTTATGGCCGTGCTACTTACTAGCCAGTACCCACAATGTATTACACACTAAGATTTAGCATACTGCGGGATCTCGGTAAGCGGCATGCTGTGCACGCAATAAAACAGCATGCTTTAGACATTAGATTCAATAAAAGTTTTAATGGTGATAATTTTGCCCCAACCAATCAGATCTTATTTAATTAACATTTGAAAGCTTTCATCTGATTGGTTGGGGCAAAATTAGCACCATTTTAAACAATAAGAGCTTTTGTTAAAAACCTTTTTGCTATTAGGCTAAAAATTTATGTCTATAGCACACACACACAAAAAAAAATACATGTGGTTTTTGGTGTGTTTTTGTGCACAATCCCTTTGCAAACACACATCACACAAACATAAGCATAACAATGCAGATAAAAAAAACTGTCTAGGCCTCAGAGAAGAAGCAAGGGGATTTGAGATAATCACCCTAAAAGAAAGTGAAAATGTTTTGAGAAACCTGGGAAAATGTTTGGAAACTTTACCTCTCTAAAGGTTGAAACAGATCAATGTTTGCTTAAAGGGCATGTCCACACCATTTAATAATTTTTGATATATATATATATATAGTAGCTCTCCCTCCCCCAGCTATAATAGATTTTCCAGAGACTCCCCCGAACTCTACTTACCATACCTCTTTCCTCTGGTGTACTGTCCCGGCCCTCTGCTTGCATGAAACTGCAAGCAGGGGGCTGGACCGGCAGCAACGTCCCTGATTGGCTGAGAGGCAGCCAATCATGGACGCGGCAGCCGGCTGCACAGAACGCCAGGGAGAGGTAAGGTAAGTAGAGTTCAGGGGAGTCTCTGGAAAATCTATTATAGCAGTTGGGGCTGGGGGAGGGAGAGCTACTATATATCAAAGGGAATTTACACTAGGAGGAGGGAGAGCAAAACGGGTCAGGGAGGAAGGGAGAGGGGGGGGAGGGCTGCAGTGCGCATGGCAAAATTCTCCCCGAAGAAGAGACAGGAGGCAGAGTCCTATATGGACTCAGCTAGGCTCCTTGTAAGGGAACAGATCAGTTGTATCAGATGTATCTAAGTATCCACAATTACCAAGTAAACCAGCGAGCCTCAGTATGAGCCGTCGGATTCGGAAGAGTGATTCAGGCTAAGAAAATGACACAGAGTCTACAAGTCCAAAATCATTCTCTCTAGTTTATTGCGTAGCACTCTGGGTTATATAGATAAAACTAGCACATAGTCACATGATACACAAAACATAGTAAAAAAGACAGAAAAGTTAGGTTTCGTTCTTGAGAATCAGTGACGTTTCACAGTGTTCCTTCATGATAATACCGTATATACTCGAGTATAAGCCGAGGTTTTTAGGTTTAAAAAAATCACATAAAACCTTGCTCGGCTTATACTCGAGTCAAGAGAACTTACCTTAAATCCAGATGCAGCCGCAGAGTCAGGAAGGAAAGCCGGCAGTTCCCAGTGTTCTCGCGGGTGCGCGATGATGTCATTGCGCACGCTGGTGAGATGACGTAATCGCGCAGCCGTGAAGAACTACTGGGAACTGCCGCTCTGCACAGAGCGAGCGGCAGCCGGCGGAGAGATGAAGACTGAAGACTGGCCAGGTACGGTAAGTGAACTGGGGGGCTCTAGGGTGGGGGACAGTATGCCATACAGTAACACCCATACCTTTCACTATAGGTGTTTGAAACTACAACTCCAGCAACGAAAGCATGCTGGGAGTTGTAGTTTCCAAACACCTATAGTAGAAAGGTATTAGGGTTACTGTATGGATTACTGTACATTTAAAGGGCAACTATCTACCCTCGGCTTATACTCGAGACAATCATGGTTTTCAGATTTTGGAGGCAAAAATGGGTACCTCGGCTTATACTCGAGTCGGCTTATACTCGAGTATATATGGTGCTACATTTATTGTACTTCAATGTTAGAGACCTTGAATATACTGGGAGACCAACAAAAGTCCATGTTATCTCATGGGAGTAGAACAAGAATGTGTGTTTCATGGGAGTAGAAATATACATGGCAGTGAGGAAAAACATCAGGAACTTATCTAAGAAAGGCCTCCTGTAATGTGAAATATAAACAGCACACATATAAATAGCTCATAAAAATGGATGCTATATTGCTAAGCTAAATGTCAAGCAAATAATGTATAACATAATCTGAACAACGGAAGAAAACGAACAACCGAACAGCACAATAAATCTAACAAGAAGATCTGAAAAAACCCAACAATAATCTCTCAACTTGAGTGTACAGATGATTTATTGGTTGTATCCAAACACTATTTTTTCAACGAATGTAACATTGTGACAATTCAAAACCCATAGTACATTAGTCTCATGTAATTCTGTGAATATGATATGCATTGCAATTGTTGTGATTTATCTATTTCTAATTAGGCATATAAAATATTCTTTAAAGGACAATGTTTAACAGTAATATTAAAGGACAATTATACTCACCTTCCCTCCGCTCCTCTTCCTTGTTGCTTAGCTTTTACCAAGGGTGAGGACCTGAACCGCTAAGTCCTCACCCTTGGGTTTGCGCAGCCTACAGCAGAGTCTCAGAACAAAGCTGCTCTGGTAGGCTCTGCCCCCTCCTCCCCGTCGGTGACGAGGCCAATAGGAAGGCATGCTCTGCAACAAGCGTGCCTTCCTATTGGCCTCGTCGCCGACGAGGCCAAAGCTAAGGAACAAGGAAGAGGAGCGGAGGGAAGGTGAGTATAATTGTCCTTTAATTACACATATCTGACACAAATAGTTATTTACGTCCCTGTGCCATAAGTACTCTCAATATATTATCCTCCATATTAATCTGTTGGTCTGTATAATTACCGAACCCTGATTAATTTGCCCCAGACTGTAAGTCTATGCTTATTTAGTCTTGCCATTTACTATGGGGGATTACTGATGTTATTGTTTATTAGTAGCTAATGAAATTAACTAGTCAAGGCCATTATGGCCCTGCATATCCACCCTGATCCCAATAAAGACCTAACTTCTCTCCCTCATCCTTCGAGGAAAGAGAAGAGTACCTATGGTAATCTTTGATCCTCATGTCTATATTGATTCTATTGGGGTCCCAAGAGGGGTCCCTAATGAATTTAAGGCCAAGACCAGGTAGCCACTTTTTTTTTAAAGCCCTTATCCTCTTAAGACGATTGGATTAATTATAGCTATTAATAACCAGCAAGATTTGTCAATTATACCAGAGATGCTTTACAAGGTATAGCTGAACAACTCCAAGCTGATTCCACCATGACTTTTCAGAACAGAATTGCACTCGATATGATTCTGGCTGAGAAGGTGGTGTGTATGGTATGATTAAGGGCATTGGTTTCCTGTTGAACTTATTTTCCTAATAATATGGGAACAATGGTAAAGTAATTATTGCAATTAGAAACTTGAGGATCTTTCCATTGAACTTATGAAAAATTAAGGTATTGCAACCCCTGGGTTCAATATTTTAGTTTGTTTACAATTTGGAAACAAGCTTTGTTCACTTGGTATAATTATTTTCATTATATTAATTGTTGTAGTTTTCATTGTCTGTTGTGTTATCCCATTTATTAAAACGTTGTTTAAAAATGTTACACCTCACCTATTAAATCTCAACAATCCCACGTGAACATCAACCCTTATGTATAATATGTAATGGTGTATAATGTTTTGAAAACATGGTTATGTTTTAAGAGGGGATTGAAGGGTTCGGTTCATGTTATACATTATTTGCTTGACATTTAGCTTAGCAATATAGCATCCATTTTATATGAGCTATTTATATTGTGTGCTGTTTATATTCACATTACAGGAGGCCTTTTCTTAGTATAAGTCATTACACTACAGAAACACATATCACACTATTCATATGACTTTGAAAATGCAGATTTTAGATGGACATGCTTGTAAAAAAAACTTGCACCATTTTTAACGATAAGAAATTTTTATTGAATAACCCTTTATATCTACTCTACTAGTGTATAAAAGGGAAATAAGGTGTTAATATTGAAACCTCTTTTGAGATTGCAAATTTCTTGGTTGTAATGTAATGTCTTATCTAAACAAGGAATGTTTTGTCAAACATCGTTTAAGGTATCACTCATATCAATTCCCTGGTAAACATATTATAAAACATGGGGACTTTATTTCAGCACAGTAATGAGATATAGAAGTAATCTATTGGAAAACATTTTAAATGTAATGAAATCATGATGATTTGTCATGATTGTTCTGCCAAACTGTTGATTAAAATACAAATTGTGAAAGAGAATAAATAAATAGCTCTAGGATAACTGAGTCAGCTTGAAAACCTTTATACAAAGAACTAAGATTATGTACGGGAGGCCAGGAAGCTCCAATAGCTTTATACAGATAAATTGTTCAAAGTATGCAGATCCCTAAAGGAAACACAGGTATCCCACCCCTCCCGGATCTTCCGGGAGTCTCCCTCGAATCGGGGTGGTCTCCCGCGCTCCCGCGAGACGACCCCAATCTCCTGCGATGTTGGAGTCCTGAATCTCCTCCCCGCCATGCCCCTTTTTGTGCACCACACCCCCGGACCGCCCACACCTCACCCACAAATCCACCTCCTCCCACCTCCTTAGGTGCGTGCCCCACCCACGACGTGACGTAAACGATGTTACGCCACATCGCCACGCTCCCTCTCCCCCCCTGCCCACAAGTACATTGTGGCAGGGTGGGATGTCTGGAAACACATTTGGGGGATATATTGAGCATGCTATTACTTGGTACAGCGTAATGAGCCAACAAGATTGTTCTTTGTAAATTGCAATTCCATTTAAATCTTTCCATGAACACAAATTGTTTGCAATGTGTACAGCAATGCAAAAAAAATTTTTACTGTTAAAAAAAAAGTGTCCCAAATTAACTTCCATCAGGTGATTTTCTCATATATCTCTTTTAGCAGGGGCATAAAATGCCTAATACTAGTACTGACAAAGGACCATATGAACAAGTTTGAATAGTTTCATGCTTTCTATATGATCTAAAGTATATGAGTTGAAGGTATATTGTAAATGTGGTAAAATTCAATAAAGATAGCAGATTTTAGAGTGCTGCTCTGTTAAGTTTGTAGAATTTAGAAGAGAAAAAAAATACCTAATATTATGCCTACGCCTCACTATATACTTTGGGGAGAATACAGTGATTTATGGCCGTGCTACTTACTAGCCAAGTACCCACAATGTATTAAACACTAAGATTTAGCATACTGCGGGATCTCGGGTAAGCGGCATGCTGTGCACGCAATAAAACAGCATGCTTTAGACATTAGATTCAATAAAAGTTTTAATGGTGATAATTTTGCCCCAACCAATCAGATCTTTATTAATTAACATTGAAAGCTTTCATCTGATTGGTTGGGGCAAAATTAGCACCATTTTAAACAATAAGAGCTTTTGTTAAAACCTTTTTGCTATTAGGCTAAAAATTTATGTCTATAGCACACACACACAAAAAAAAATACATGTGGTTTTTGTGTGTTTTTGTGCACAATCCCTTGCAAACACACATCACACAAACATAAGCATAACAATGCAGAAAAAAAAAACTGTCTAGGCCTCAGAGAAGAAGCAAGGGATTTGAGATAATCACCCTAAAAGAAAGTGAAAATGTTTTGAGAAGCCTGGGAAAATGTTTGGAAACTTTACCTCTCTAAAGGTTGAAACAGATCAATGTTTGCTTAAAGGGCATGTCCACCCATTTAATATTTTTGATATATATATTATATAGTAGCTCTCCCCCCCAGCTAATAGATTTTCCAGAGACTCCCCCGAACTCTACTTACCATACCCTTTCCTCTGGTGTACTGTCCCGGCCCTCTGCTTGCATGAAACTGCAAGCAGGGGCTGGACCGGCAGCAACGTCCCGATTGGCTGAGAGGCAGCCAATCATGGACGCGGCAGCCGGCTGCACAGAACGCCGGGAGAGGTAAGGTAAGTAGAGTTCAGGGGAGTCTCTGGAAAATCAATTATAGCAGTTGGGGCTGGGGAGGGAGAGCTACTATATCAAAGGGAATTTCACACTAGGAGGAGGGAGAGCAAAACGGGTCAGGGAGGAAGGGAGAGGGGGGAGGGCTGCAGTGCGCATGGCAAAATTCTCCCCGAAGAAGAGACAGGAGCAGAGTCCTATATGGACTCAGCTAGGCTCCTTGTAAGGGAACAGATCAGTTGTATCAGATGTATCTAAGTATCCACAATTACCAAGTAAACCAGCGAGCCTCAGATGATCCGGTCGGAATTCTGGAAGAGTGATTCAGGCTAAGAAAATGACACAGAGTCTACAAGTCCAAAATCATTCTCTCTAGTTTTATTGCGTAGCACTCTGGGTTATATAGATAAAACTAGCACATAGTCACATGATCCCAAAACATAGTAAAAAACAGAAAAGTTAGGTTTCGCTTCTTGAGAAATCAGTGACGTTTCACAGTGTTCCTTCATGATAATACCGTATATACTACTCGAGTATAAGCCGAGGTTTTAGGTTAAAAATCAACCTAAAAACCTTGCCTCGGCTTATACTCGAGTCAGAGAAAACTTACCTTAAATCCAGATGCAGCCGCAAGTCAGGAAGGAAAGCCGGCAGTTCCCAGTAGTTCTTCACGGGTGCGCGATGATGTCATTGCGCACGCTGGCGAGATGACGTAATCGCGCAGCCGTGAAGAACTACTGGGAACTGCCGGCTCTGCACAGAGCGAGCGGCAGCCGGCGGAGAGATGAAGACTGAAGACTGGCCAGGTACGGTAAGTGAACTGGGGGGGCTCTAGGGTGGGGGACAGTATGCCATACAGTAACACCCAATACCTTTCTACTATAGGTGTTTGGAAACTACAACTCCAGCAACGAAAGCATGCTGGGAGTTGTAGTTCCAAACACCTAGTAGAAAGGTATTAGGGTTACTGTATGGGATTACTGTACATTTAAAGGGCAACTATCTACCCGGCTTATACTCGAGACAATCATGGTTTTCAGATTTTGGAGGCAAAAATGGTACCTCGGCTTATACTCGAGTCGGCTTATACTCGAGTATATATGGTGCTACATTTTTGTACTTCAATGTTAGAGACCTTGAATATACTGGGAGACCAACAAAAGTCCATGTTATCTCATGGGAGTAGAACAAGAATGTGTGTTTCATGGGAGTAGAAATATACATGGCAGTGAGGAAAAACATCAGGAAACTTATACTAAGAAAAGGCCTCCTGTAATGTGAAATATAAACAGCCACCATATAAATAGCTCATATAAAATGGATGCTATATTGCTAAGCTAAATGTCAAGCAAATAATGTTAACATGAATCTAACCCTTCAATCCCCTCTTAAAACATAACCATGTTTTCAAAACTTATCAACCATATACATATTATACATAAGGGGTTGATTTTCACGTGGAATTGTTGGAGATTTAATAGGTGAGGTGTAAACTTTTTTAAAATGTTTTAATAATGGGTATCACACAACACAATGAAACCTACAACAATTATATAATGAAAATATTATACCAAGTTGACACAGCTTGTTTCCAACTTGTAAACAAACTAAAATATTGAACTCAGGGATTTCAATACCTAATTTTTCTTAGTTCAATGGAAAGATCCTCAAGTTTCTTAATTGCAATAATTACTTTACCATGTGTCCCATATTATTAGGAAAATAAGTTCAACAGGAAACCAATGCCCTTAATCATACCATACACACCACCCTTCTCAGCCAGAATCATATCGAGTGCAATTCTGTTCTGAAAAGTCATGGTGGAATCAGCTTGGAGTTGTTCAGCTATACCTTGTAAGCATCTCTGGTAATATTGACAATCTCGGCTGGTTATAATAGCTATATTAATCCAATCGACATAAGGGATAAGGGCTTAAAACCAGTGGCTACCTGGTCTTGGGCCTTAAATTCATTAGGGACCCCTCTTGGGACCCCAATAGAATCAATATAGATTTGTTTCTGTAGTGTAGGGACCCCTCTCCAAAACCTAACTGCCAGGTTTTAAATTGAAAAAAAACTGCCCAAAACTTACTTACCAGACTGCATTCCTTCAGCCTTTCAGTAGCTGGCAGCCACGTCTATGCCGCAGAAATTCAAAACTTGGCAGTTAAGGTTGGGACAGCAAAAACTCAATTTTGGGGTGGCCATACCCTTAATATGGCTTCGAGTTCTATGCAGACTAAAGGTAGGTACCAATGTGTGATATCGCATCATCTAATTACAAAAAAACAACCATTTTGTTCATCAATTTGTTTGTGTATTGATGTTCGGTCATCGTCGTTTGATCTTCTGGATTGGATCACTATCAACAACCGACCGAACGACCATACACGAATGGTGTATGTCCCTGTGCTTTGTGTACACTATGGCACGTCTGTGTCTGGCTTAAATGGGTCATAGATGTAATTAAATTGTTGCCTTTTACTGCAGGTGATTATCATGTGATTGATAATTACCAACATGAGGGTCCATTATTCCCTGAATTTGACTATAAAACTGGCAAAAATATCACAGTTGTGCCAAAAATTCCCTCAATATTTGACAGCGATATCACACCAGGCAGTCTATTGAGTAGAAATATTGACCCATGTGTACCTAGCCTTATGCTGGCTTCACAGCTTCCCTACAGTTCGTTACATTAATATGATTGACTGAAAGGTGAATCAATAGTAATGTCAGGCAACAATGCAGTTTCTTACCTTGCAACGTTCCCACACGGATAATGCTTTGCGATCAATGTTCCACCTGTAATGTTGGTCACAGCTAATCAGCCAAGGCAGTTTTTACTGGAAATCTCAGGAACGTGGGTGGTAAGTCTAAAATGTATGGGCACCTTTAGTTTTGAAACATTTAATATAAAGAATTTGTAATCTGAATTAAAAAATTGCATACAGTCTAAAGGGCAAATCTCTCAGCGCTATTATCATATAAATCTTACAGTATACTAATAACACAGTTCCTTCTAAACTGTGCACATTTACTCATGAATACAGCCCAGTCGGACACACTAAGGGGGGAATCCAGTAAGCGTGTGGTGCTCCTCTTACCTTCCTGGTTCCCACAATGCAATAACCCACTATGCATTGGTTGCTGCATCACAGAAGCCAGGAAGGTATGTATGCGGAGGATTATCTTCTACCCTTTGGATCACATTAAGCTTCCTGCTACAACGTAGTGCAAAATTGGAGAAAACTGTACAGGGCCCACTAGTAACACATCTACAATATTACATTAGCTAAAGTGGGTTTTATATACTTATTTGGGCAATACCACCCAATAACTGCATCTCCACCAATGGGCCACCTTCTGGGCCGGCACGAGGAGAACTGCATGTTGACCTGGACCAGGGAGTGGACTGGAAAAAAGGAATTAACCAAAGCTTAAGAAGCAAAAAAAATATATGTTACATAATACACAAGGCATATGATTTCTTTAAGTATTTAACAGTGCAGTTTTAGTAATATCCTCCCTAAAGCTTAAAAAGATTTGTAACTACTTGTTAGAAACGTAACATTAATTTGTTTGAATAATGTCACAATATTTTCTTCTACATTCTTAATAGCTATTTGCAGTTTCATAATAATCCATTAAGTTATTGCAGAATGTTTCCTGGTGAAAAAGTATCATACAACCACACACAACTCTTGACTCTCACGTTTATAATGTTTTATAGCTATATATATTAGATAATGGTAAATAAATCTTGTTTCTAATTGTCATATAATTTAACACTTTCTGTTGTGCTCCTAAAGGACATCCCTGGCCAAACCCTACCCCCCCACCACCAAAAAAACATGTTGCTAGTAGAAAGAGACCCTATTCCAGGGTAACCCTACTCCCACCTCCCTGGGAGCAGTTTGCAAGAGCATTGAGCTGTCAAACTATGCTCATGCAGTGGCTGAAAGCTTACTACTCATCATTACACCTGCCATATCTCCCTCAGGCGAGGCCACACTAAAATGCACCAAAAAGCGATGCAGGTTTCTGTGTGCTCCTGCCATGTTTTTTATGCACTTTAATAGACTTATTAAGTGCGAACTTGACAAAAAGAGACAAAAATGGATTGCAGTGAGGCCTACTAACCTTGATATACATTAAAAATATGTCAAAGCAAATTGCAAAGTACGAATGATTCGCAAAATGTGGCAAAAAAACGCAATAGTGTGGCCTAGCCCTCAATGTTGTTTAGAGTTATGGGAGACAATCACACACTAGAGTGATGAGCTGTAAACCAGTGCATGAGCGATAAAATAACAGCTCACTGCTCTTTGCATTCAGCCATCCAGGAAGATGGGAGTAGGATTTCCTCCTTATTGTGTTAAGGAATTTCAATGGGCAAATTTTTGGTGCCATATTTGCCCTTTATTGGTTAATCTCCCTGTGTTTGTGATGTTCTAGGTATTCCTACACAATCATAAAGACATACTGATAGGTTGTGTGTGTATATAGTTGTATTCAATTATTTTAAAACCATTTTTCCAGATAACACCATGCATAAAAATGTTTGTCTGCTATGCACTGGAGGGGATCAGCCTACTGCTGACAAATAGTATTAGGTTACTGCCTTATTCCTTTAAAGGCCCGTGTTATCACTGCAAACTGTGCATTTTACAATGGTCCAACTTCAGCTGTGTGGACAGGTTTCCTGCAAACTCAAAATATTTATCATAAATCAAAAGTAATTTCAGATCCTGTTTGAATGAAAAGACTGATTACCTTTGTCAGGTCTTGAAGAGAAACAAGAAAACCAGAAGATTGTCTACTCTAACAGACAAAACTTTGTACAAATGACAGTTGAAGCAACCGACCAGGAAATAATACCAGGATAGTTCTACTATGAGGCCAAGTAAAGTTACTATACTCAGGCAGGCACCACAATCCCAAGGTGGTAAATTGCTTTCTTTAGTTTTCAATGAGCAAATGTACAACTATTCAATCTCCTTTTAAAGGGCACTATACCGAAAAATAGGTTATTTTAAATTGACCCTAACTGGAAACTATAATTATCCCAACCAACCGCTGTAAAATTTTTTTGTTGATCTGCCCCTATTTCTTTAGATATCCAATCTAAAACTTCTTATATTTCAGCTGTCAATCAAGTCCTTGCTCTCAAAAACTATTCTTCTGTGAGTACTTTACTGTAGCTGGAATGGTGACAGAGTTTTTACAGTTGGAATGCTGTATGCTGTGTGCAGGCTTGACAGTTGTTTGTGGGGGGGAAAGTCAGGTCGGATGGAAGTGGAGTGGTTAAAAAAAGGGAGGGATACTGCTCCAAACAAAATGTGTGCTGGATGAAGGCATGCAGCAACACACACAAATCAGAGTAAGTGCGACTTACATGTATTCAATTATAGATTAAGATGAGCCAGTCATTTTTTTCAGTATATTGTCCCTTTAACAGTATATACTGTCCAGAAGCTAAGAGACGAATTAAGGAAGACAGAGTGTTTCCTTCATGCTTCCTCGGCATTTGGCCTTATGTTAGGTAAATGGGCAGAGGAAGTTCTGCTCATCAATTTTAGCCAGAAGAGGGCTGGTAAAATGATTGACATTTCTGCTTCTCTGGTAGGTTAGAAGGGCAAGTGAATTTGTTCTGTGATTTTGCTGCATGCCTCTGTTTATAACTTTTGATATTATACAATGATACAGTCAATTTAACATGGTCATCACATAGTAATAGAGTAAAGGGCTATCTAATGTTATGTGATCCAATTATTAATTGTGCCCCTTCTATCCAATATCATCTGCAGCTGGACAATTATTTACTTCTATGACACCAGACTCTTGCCACAGGAAGGAGTTCCTGATGCAGATATGGTTACTTGTTCAGGTAACATTAAATCAAGAATCTTATTTTTCCTTTTTGCATTCAGTTGTCCTTTAAATGAGAATTAAACATTGAAAACAACTTTTTTTCCAGGCAGTGGCTATTGTTAGCCAAATCAAACATTTTATTATGTCCCTCTAAATATGATATTACATGAATGGGAGAGCACTGTATGAAATCCTGCACCGTCTGTTCTTTTCATTTAATCCCTTCCATTCTTTTCTTCTGTTGAATACTATTTCATTCAACACCCTCAGCCTAGTTATTTAATATAAGTCTGATCATTCAAGACGTTTTCCATTATACTATTCTTAGCTTTCATTATTCTTTTGCTTATTTGGTCCAGGTTAAGCCATAATCTGGATGCACCAATGCTCTTCACAAGGGACAGCAATCACCCAGAAGGCAAATAATAATCTAACTGGTAGACACACCTATGAAAATGACAAGATACAGGATTAGTCGCGCTGTACCTGAGCTCCCGCGGCCATCCCACATAATCCGGCACAATCCACCTCTGGCCATGGGGAAAGACCCAAAGGAGGCACAGAGAAGGACCCAAGACCCCTCTGAACCCTGAAACAAAAAGGTCTGGGGGAATTCTTCCGAGGGGGAGCGGAGGACCTGGAGACGCACGCCAAGCGGCGCGCAATGGCCACCGCCACAGCTCCGACCTCGGCTCCAGCGCTCACACACCCACCGGAGCCCCAACCGCTACCACAGAGACAGGTCAGTAGGGACCCCCAACCCGAGAACCCCAGGCCCAAGCGAATAAGGCCCTAACTCAGGCCCAGAAGGCCAATAGGGGAACAGGCCCAGATAAGCAGGCCCAACAGGGGAGAGATGCTCCAACTCCCCACAACCTCCCAGGACTCATGGCTGGACCCCCAGGGACAAACCCAGGCACCCCACCAGCACTCCACGGAGGACCCAACAACTAGCCCAATTTCACCTAATCTGGGATCTAGCACCCCACCATGGACCCATACAGGCCAAGATCCAACAAACCATCCAGACAACTCCCTTAAAGAACTACTACTGAACCTACCAACAAAAGCAGACCTCAATAATATTACACAGCAAATCCAAATATCCTGTCGTGCAGAGGTCTCTCTAATCAGAAACGATCTTAAAGCGGTACTGGAAAGGGTAGAGGACCTAGAAGAAGAACATCAAGCCACAAATCAACATCTGCAAGTGGTCACACAAGTAGTAAATGACCACTCCAGAGCCATAAGAGATCTATTTCGGCAGATGGAAGACCTCGAAAATAGAGGCAGACGCAATAACATTAGAATAAGAGGCTTACCGGAATCCATCCCTGACCATAAACTACAAAGAAACAGCAATTAATATGTTCAACATGGTCCTAGACACCGAAACCCCACAGGAAATCGAATTAGACAGAATACATAGGGCACTGAAACCCAAAGCCCTCCAAATTCCCAAGGGATGTGATCTGCCGTGTACACCATTACGCTCAAAAGAACAAATCCTTTCACAATATCGCTCCCCACGGACCTGAATGGGAAAACGCCACCATTCAACTCTACCCAGACTTATCTCCATCCACATTGGCACGCAGACGCCAACTATGACCCCTACTACAAAACCTACGAAACAGTCAACTCCCATATCCGTGGGGATTCCCATTTCAACTCATAGTAAAACGCGAGGGAGTGACACACACCCTCAGATACCCAGAAGAACTACCGGACTGGAGACCAATCCCAACCCTTGCAGATGGCCCTAACCAACCATGGTCACGCACTTCAACCCAGAAAACCCAGACGACAAAGCCGCCCCAGGTGGAAAAAAGAAGACGCCACGACTCCAAGGAATCTCATACTTCAACAAGCCCAACACCCCTCCACCATTCACCCGGCTGACAAACTCAAGGAGTACAGAGGGCTACAAAAGAGGCACAGACAGACTTCCACCACCCACTTTCTACAACAGGTTTACAAATAACAAAGACTGTATCGTTCCCTAAACCCTTAAACCCCCCCTCCTTAGGAAATTTAAACTCATATCCCCATAGGCAAATATACTTACACCCTAAGTGCCCGTATTCCCATGAACAAAAAAGGTGATGGCAAGCGGGAGCTGGGAGAAACTCAGACCCTTAGCACGACTCCCCCACGGTACCCCATTCTGCAGGACAAACTTCCATTTTGGAAATGGAGTTACTACCTCTTAAATATGCTAATCACCACACTAGTTCACAACATAATGTGTTTATATGCATACCATTGCTGGAATATTGTTATGACTGTTTGTTTGTTTATCTTTTTTCTTAGTAGTTTAGGTCGGAGAGTCCTCCCATCGCCCCACTTGGACAGAAAAAGGCTCACCACTACTCGTGTGGATCCGCCCCCGTCGCCGCGACTCCCTCCCACCCCCCCAAACTTGCTGCAGCAGCTCTGGTCCGGTGGTAGTACCAAAACTATTACACAACACATCAGACCTCATGCGCATGCTCTCCGCCTAGAATAGTAATATGGTGAAGATCTGCTCATTGAATGTCAGAGGCTTAAACACCCCACACAAAAGACACTTAACCCTTAGGGAACTAAAACAACTGAAAGCCCAAATAGTATTTTTGCAGGAAACCCATTTCGATCCAACGGCTCCTGCTCTTTGCAACCAGGGAATTCCAACCCAATACCTAGCTTCATCTACTCAAAAGAAAGCAGGAGTAGCGACCTTGTTCCACAAATCCTGCACCTTCCACCAAACCCACATAGAACGGGATCCCCAAGGCAGATACCTATTACTACATGGCACTCTAAATAACACCCCAATCCTCCTTCTAAACATTTACGCCCCCAACAAGGCCAACTTAAATTTCTGAAGAAGGTACTACGCAAACTAAACAAATACACATGCCCATACAAAATTGTAGGAGGGGACTTCAACTCAACACTCTCACCCAGCTTAGACAGAGCTCCCCCACAACAGCTTAAAACCAAAACAGAGAACTACAACAGGCACGCTCCACCCGCCAACTATTAAGATCCTTAAACCTCACGACTTATACAGAATAGGAACCCAAAAACCCGAGCTTACACTTTCTTCTCTCATCCCCATCAAACTCACTCCCGCATAGACTTAATACTCGGTACTAGCCCTATCTTGAAAAACCCTTACAGCTGCGAAATACACCAATTTCTTGGTCAGATCTGCCCCCATAGAACTGGATATTGCACTATCTCAGCACAACCTCAAATCTTGCAACTGCGACTAAATGAAATAGCAGTACAGAACACCCACATAAGAGAACAACTGTCGCACAAAATTCAGGAATTCTTTGACATAAACACAGATTCAGTACCCGAAATAGCCACAGTATGGGAGGCCCACAAGGCCACATTGAGAGGCCACATAATATCAGCACTCACACACCTAAAACGCAATAGAGAAGGACTTTAACACAAATCAAGACAGATCTGAAAGAGGTAGAAACAATCTATTATAACAACCCTCTCGAGCCCTCTCCGCAGAATACTAATCCTTCGCAACCAACTCAAAGACATAACCATACACAAAGTCGTCCTCCCTAACATGGCTCCGCGATATTATTACGACAAAGGGAAAAAGCAAATGCCCTACTAGTCAGGCAACTTAATCAAAAAACAAACAAGCTCTCTCCCTAACCTTATTATATCACGGAGGGGACCTCATGCCACTCCCCCGCCGAACAAGTAACTGCGTTTGCACAATACTATAAATCCCTTTACCAATTAGAGACAACAATTCCGGAAAACCAGACACATACCTACCTTACAACACAGTTTTTACAGGAAGCCAGACTCCCACACATATCAAAGAAGAAGATATCAACCTCGGCTCCCCATTCACCTTAACGGAGCTAACAACAATACTAAAGAATCCCATCAAAAAAACCCAGGCCCGGACGGCTACACATACAGCTATTACAAAGCCTTCAGTGACTACTGGCCCCAAAATTGCTAGCCCTGTACAACTCCTTCCTAGAGGTGCCCCCATTCCCACAACAATGACTCACTCCCACATTATATCATACCCAAACCGGGAAAAGACCCCAAAATACTGCCAAAATTACAGGCCAATAGCCCTACTTAACACAGACCTCAAAATATATACGAAACTCATTGCAAACAGCTGGCCCGCCATCTTCCAACAATTATTCACCCAGACCAGGTGGGGTTGTTCGTGGCAGACAAGCGGGAATAACACACGCAGGAGCATGACCTCATAGACATTATAAACCGCACAAAACAAAAGGCTCTAATTCTAAGCTTAGACGCAAAAAAGCATTTGACCGTATAGATTGGAGATTCCTAGAACACACACTGCAAGCATTCGGGATCCAAGGGAAAGCCCTGCAAGCCATCACAAACTTGTACACAAGCCAACAGCGTTAGTCCAATTACCCCATGCAAAATCCTCCTGTTCCAACAATACAATGGAACGCGTCAAGGCTGCCCACTCTCCCCATTATTATTCATTATGTGCATGGAATCACTGGCAGCACACATTAGACTGCACCCCAATATCAGAGGAATACAGCTCCCTTACGGAGAGTTTAAACTATCACTTTATGCGACGATTTCTGCTACACCTTGACATCCCCGGCCTCCTCCCTTAACCATTTAGCCCCCTCCTTACTCGCTTCAGCACACTACTGGATACAAAATCAATCATATTAAGTCAGAAGCCTTACCATTAAACATCACAAACATACCCTCGAATCCCTAAAAAAAACAACACCTACTCCTGGAAAACAACATCCATAAAATACCTAGGCATCTACCTCACCCCCACCTACCAAACCCTGTACAATGCAAATTTCCCACACAACTGCTAAATAAACTGGGACAAAAGATATGAAATGGCAAAACTTACCAATATCCTGGATGGGAAGGTTGACAACCCTGAAAATGAATGTCCTCCCCAAATTATTATACCTCTTCGAGACCCTCCCCATACAGACTCCCCTTAAAACTCTGCACTCTTTCAATCGAATTGCCTTCGGTTTCATAGGCAAGGCAAACGGCACAGAATACCACAATCAGTAATGACAGCAGACAGATCCCATGGAGGGCTTGCAAGCCCATCATTCCCACAGATACTACTTAGCGACACTCTCAGGGCCCTAACCACACTGGTCACAACCCAATAAAATAGCACAATGGGCTACAATTGAACAAGATTGGGTACCAGGAATCAGCCTGGGCACCTTCTATGGGAAAAGGAAAAAACCCCAGCAAAACTAAAATAAAGTCTTACTACATTCAATGCAAAGCACGATAAAGGTATGGGAAAGTATTGTTAAAAGGTATGAGAGTCCGGGTCGCCCCTCCACCCTCCTCCCCTTTATAAGGCAACCCCAAGTTCCCTCCAGGTAATTCAGGGCCACAAGCCAATTAGCTACAAACCAGAGGGATGACCAGAGTAAGAGATGTACTGCACAGGTTAACCGGAGATTTACTTACTTATGAAGAGATGTGCCACTCCACCTTCATTTCCAAACTCCCCCCAGTCCCATTTCTTCTACCTAACAACTAAAGCACTTTATTCAACAAACCTACCGTAAAACAAACTTCTCCCCTCTGGACAACTAGAAAGAACCATTTACACCGGCCCTCCCAAAGGGCCTCATATCCTCCATATACAGTGCTTGCAGGAGATGACGGTATCTAAGCAGGTCCCCACACCTATATGCGGAAATGGGAAATCGACCTGGCAAACCCATCCCAGAGTCCACCTGGACAGAAATATGGTCCCTCGGCTAAACACCACTTTCTATCTGCACCTTATACAAAGAGAACATCTACAAAATATTATTCAGATGGTATATACACACCACGGGCCGCCTCGCTAATGAGGCAATTGCAGCACAATGCAGAGCGGCACTTTGTAGTAAAGCGGCAACCCTGTAGGGAACGGAAAGAAGATAACATTTTTTTTTCCTGAGGCCGGCGTCGTCCGCATCCTATCCCTAATGGCTATATGGGGGGGGGGGTGCTACCTGACTACTGGCTCTCACACTCACTGCTGGCAGAAGAATGTTGCAGCCAAAATTGCCAAATCGATCCATCCGACACTGGTACCAGAACCGGCAGTCAGCAGCAACAGCTTCCTGGATCAACGCGGCGTGCGTGCGCGGTGTGCGTGCGTCGGCGTGCGTGCGTGACATCGGGACGTCAGCGCTGAAAGCGCGTAGTTCAGCCCATGCAGGACCAATACAGGCTGAAGCGCTTGTGGCCTATGAAGACTCGGAGTGTCCAGTGTCCTCATCCTGTCCAAATTCTCTTAAGGCAAGTCAAGTCTGTAAATGTAATAGGGATGGGTTCTGAACTTCTGACTTACCCACCTCAAGAGAGAAAGAATAGATAGATAGATAGATAGATAGATAGATATCAGAGTTAGATAGATAGAAGATAGCTAGCAGAGTTAATATAGATAGATAGATAGAATAGATAGATAGATAGATAGATCGATAGGATGATAGATAGATTATCTATCATTTAACTCTGCATCTACTTTAATCTGCTATCTCTCTATCTATCTATCTAACTCTATCATCTATCTATCTAACTTGCTTATCATTATCTAACTCTGCTATCTATCTATCTAACTTTCATCTATCTACTTCATCTATCTAACTTTGCTATCTATCTATCTATCTATCTAACTCTGCTATCTATATCTATCTACTAACTCTGCTATCTATCATTAACTTGCTATCTATTATCTATCCATCTACTTTTCTATCTATCTAACTTTGCTATCTATCTATCTATCTATCTATCTAACTCTGCTATCTATCTATCTATCCATCTAACTTTTCTATCTATCTAACTTTGCTATCTATCCATCTATCTATCTATCCTATCTATCTATCTATCTAACTCTGCTATCTATCTATCTAACTCTGCTATCTATCTATCTATCTATCTATCTAACTTTTCTATCTATCTAACTTTGCTATCTATCTATCTATCTAACTTTGCTATCTATCTAACTTTTGCTATCTTCTACCTATCTATCTAATTTGCTATCTATCTATCTATCTATCTAACTTTGCTATCTATCTATCTTCTATCTATCTAACTTTGCTATCTATCATTTATCTAACTTTGCTATCTATCTATCTACTTTGCTATCTATCTATCGAACTTTGCTATCCTATCTATTATCTAACTTTGCTATCTATCTATCATATCTAACTCTGCTATCTAATCTATCTATCTTCTATCTTCTATCTATCTATCTATGATAGATAGATATCTATCTATCTATCTATCTATAACTTTGCTATCTATCTAACTCTGCTTATCTATCTATCTATCTAATCTGCTATCTATCTCTATCTATCTAACTCTGCTATCTATCTAACTTTGATATCTATCTATCTATCTATCTATCTATCTATCTATCTAACTTTGCTATCTATCTATCTATCACTTATAGGTCTATCTATCTATCTACTCTCTATCTATCTTCTATTAGTATCATCACTCTGATATTACTACAATCTGATCTTATCTATCTATCTATCTAACTTTTCTATCTATCTAACTTGCTATCTATCTATCTATCTATCTATCTAACTTTGCTATCTATCTATCAACTTTGCTATCTATCTATCTATTATCTAACGTTGCTTCTATCTATCTATCTATCTAACTTGGCTACTATCTATCTATCTATCTATCTAACTTTGCTATCTATCTATCTATCTAACTTTGCTATCTATCTATCTAACTTTGCTATCTATCTATCTAACTTTGCTATCTATCTATCTATCTATCTATCTAACTCTGCTATCTATCTATCTATCTATCTATCTATCTATCTATCTATGATAGATAGATTATCTATCTATCTATCTATCTAACTTTGCTATCTATCTATCTAACTTGCTATCTATCTATTCTCTATCTATCATATAGATAGATGATAGATAGATAGATAGAAGATAGATAGATATGAAGATAGCAGAGTTAGATAGACAGATAGATAGCAAAGTTGATAGATAGATAGCAAAGTTAGATAGATAAATAGCAAAGTTAGATAGATAGATTATAATATATAGAATAGATAGCAAGTTAGATAGATAGCAAGTAGATGATAGTATAGATAGATAGATAGATAGATAGATAGATAGATAGATAGAAGAGTTAGATAGATAGATAGCAGAGATAGATAGATGGATAGATAGATAGATAGATAGGTAGATAGATAGATAGCAGAGTTAGATAATAGCTAGCAAGTTATAGAAGTTCATAGATAGATAGATAGATAGATAGATAGATAGATAGATAGATAGATAGATAGAGAGATAGATAGATAGATAGATAGATGGATGGTAGATAGATAGATAGATAGATAGATAGACAGATGATAGATAGATAGATAGAATAGATAGATAGATAGATGGTAGATAGATTAGATGGATGGATTGATGGATGGATGGTAGAAAGATAGATGGATAGATAGATAGATAGATAGAGATAGATAGATAGATGGATGGATGGATGGATGGATGGATGGTAGATAGATAGATAGATAGATAGATAGATAGATAGGATAGATAGATAGATAGATAGATAGATGGATAGATAGATAGATGATAGATAGACATATGATAGATAGACAGACAGACAGATAGATGATAGACAGACAGATAGATGATAGATAGACAGATAGATAGATAGATAGATGATAGATAGACAGATGATAGATAGACAGATGATAAATAGATAGATAGATAGATAGATGATAGATAGACAGATAAATTAATAGATGATAGACAGATGATAGATAGATAGATGGACAGATGATAGATACATAGATAGACAGACACACTGATAGATGATAGATAAATAGATAGATAGATGATGATACATAGATAATCTTTGGGGATACTATTCTAGAGTTTAGGTCCTTCAATGTATTGTAAATAAATGGAGGAATGCTATGTAAATATAATGATAATGACACACGTTAAATCAACGTGTATAAAGCCCCTCCCACTTCGGACAAGCCACATCCCTTCCGCGACAAGCACACCACTTTCAATTCTAAAACCACACCCCTTCCAGCGGCGAGGGGGGGCAGCATTTAGAATTTTGTGTCAGGTGGCAAAAAGTCTAGGAGACGGCCTGCATACATACACCACAACTACTACACAAACTATTTACCGAATACATCCTCTGTCTGCTGGAGATGCAACAAGAGGAGGGTACTCTATACCATATAATGTGGAACTGTCCAAAAATTCAGTCATACTGGAATATAGTCCCCCAATTGCTACAAAGAACCCTGAGAAAAACGCTACCGAAAGACCCACTATATTTCCTACTGGGTGCCCCACCCCCAAAATATCAGCTACATCTCAGAAACTGGCATCCCACATCTAACAGCAGCAAGATGTGAATCCCAAAATCCTGAAATCCACACCCCTCCAACAGAAAACGCACTAACCACAGATATTGGATATACGCAGGATGGAATACCTTCCGCACTAATGAACAATAAAATCTCTCGCTTTGACAAGATATGGACACCATTAAACAATATAATCTCGCCCTACGAAAACACCCACCATAGGGCAACGCTCTGGCATCCCTCTATTTCTCTGCACACACCACAAGCAACTAGAATAGCAGAACAGATCTCCCACCCACGCCCTACCATCCCTCCCCCATATAACTGAGGGGGGGGGGCCACCCGGACCACAATTATCTATACAATGTTAAAACACCATGAATCGTAACCGCAATGAATGGTTCACTACCAATGGGAAATAAAAGAGTATATGTGTAGGCAATGTCAAATGCAGTAATAAATAAAATTCAAAGGTAGCATAAATTGATGGAAATTAAGACTGATGGGCCAGAACCCAAATGGTCTATATTGTTATATATGTGTGTTGGAGGGGTGTCTGGAGGAGTAACAGGAGGCAGTGCGCAGGATCACACATACTCACACACAAACAAAAAACATTCCAATGTTCAAAATGGTTATGCTCCACCAACACAAACGGACCAAAGGGAGGAGGGGATCGGCGGCGCCGGGGCTACGTAACGAGCTAAACTAACCGACGGGGTGGGGGGCGGACGAGGGACGGCGCCCCCATAGCTAACAACAAGGGCCTTATGACCCAAATTATAATATTAAAGTCTGGCGGGGGCTTGCTCGGCGTCCCACGACCGCTCCTACCCCACCCGCAGTAAAGTTACACTGAGGGGCGACTGGGAGATGCTCCCCCAATAAGTTGAACAAAGTTGAATATATTTTTCTTAAATAGTAATTGTCTACGGATAAGTATAATAATGATCTAAGTAATAGCAAAATATAACAGAGACAGGTATATATCAAGTGTATAAATATTGAATTTATTTTTTTTTGAACTACACTGTATAAAATTGTACTGCACATGGAAATGGAAACCTGAAACATTTTGAATAAGAAAAAATAATTTTCAAAAAAAAGAAAATGGCAAGATACATATATATTTAATGAGAATTAATCCAGCACACCTGCCTAATGTTTAACTGTTTTGTTTAGTTTTCCATCACAACAAGCTCTTGCCTACAAAAGCATCACCCACACGCTAAACATTCAATTAAAAATTACACGTATATACTCGAGTATAAAAAACAGCTGAAAAATGAACCTCGACTTATACTCAGGTCAGTAACTAACTTGAATGAGGAAACTCCAGCTCCCCTGATCGTCGCATCCACTGACGTCACTACTCGGCGCCTGTCTCACTTCCCGGCGCCAAGTAGTGACGTCAGTGGATGCAACGATCAGGGGATGCAGAGCAGGATTCGTAATAGTTAAGATCACGCCAAAACTAGCTAGATTTAGATAGTTGCACTGTTCGCATGCTCTGCAAGAAGCGTGCCTTCCTATTGGCCTCGTCGCCGACGAGGCCAAAGCTAAGGAACAAGGAAGAGGAGCGGAGGGAAGGTGAGTATAATTGTCCTTTAATTACACATTCCTGACACCAATAGTTTATTTACGTCCCTGTGCCATAAGACTCTCAATATATTATCCTCCATATTTAATCTGTTGGTCTGTATAATTACGAACCCTGATTAATTTGCCCCAGACTGTAAGTCTATGCTTATTTAGTCTTGCCATTATACTTGGGGATTACTGATGTTTTGTTTATTTAGTAGCTAATGAAATTAACTAGTCAAGGCCATTATGGCCCGTATATCCACCCTGATCCCAATAAAACCTAACTTCTCTCTCTCCTCATCCTTCGAGGAAAGAGAAGAGATGTACCTATGGTAATCTTTGATCCTCATGTCTATATTGATTCTATTGGGGTCCCAGAGGGGTCCCTAATGAATTTAAGCGCCAAGACCAGGTAGCCACTGGTTTTTAAAGCCCTTATCCCTTTAACCATCAGTAGAATGTTCGATTGGATTAATTATAGCTATAAACCAGCAGAGATTTTCATTATACCAGAGATGCTTACAAGGTATAGCTGAACAACTCCAAGCTGATTCCACATGACTTTCAGAAAGAATTGCACTCGATATATCTGGCTGAGAAGGGTGTGTGTGTAGGGTATGATTAAGGGCATTGGTTTCCTGTTGAACTTATTTTCCTAATAATATGGGAACAATGGTAAAGTAATTATTGCAATTAGAAACTTGAGGATCTTTCCATTGAACTTAAGAAATTAAGGTATTGACAACCCTGGGTTCAATATTTTAGTTTGTTTACAAGTTGGAAACAAGCTTTGTTCACTTGGTATAATTATTTTCATTATATTAATTGTTGTAGTTTTCATTGTCTGTTGTGTTATCCCCATTTATTAAAACGTTGTTTAAAAAGTGTTACACCTCACCTATTAAATCTCCAACAATCCCACGTAACATCACCCCCTTATGTATAATATGTATATGGTGTTAATTTTTTGAAAACATGGTTATGTTTTAGAGGGGTTGAAGGGTTCAGATTCATGTTATACATATTTGCTTGCATTTAGCTTAGCATATAGCATCCATTTATATGAGCTATTCATATTGTGTGCTGTTTATATTTCACATTACAGGAGGCCTTTTCTTAGTATAAGTCCTTACACTACGAAACAAATATCACACTATTCATATGACTTTGAAAATGCAGATTTTAGATGGACATGCTTGTAAAAAAAACTTGCACCATTTTTAACGATAAGAAATTTTTATTGAATAACCCTTTATCACTCTACTAGTGTTAAAAGGGAATAAGGTGTTAAATATTGAAACCTCTTTTGAGATTTGCAAATTTCTTTGGTTGTATGTATGTCCTTATCTAAACAAGGAATTGTTTTGTCAAACATCGTTTAAGGTATCACCATATCAATTCCCTGTAAACATATTATAAAATCAATGGGACTTTATTTTCAGCACAGTAATGAATATAGAAGTAATCTATTGGAAAACATTTAAATGTAATAAATCATGATGATTTGTCATGATTGTTCTGCCAAACTGTTGATTAAAATACAATTGTGAAAGAGAATAAAATGACGAAATAGCTCTAGGATAACTGAGTCACTTGAAAACCTTTATACTAAGAACTAAAGATTATGTACGGAGGCCAGGAAGCTTCCAAATAGCTTTATAACAGATAAATTGTTCAAAGTATGCAGATCCCTAAAGGAAACACAGGTATCCCACCCCTCCCGGATCTTCCGGGTTTCCCTCGATCGGGTGGTCTCCCGCGCTCCCGCGAGACGACCCCAATCCTCCGCGATGTGAGGAGTCCTGATCTCCTCCCCGCCATGCCCCCTTTTTGTGCACCACACCCCCCGGACCCGCCCACACCTCACCCACAAACCATCCACCTCCTCCCACCTCCTGGGTGCGTGCCCCACCCACGACGTGACGTAAACGATGTTATGCCGCATCGCCACGCTCCCTCTCCCCCCCTGCCCACAAGTACATAGTGGCAGGGTGGGATGTCTGGAAACACATTTGGGGGATATACTGAGCACTGCTATTACTTGGTACAGCGTAATGAGCCAACAAGATTGATGTTCTTTGTAAATTGCAATTCCATTTAAATCTTTCCATGAACACAAATTGTTTGCAATCTGTACAGCAATGCAAAAACATTTTTTACTGTTAAAAAAAGTGTCCCAAATTAACTTCCATCAGGTGATTTTCTCATATATCTCTTTTAGCAGGGGCATAAAATGCCTAATACTAGTACTGACAAAGGACCATATGAACAATTTGAATAGTTTTCATGCTTTCTATATGATCTAAAGTATATGAGTTTGAAGGTATATTGTAAATGTGGTAAAATTCAATAAGATATCCAGATTTTAGAGTGCTGCTCTTTTGTTTTGTAGAATTTTGAA
The DNA here is from genome assembly GCA_019447015.1 of Hymenochirus boettgeri. NCBI lineage: Eukaryota > Metazoa > Chordata > Amphibia > Anura > Pipidae > Hymenochirus > Hymenochirus boettgeri. The sequence continues at coordinate 82,348,906 of CM033469.1, read as the reverse complement.
GAGAAAAAAAATACCTAATATATGCCACGCCTCACTATATACTTTGGGGAGAATACAGTGATTTATGGCCGTGCTACTTACTAGCCGAGTACCCACAATGTATTAACACTAAGATTTAGCATACTGCGGGATCTCGGGTAAGCGGCATGCTGTGCACGCAATAAACAGCATGCTTTAGACATTAGATTCAATAAGTTTTAATGGTGATATTTTGCCCCAACCAATCAGATCTTATTTATTAACATTTGAAAGCTTTCATCTGATTGGTTGGGGCAAAATTATCACCATTTTAAACAATAAGAGCTTTTGTTAAAAACCTTTTTGCTATTAGGCTAAAAATTTATGTCTATAGCACACACACACAAAAAAAATACATGTGGTTTTTGGTGTGTTTTTGTGCACAATCCCTTTGCAACACACATCACACACAACATAAGCATAACAATGCAGATAAAAAAAACTGTCTAGGCCTCAAGAAGAAGCAGGGGATTTGAGATAATCACCCAAAAAGAAAGTGAAAATGTTTTGAGAACCTGGGAAAATGTTTGGAAACTTTACCTCTCTAAAGGCTTGAAACAGATCAATGTTTGCTTAAAGGGCATGTCCACCCCATTTAATAATTTTTGATATATATATATATATATATCTCCCTCCCCCCCCCAGCTATAATAGATTTTCCAGAGACTCCCCCCGAACTCTACTTACCATACCTCTTTCCTCTGGTGTACTGTCCCGGCCCTCTGCTTGCATGAAACTGCAAGCAGGGGCTGGACCGGCAGCACGTCCCTGATTGGCTGAGAGGCAGCAATCATGACGCGGCAGCCGGCTGCACAAACGCCAGGGAGAGTAAGGTAAGTGAGAGTCAGGGAGTCTCTGGAAAATCTATTATAGCAGTTGGGCTGGGGGAGGAGAGCTACTATATATCAAAGGGAATTTACACTAGGAGGAGGGAGAGCAAAACGGTCAGGGAGGAAGGGAGAGGGGGGGGGAGGGCTGCAGTGCGCATGGCAAATTCTCCCCGAGAAGAGACAGAGGCAGAGTCCTATATGGACTCAGCTAGGCTCCTTGTAAGGAACAGATCAGTTTTATCAGATGTATCTAAGTATCCACAATTACCAAGTAAAACCAGCGAGCCTCAGATGATCCGTTCGGAATTCTGGAAGAGTGATTCAGGCTAAGAAAATGACACAGAGTCCTACAAGTCCAAAATCATTCTCTCTAGTTTTATTGCGTAGCACTCTGGTTATATAGATAAAACTAGCACATAGTCCATGATCCACAAACCTAGTAAAAAAGACAGAAAAGTTAGGTTTCGTTTCTTGAGAAATCAGTGACGTTTCACAGTGTTCCTTCATGATAACGTATATACTCGTCAGTATAAGCCGAGGTTTTTAGGTTTAAAAAAATCACATAAAACCTTGCCTCGGCTTATACTCGAGTCAAGAGAAAACTTACCTTAAATCCAGATGCAGCCGCGAGTCAGGAAGGAAAGCCGGCAGTTCCCCCAGTATTTTCTCGCGGGTGCGTCGATGATGTCATTGCGCACGCTGGTCGAGATGACGTAATCGCGCAGCCGCTAAGAACTACTGGGAACTGCCGTCTCTGCACAAGCGAGCGGCAGCCGGCGGAGAGATGAAGACTGAAGACTGCCCCAGGTACGTTAAGTGAACTGGGGGGCTCTAGGGTGGGGGACAGTATGCCATACAGTAACACCCATAACCTTTCTACTATAGGTGTTTGGAACTACAACTCCAGCAACGAAAGCATGCTGGGAGTTGTAGTTTTCCAAACACCTATAGTAGAAAGGTATTAGGGTTACTGTATGGGATTACTGTACATTTAAAGGGCAACTATCTACCCTCGGCTTATACTCGAGACAATCATGGTTTTCAGATTTTGGAGGCAAAAATGGGTACCTTGGCTTATACTCGAGTCGGCTTATACTCGAGTATATATGGTGACTACATTTATTTGTACTTCAATGTTAGAGACCTTGAATATACTGGGAGACCAACAAAGTCCATGTTATCTCATGGGATAGAACAAGAATGTGTGTTTCAATGGGAGTAGAATATACATGGCGTGAGGAAAACCATCAGGAAACTTATACTAAGAAAAGGCCTCCTGTAATGTGAAATATAACACACACATATAAATAGCTCATAATAAATGGATGCTATATTGCTAAGCTAAATGTCAAGCAAATAATGTTAACATGAATCTGAACAACGGAAGAAAACGAACAACCGAACAGCACAATAAATCTAACAAGAAGATCTGAAAAAACCCAACAAACAAGGAAGAGGAGCGGAGGGAAGGTGAGTATAATTGTCCTTTAATTACACATATCTGACACCAAATAGTTATTTACGTCCCTGTGCCATAAGTACTCTCAATATATTATCCTCCATATTTAAATCTGTTGGTCTGTATAATTACAGAACCCTGATTAATTTGCCCCAGACTGTAAGTCTATGCTTATTTAGTCTTGCCATTTACTATGGGGGATTACTGAATGTTATTGTTTATTTAGTAGCTAATGAAATTAACTAGTCAAGGCCATTATGGCCCTGTATATCCACCCTGATCCCAATAAAGACCTAACTTCTCTCTCCTCATCCTTTCGAGGAAAGAGAAGAGATGTACCTATGGTAATCTTTGATCCTCATGTCTATATTGATTCTATTGGGGTCCCAAGAGGGGTCCCTAATGAATTTAAGGCCCAAGACCAGGTAGGGTCCCAAGAGGGGTCCCTAATGAATTTAAGGCCCAAGACCAGGTAGCCACTGGTTTTTAAGCCCTTATCCCTATTATAACCATCAGTAAGAATGTTGATTGGATTAATTATAGCTATCTATTATAACCATCAGTAAGAATGTTGATTGGATTAATTATAGCTATAACCAGCAGAGATTTGTCAATTATACCAGAGATGCTTTACAAGGTATAACCAGCAGAGATTTGTCAATTATACCAGAGATGCTTTACAAGGTATAGCTGAACAACTCCAAGCTGATTCCACCATGACTTTTCAGAACAGAATTGCACTCGACTCCAAGCTGATTCCACCATGACTTTTCAGAACAGAATTGCACTCGATATGATTCTGGCTGAGAAGGGTGGTGTGTATGGTATGATTAAGGGCATTGGTTTCCTGTTGAACTTATTTTCCTAATAATATGGGAAACAATGGTAAAGTAATTATTGCAATTAAGAAACTTGAGGATCTTTCCATTGAACTTAAGTAATTATTGCAATTAAGAAACTTGAGGATCTTTCCATTGAACTTATGAAAAATTAAGGTATTGACAACCCCTGGGTTCAATATTTTAGTTTGTTTACAAGTTGGAAACAAGCTTTCCTTGTAAAGCATCTCTGGTATAATTGACAAATCTCTGCTGGTTATAATAGCTATAATTAATCCAATCGACATAAGGGATAAGGGCTTAAAAACCAGTGGCTACCTGGTCTTGGGCCTTAAATTCATTAGGGACCCCTCTTGGGACCCCAATAGAATCAATATAGATTTGTTTCTGTAGTGTAGGGACCCCTCTCCAAAACCTAACTGCCAGGTTTAAATTGAAAAAAAACTGCCCAGAAACTTACTTACCAGACTGCATTCCTTCAGCCTTCTCAGTAGCTGGCAGCCGCGTCTATGCCGCAGAAATTCAAACTTGGCAGTTAGGGTTGGGACAGCAAAAACTCAATTTTGGGGTGGCCATACCCTTTAATATGGCTTCGAGTTCTATGCAGACTAAAGGTAGGTACCAATGTGTGATATCGCATCATCTAATTACATAAAAAACAACCATTTTGTTCATCAATTTGTTTGTGTATTGATGTTCGGTCAGACATCGTTTTTGATCTTCTGGATTGGATCACTATCAACAACCGACCGAACGACCATACACGAATGGTGTATGGTCCCTGTGCTTTGTGTACACTATGGCACGTCTGTGTCTGGCTTAAATGGGGTCATAGATGTAATTAAATTGTTGCCTTTTACTGCAGGTGATTATCATGTGATTGATAATTACCAACATGAGGGTCCATTATTCCCTGAATTTGACTATAAAACTGGCAAAAATATCACAGTTGTGCCAAAAATTCCCATCAATATTTTGACAGCGATATCACACCAGGCAGTCTATTGAGTAGAAATATTGACCCATGTGTACCTAGCCTTATGCTGGCTTCACAGCTTCCCTACAGTTCGTTACATTAATATGATTGACTGAAAGGTGAATCAATAGTAATGTCAGGCAACAATGCAGTTTCTTACCTTGCAACGTTCCCACACGGATAATGCTTTGCGATCAATGTTCCACCTGTAATGTTGGTCACAGGCTAATCAGCCAAGGCAGTTTTACTGGAAATCTCAGGAACGTGGGTGGTAAGTCTAATAATGTATGGGCACCTTTAGTTTTGAAACATTTAATATAAAGAATTTGTAATCTGAATTTAAAAAATTGCATACAGTCTAAAGGGCAAATCTCTCTAGCGCTATTATCATATAAATCTTACAGTATACTAATAACACAGTTCCTTTTAAACTGTGCACATTTACTCATGAATCCAGCCCAGTCTGGACACACTAAGGGGGGAATCCAGTAAGCGTGTGGTGCTCCTCTTACCTTCCTGGTTCCCACAATGCAATAACCACTATGCATTGGTTGCTGCATCACAGAAGCCAGGAAGGTATGTATGCGGAGGATTATCTTACTACCCTTTGGATCACATTAAGCTTCCTGCTACAACGTAGTGCAAAATTTGAGAAAACTGTACAGGGCCCACTAGTTAAAACACATGCTACAATATTACATTAGCTAAAGTGGGTTTTATATACTTATTTGGGCAATACCACCCAATAACTGCATCTCCACCAATGGGCCACCTTCTGGGCCGGCAGCAGAGGAGAACTGCATGTTGACCTTGGACCAGGGAGTGGGACTGGAAAAAAGGAATTAAGCCAAAGCTTAAGAAGCAAAAAAAATATATGTTACATAATACACAAGGGCATATGATTTCTTTAAGAGTATTTGAACAGTGCAGTTTTAGTAATATCCTCCCTAAAGCTTAAAAAGATTTGTAACTACTTGTTAGAAACGTAACATTAATTTGTTTGAATAATGTCACAATATTTTCTTCTACATTCTTAATAGCTATTTGCAGTTTCATAATAATCCATTAAGTTATTGCAGAATGTTTCCTGGTGGAAAAAGTATCATACAACACACACACACTCTTGACTCTCACGTTTATAATGTTTTATAGCTTATATATATTAGTATAATGGTAAATAAATCTTTGTTTCTAATTGTCATATATAATTTAACACTTTCTGTTGTGCTCCTAAAGGACATCCCTGGCCAAACCCTACCCCCCCACCACCAAAAAAACATGTTGCTAGTAGAAAGAGACCCTATTCCAGGGTAACCCTACTCCCACCTCCCTGGGAGGCAGTTTGCAAGAGCATTGAGCTGTCAAACTATTGCTCATGCAGTGGCTGAAAGCTTACTACTCATCATTACACCTGCCATATCTCCCTCAGGCTGAGGCCACACTAAAATGCACCAAAAAGCGATGCGGGTTTCTGTGTGCTCCTGCCATGTTTTTTATGCACTTTAATAGACTTGTATTAAGTGCGAACTTGACAAAAAGAGACAAAAAATGGATTGCAGTGAGGCCTACTAACCTTGATATACATTAAAAATATGTCAAAGCAAATTGCAAAGTGCGAATTATTCGCAAAATGTGGCAAAAAACGCAATAGTGTGGCCTAGCCCTCAATGTTGTTTAGAGTTATGGGAGACAATCACACACTAGAGTGATGAGCTGTAAACCAGTGAATGAGCGATAAAATAACAGCTCACTGCTTTTGCATTCAGCCATCCAGGAAGATGGGAGTAGGATTTCCTACCTTATTGTGTTAAGGAATTTCAATGGGCAAATTTTTTGGTGCCATATTTGCTCTTTATTGGTTAATCTCCCTGTGTTTGTGTATGTTTCCTCCAGGTATTCCTACACAATCATAAAGACATACTGATAGGTTGTGTGTGTATAATAGTGTATTTCAATTAGTTCAAAACCATTTTTCCAGATAACACAATGCATAAAAATGTTGTCTGCTATGCACTGGAGGGGATCAGCCTACCGCTGACAAATAGTATTAGGTTACTGCCTTATTGCTTTAAAGGCCCGTGTTAAATCACTGAAAACTGTGCAAATTGCAATGGTCCAACTTCAGCTGTGTGGACAGGTTTCCTGCAAACTCAAAATATTTATCATAAATCAAAAGTAATTTCAGATCCTGTTTTAATGAAAAGACTGATTACCTTTGTCAGGTCTTGAAGAGAAACAAGAAAACCAGAAGATTGTCTACTCTAACAGACAAAACTTTGTACAAATGACAGTTGAAGCAACCGACCAGGAAATAATAACCAGGATAGTTCTACTATGAGGCCAAGTAAAGTTACTATACTCAGGCAGGCACCACAATCCCAAGGTGGTAAATTGCTTTCTTTAGTTTTCAATGAAGCAAATGTACAACTATTCAATCTCCTTTTAAAGGGCATCTATACCGAAAAATAGGTTATTTTAAATTGACCCTAACTCGAAACTATAATTATTCCCAACCACCGCTGTATAATTTTTTTGTTGATCTGCCCCTATTTCTTTAGATATCCAATCTAAAACTTCTTATATTTCAGCTGTCAATCAAGTTCCTTGCTCTCAAAAACTATTCTTCTGTGAGTACTTTTACTGTAGCTGGAATGGTGACAGAGTTTTTACAGTTGGAATGCTGTATGCTGTGTGCAGGCTTGACAGTTGTTTGTGGGGGGGAAAGTCAGGTCGGATGGAAGTGGGAGTGGTTAAAAAAGGGAGGGGGGATACTGCTCCTAAACAAAATGTGTGCTGGATTGAAGGCATGCAGCAACACACACAAATCAGAGTAAGTGCGACTTACATGTATTCAATTATAGATTAAGATGAGCCAGTCATTTTTTTCAGTATATTGTCCCTTTAACAGTATATACTGTCCAGAAGCTAAGAGACAGAATTAAGGAAGACAGAGCTGTTTTCCTTCATGCTTCCTTCTGGCATTTGGCCTTATGTTAGGTAAATGGGCAGAGGAAGTTCTGCTCATCAATTTTTAGCCAGAAGAGGGCTGGTAAAATGATTGACATTTCTGCTTCTCTGGTAGGTTAGAAGGGCAAGTGAATTTGTTCTGTGATTTTGCTGCATGCCTCTGTTTATAACTTTTGATATTATACAATGATACAGTCAATTTAACATGGTCATCACATAGTAATAGAGTAAAGGGCTATCTAATGTTATGTGATCCAATTATTAATTGTGCCCCTTCTATCCAATATCATCTGCAGCTGGACAATTATTTACTTCTATGACACCAGACTCTTGCCACAGGAAGGAGTTCCTGATGCAGATAATGGTTACTTGGTTCAGGTAACATTAAATCAAGAATCTTATTTTTCCTTTTTGCATTCAGTTGTCCTTTAAATGAGAATTAAACATTGAAAACAACTTTTTTTCCAGGCATAGTGCTTATGTTTAGCCAAATCAAACATTTTATTATGTCCCTCTAAATATGATATTACATGAATGGGAGAGCACTGTATGAAATCCTGCACCGTCTGTTCTTTTCATTTAATCCCTTCCATTCTTTTCTTCTGTTGAATACTATTTCATTCAACACCCTCAGCCTAGTTATTTAATATAAGTCTGATCATTCAAGACGTTTTCCATTATACTAGTTCTTAGCTTTCATTATTCTTTTGCTTATTTGGTTTTCCAGGTTAAGCCATAATCTGGATGCACCAATGCTCTTCACAAGGGACAAGCATATCACCCAGAAGGCAAAATAATAATCTAACTGGTAGACCACCTATGAAAATGACAAGATACAGGATTAGTCGCGCTGTACCTGAGCTCCCGCGGCCATCCCACATAATCCGGCACAATCCACCTCTGGCCATGGGGAAAAGACCCAAAGGAGGCACAGAGAAGGACCCCAAGACCCCTCTGAACCCCTTGAAACAAAAAGGTCTGGGGGAATTCTTCCGAGGGGGAGCGGAGGACCTGGAGACGCACGCCAAGCGGCGCGCAATGGCCACCGCCACAGCTCCGACCTCGGCTCCAGCGCTCACACACCCACCGGAGCCCCGAGACCCGCTACCACAGAGACAGGTCAGTAGGGACCCCCAACCCGGAGAACCCCAGGCCCAAGCGAATAAGGCCCTAACTCAGGCCCAGAAGGCCAATAGGGGAACAGGCCCAGATAAGCAGGGCCCAACAGGGGAGAGATGCTCCAACTCCCCCACAACCTCCCAGGACTCATGGCTGGACCCCCCAGGGACAAACCCAGGCACCCCACCAAGCACTCCACGGAGGGACCCAACAAATAGCCCAATTTCACCTAATCTGGGATCTAGCACCTCACCATGGACCCATACAGGCCAAGATCCAACAAACCATCCAGACAACTCTCCCTTAAAGAACTACTACTGAACCTACCACAAGCAACCCTCAATATATACACGCAATCCAAATATTCCTGTCTCGAGAGGTCTCTCTAATCAAAACGATTTAACGGCGGTACTGGAAGGGTAGAGGACCTAGAAGAAGAACATCAAGCCACAAATCAACATCTGCAAGTGGTCACACAAGTAGTAAATGACCACTCCAGAGCCATAAGAGATCTATTTCGGCAGATGTGAAGACCTCGAAAATAGAGGCAGATACCAATACCATTAGAATAAGAGGCTTACCGAATCCATCCCTGACCATAAACTACAAGAAACAAGCAATTAAATGTTCAACATGGTCCTAGACACCGAAACCCCACAGGAAATCGAATTAGACAGAAACATAGGGCACTGAAACCCAAGGCCCTTCCAAATTCCCAAGGGATGTGATCTGCCGTGTACACCATTACGCTCAAAAGGAACAAATCCTTTCACAATATCGCTCCCCACACGGACCTAGAATGGGAAAACGCCACCATTCCTCTACCCAGACTTATCTCCATCCACATTGGCACGCAGACGCCAACTATACCCCTACTACAAAACCTACGAAACAGTCAACTCCCATATCGCTGGGGATTCCCATTTCACTCATAGTAAAACGCGAGGGAGTGACACACACCCTCAGATACCCAGAAGAACTACCGGACTGGAGACCAATCCCAACCCTTGCAGATGGCCCTAACCAACCATGGTCACGCACTTCAACCCAGAAAACCCAGACGACAAAGCCGCCCCAGGTGGAAAAAAGAAGACGCCACGACTCCAAGGAATCTCATACTTCCAAGCCCAACACCCCCTCCACCATTCACCCGCTGACAAACTCAAGGAGTACAGAGAGGCTACAAAAGAGGCACAGACAGACTTCCACCACCCACTTTCTACAACAGGTTTACAAATAACAAAGACTGTATCGTTCCCTAAACCTTAAACACCCCCCAGTCCTTAGGAAATTTAAACTCATATCCCCATAGGCAAATATACTTACACACACTAGTGCCCGTATTCCCATGAACAAAAAAGGTGATGGCAAGCGGGAGCTGGGAGAAACTCAGACCCTTAGCACGACTCCCCTCCCCCACGGTACCCCATTTCTGCAGGACAAACTTCCATTTTGGAAATGGAGTTACTACTCTCTTAAATATGCTAATCACCACACTAGTTCACAACATAATGTGTTTATATATGCATACCATTGCTGGAATATTGTTATGACTGTTTGTTTGTTTATCTGTTTTCTTAGTAGTTTAGGTCGGAGAGTCCTCCCATCGCCCCACTTGGACAGAAAAAGGCTCACCACTACTCGTGTGGATCCGCCCCCGTCGCCGCCGACTCCCTCCCACCCCCGCAAACTTGCTGAGCAGCTCTGGTCCGGGTGGTAAGTACCAAAACTATTCACCACAACACATCAGACCTCATGCGCACTGCTCTCCGCCTAGAATAGTAATATGGTGAAGATCTGCTCATTGATGTCAGAGGCTTAAACACCCCCACACAAGACACTTAACCCTTAGGGACTAAAACAACTGAAAGCCCAAATAGTATTTTTGCAGGAAACCATTTCGATCCAACACTCCTGCTCTTTTGCAACAGGGAATTCCCAACCCAATACCTAGCTTCATCTACTCAAAAGAAAGCAGGAGTAGCGACCTTGTTCCACAAATCCTGCACCTTCCACCAAACCCACATAGAACGGGATCCCCAAGGCAGATACCTATTACTACATGGCACTCTAAATAACACCCCAATCCTCCTTCTAAACATTTACGCCCCCAACAAAGGCCAACTTAAATTTCTGAAGAAGGTACTACGCAAACTAACAAATACACATGCCCATACAAAATTGTAGGAGGGGACTTCACTCAACACTCTCACCCAGCTTAGACAGACTCCCCCACAACAGCTTAAACCAAAACAGAGAACTACAACAGGCACGCTCCACCCGCCAACTATAAGATCCTTAAACCTCTACGACTTATACAGAATAAGGAACCCAAAACCCAGCTTACACTTTCTTCTCTCATCCCCATCAAACTCATCCCGCATAGACTTAATACTCGGTACTAGCCCTATCTTGAAAAAACCTTACAGCTGCGCGAAATAACACCCAATTTCTTGGTCAGATCATGCCCCCATAGAACTGGATATTGCACTATCTCAGCACAACCTCAAATCTTGCAACTGGGCGACTAAATGAAATAGCAGTACAGAACCCCACATAGAAACAACTGTCCCACAAAATTCAGGATTCTTTGACATAACACAGATTCAGTACCCGAAATAGCCCACGTATGGGAGGCCCACAAGGCCACATTGAGAGGCCACATAATATCAGCACTCACACACCTAAAACGCAATAGAGAAGAGACTTTAACACAAACAAGACAGATCTGAAAGAGGTAGAAACAATCTATTATAACAAACCCTCTCGAGCCTCTCTCCGCAGAATACTATCCTTCGCACCACTCAAAGACATAACCATACAAAAGTCGAGTCCTCCCTAACATGGCTCCGCAGATATTATTACGACAAAGGGAATAAAGCAAATGCCCTACTAGTCAGGCAACTTAATCAAAAAACAAACACTCTCTCCCTAACCTTATTATATCACCGGAGGGACCTCATGCCACTCCCCCGCCGAACAAGTAACTGCGTTTGCACAATACTATAAATCCCTTTACCAATTAGAGACAACAATTCCGGAAAACCAGACACTACTACCTTACAACACAGTTTTTACAGGAAGCCAGACTCCCACACATATCAAAAGAAGAAATATCAACCTCGGCTCCCCATTCACCTTAACGGAGCTAACAACAATACTAAAGAATCCCCATCAAAAAAATCCCCAGGCCCGGACGGCTACACATACAGCTATTACAAAGCCTTCATGATCTACTGGCCCCAAAATTGCTAGCCCTGTACAACTCCTTCCTAGAGGGTGCCCCCATTCCCACAACAATGACTCACATCCACATTTATAGTCATACCCAAACCGGGAAAAGACCCCAAATACTGCCAAAATTACAGGCCAATAGCCCTACTTAACACAGACCTCAAAATATATACGAAACTCATTGCAAACAGACTGGCCCGCCATCTTCCACAATTATTCACCCAGACCAGGTGGGTTTGTTCGTGGCAGACACGCGGGAGATAACACACCCAGGAGCATAGACCTCATAGACATTATAACCGCACAAAACAAAAGGCTCTAATTCTAAGCTAGACGCAGAAAAAGCATTTGACCGTATAGATTGGAGATTCCTAGAACACACACTGCAAGCATTCGGGATCCAAGGGAAAGCCCTGCAAGCCATCACAAACTTGTACCAAAGCCAACAGCGTTAGTCCAATTACCCCATGCAAAATCCTCCATGTTCCAACAATACAATGGAACGCGTCAAGGCGCCCACTCTCCCCATTATTATTCATTATGTGCATGATCACTGGCAGCACACATTAGACTGCACCCCAATATCAGAGGAATACAGCTCCCTTACGGAGAGTTTAAACTATCACTTTATGCTGACGATGTTCTGCTCACCACTTGACATCCCCGGCCTCCTCCCTTAACCATTTAGCCCCCTCTTACTCGCTTCAGCACACTATCTGGATACAAAATCAATCATATTAAGTCAGAAGCCTTACCATTAAACATCACAAACAATACCCTCGAATCCCTAAAAAAAAACATCACCTACTCCTGGAAAACAACATCATAAAATACCTAGGCATCTACCTCACCCCCACCTACCAAACCCTGTACAATGCAAATTTCCCCCCACTGCTAAATAAACTGGGACAAGATATGAAAAAAATGGCAAAACTTACCAATATCCTGGATGGGAAGGTTGACAACCTGAAAATGAATGTCCTCCCCAAATTATTATACCTCTTCGAGACCCTCCCCATACAGATCCCCTAAAACTCTGCACTCTTTCCAATCGAATTGCTTCGGTTCATATGGCAAGGCAAACGGCACAGAATACCACAATCAGTAATGACAGCAGACAGATCCCATGGAGGGCTTGCAGCCCCATCATTCCACAGATACTACTTAGCGACACAATCTCAGGGCCCTAACACACTGGTCCCAACCCAATAAATAGCACAATGGGCTACAATTGAACAAATTGGGTACCAGGAATCAGCCTGGCACCTTCTTTGGGAAAAGGAAAAAACCCCCAGCAAAACTAAATAAAGTCTTACACTTCAATGCAAAGCACGATAAAGGTATGGGAAAGTATTGTTAAAAGGTATGAGAGTCCGGTCGCCCTCCACCCTCCTCCCCTTTATAGGCAACCCCAAGTTCCCTCCAGGTAATTCAGGGCCACAAGCCAATTAGCTACAAACCAGAGGGATGACCAGAGTAAGAGATGTACTGCACAGGTTACCGGAGATTTACTTACTTATGAAGAGATGTGCCACTCCCATTCATTTCCAAACTCCCCCCAGTCCCATTTCTTCTACCTCAAACTAAAGCACTTTATTCAACAAACCTACCGTAAAAAAACACTTCTCCCCATCGGGACAACCTAGAAAGAACCATTTACACCGGCCCCTCCCAAAAGGGCCTCATATCCTCCATATACAGTGCTCGGCGAGATGACGGTATCTAAAGCAGTCCCCACACCTATATGCGGAAATGGGAAATCGACCTGGGCAAACCCATCCCAGAGTCCACCTGGACAGAAATATGGTCCTCGGCTAAAACCACTTCTATCTGCACCTTATACAAGAGAACATCTAAAAAAATTATTCAGATGGTATCATACACCCAGGGCCGCCTCGCTAATGAGGCAATGTGCAGCACAATGCAGAGCGGCACTTTGTAGTAAAGCGGCACCCTGTAGGGAACGGAAAGAAGAAAACATTTTTTTTTTTCCTGGAGGCCGGCGTCCGTCCGCCATCCTACTGCCTAATCTATGGGGGGGGTGCTACCTACCTACTGGCTCTCACACTCACTGCCTGGCAGAAGAATGTTCAGCCAAAAATTGCAAATCGATCCATCCGACACTGGTACCAGAACCGGCAGTCAGGCAGCACAGCTTCCTGGATCAACGCGGCGTGCGTGCGTCGTGTGCGTGCTGCGTCGGCGTGCGTGCGTGACATCGGGACGTCAGCGCCGAAAGCGCGCTAGTTCAGCCCGTGCAGGACCAATACAGCTGAAGCGCTTGTGGCCTATGAAGACTCGGATTGTCCAGTGTCCTCATCCTGTCCAAATTCTTCTTAAGGCAAGTCAAGTCTGTAAATGTAATAGGGATGGGTTCTGAACTTCTGACTTTACCCACCTCAAAGAGAAAAGATATAGATAGATAGATAGATATAGATAGTATCAGAGTTAGATAGATAGATAGATAGCTAGCAGAGTTAGATAGATAGATAGATAGATAGATAGATAGAGAATAGATAGATAGATAGATGGATGATAATTATCTATCTATCTATCTAACTCTGCTACTATCTACTATCTAACTCTGCTATCTATCTATCTATCTATCTAACTCTGCTATCTATCTACTATCTACTTGCTATCTATCTATCTAACTCTGCTATCTATCTATCTAACTTTTCTATCTATCTAACTTTGCTATCTATCTATCTAACTTTGCTATCTATCTATCTATCTATCTAACTCTGCTATCTATCTATCTATCTATCTAACTCTGCTATCTATCTATCTAACTCTGCTATCTATCTATCTATCCATCTAACTTTTCTATCTATCTAACTTTGCTATCTATCTATCTATCTATCTATCTAACTCTGCTATCTATCTATCTATCCATCTAACTTTTCTATCTATCTTAACTTTGCTATCTATCCATCTATCTATCTATCTATCTACCTATCTATCTAACTCTGCTATCTATCTATCTAACTCTGCTATCTATCTATCTATCTATCTATCTAACTTTTATCTATCTAACTTTGCTTCTTATCTATCTATCTACTTTTGTCTATCTAACTTGCTATCTATCGACTAGTCATCTACTTTGCTACTATCTATCTATCTCTAACTTTGCTATCTATCTATCTTTATCTATCTAACTTGCTATCTATCTATTTATCTAACTTTGCTATCTATCTATCTAACTTTGCTATCTATCTATCGAACTTTGCTATCTATCTATCTATCTAACTTTGCTATCTATCTATCTATCTAACTCTGCTATCTATCTATCTATCTATCTATCTATCTATCTATCTATCTATGATAGATAGATTATCTATCTATCTATCTATCTATCTAACTTTGCTATCTATCTAACTCTGCTATCTATCTATCTATCTATCTAACTCTGCTATCTATCTATCTATCTAACTCTGCTATCTATCTAACTTTGATATCTATCTATCTATCTATCTATCTATCTATCTATCTAACTTTGCTATCTATCTATCTATCTAACTTTGCTATCTATCTATCTAACTCTGCTATCTATCTATCTATCTATCTATCTATCTAACTCTGATATCTATCTATCTAACTCTGATATCTATCTATCTATCTATCTAACTTTTCTATCTATCTAACTTTGCTATCTATCTATCTATCTATCTATCTAACTTTGCTATCTATCTATCTAACTTGCTATCTATCTACTATTTATCTAACGTTGCTATCTACTATCTTTCTACTTTGCTATCTATCTATCTTCTATCTATCTAACTTTGCTATCTGTCTATCTATCTAACTTTGCTATCTATCTATCTAACTTTGCTATTATC
Source organism: Hymenochirus boettgeri (assembly GCA_019447015.1). NCBI lineage: Eukaryota > Metazoa > Chordata > Amphibia > Anura > Pipidae > Hymenochirus > Hymenochirus boettgeri. The sequence continues at coordinate 82,333,625 of CM033469.1, read as the reverse complement.
TATCTACTTTCATCTATCTATCTATCATCTATCTAACTCTGCTATCTATCTATCTATCTATCTATCTATCTATCTATCTATGATAGATAGATTATCTATCTATCTATCTATCTAACTTTGCTATCTATCTATCTACTATTGCTATCTATCTATCTTCTATCTATCTATCTAGATAGATAGATAGATGAGATAGATAGATAGATAGATATGATAGATAGATAGCAGATTTAGATAGACAGTAGATAGCAAAGTTAGATAGATAGATAGCAAAGTTAGATAGATAAATAGACAAGTTAGATAGATAGATATATAGATAGATAGATAATAGCAAAGTTGATAGATAGCAGAGTTAGATATAGATCGATAGATAATAGATAGTAGATAGATAGATAGATAGATAGATAGAAGTTAGATAGATAGATAGCAGAAGATAGATAGATTGGAGAATAGATAGATAGATAGATAGGATAGAGAGATAGATAGCAGATTAGATAGATAGATAGGAGTTAATAGATAGATAGATAGTTAGATAGTAGTGATAGATAGAAGATAGATATAGATAGATAGATAGATAGATAGATAGACTGTTAGTAGTGTGCTGTGTGTGTGATGTGTGTTGTGGTTGTGCGTGTGGTGTGTGTGTGGTTGTGGTATGCGTGCAGTCGTGTGTAGTGTGTGTGTGTGTGTGGTGTGGTGTAGTGTGTGTGTGTGTGTGTGGGTGTTTGTGTAGTGTGTGTGTTGGAGAAGAAGACGATAGATGATAGACAGACAGATAGATATAGATAGACAGATAGATAGATAGATAGATGATAGATAGACAGATGATAGATAGACAGATGATAATAGATAGATATAATAGATGATGATAGATAGACAGATAAATTAATAGATGATGACAATGATAGATAGATAGATGGACAGATGATAGATACATAGATAGACAGACACACTGATAGATAGATAGATAATAGATAGATAGATGATGGATACATAGATAATCTTTTGGGATACTATTCTAGAGTTTAGGTCCTTCAATGTATTGTAAATAAATGGAGGAATGCTATGTAAATATAATGATAATGACACACCGTTAAATCAACGTGTATAAAGCCCCTCCCACTTCTGGACAAGCCACATCCCACTTCCGGACAAGCACCACCCACTTTCAATTCTAAAACCACACCCCTTCCAGCGGCGAGGGGGGCAGCATTTGAATTTTTGTCAGGTGGCAAAAGTCTAGAGACGGCCCTGCATACACCACAACTACTACACAAAACTATTTCCGAATACATCCTCTGTCTGCTGGAGATGCCAACAAGAGGAGGGTACTCTATACCATATAATGTGGACTGTCCAAATTCAGTCATACTGGAATATAGTCCACCAATTGCTACAAAGAACCCTGAGAAAAACGCTACCTACGAAAGAACCCACTATATTTCCTACTGGTGCCCCACCCCCAAAAATATCAGCTACATCTCAGAAACTGGCATCCCACATCCTAACAGCAGCAAGATGTGAAATCCCAAAATCCTGGAAATCCAGCACCCCTCCAACAGAAAACGCACTAACCAACAGACTATTGGATATACGCAGGATGGAATACCTTACCGCACTAATGAACAATAAAATCTCTCGCTTTGAAACGATATGGACACCATTAAACAATATAATCTCGCCCACAAAACAAACCCCACCATAGGGCAACGCTCTGGCATCCCTCTATTTCTCTGCACACACACCACAAGCAACTAGAATAGCAGAACAGATCTCCCTACCCAGCGCCTACCATCCCTCCCCCATATAACTGAGGGGTTGGGGGGCCACCCGACCAACAATTATCTATACAATGTTAAAAACTACCATGAATCGTAACCGCAATGAATGGTTCACTACCAATGGGAAATAAAAGAGTATATGTGTAGGCAATGTCAAATGCAGTAATAAATGTAAAATTCAAAGGTACATAAATTGATGGAAATTAAGACTGATGGGCCAGAACCAAATTGGTCTATATTGTTATATATGTGGTTTGGAGGGGTGTCTGGAGGAGTAACAGGAGGCAGTGCGCAGGGATCACACATACTCACACACAAACAAAAAACATTCCAATGTTCAAAATGGTATGCTCCACCAACACAAACGGACCAAGGGAGGAGGGGATCGGCGGCGCCGGGGCTACGTAACGGAGCTAAAGCTAAACCGACGGGGTGGGGGCGGACGAGGGGACGGGCGCCCCCATAGCTAACACAAGGGCCTTATGACCCAAATTATAATATTAAAGTCTGGCGGGGGGCTTGCTCGCGTCCCACGCACCGCTCCTACCCCCACGCAGTAAAGTTACACTGAGGGGCGACTGGGAGATGCTCCCCAATAAGTTGAACAAAGTTGAATATATTTTTCTTAAAATAGTAATGTCTACGGATAAGTATAATAATGATCTTAGTAAATAGCAAATATAACAGAGACACGGTATAATATCAAGTTTTAAATTTGAATTTATTTTTTTTGAACTACACTGTATACATTGTACTGCACATGGAAATGGAAACTGAAACATTTGAATAAAGAAAAATTTTTCAAAAAAAAGAAAATGGCAAGATACATATATATTTAATTGAGAATTAATCCAGCACACTGCCTAATGTTTAACTGTTTTGTTTAGTTTTCCATCACAACAAGCTCTTGCCTACAAAAAGCATCACCCAACACGCTAAACATTCAATTAAAAATTACCGTATATACTCGAGTATAAAAACAGCTTGAAAACGAACCTCGACTTATACTCAGGTCAGTAACTAACTTGAATGAGGAATCCAGCTCCCCTGATCGTTGCATCCACTGACGTCACTACTCGGCGCCTTTCTCACTTCCCGGCGCCAAGTAGCAACGTCAGTGGATGCAACGATCAGGGGATGCAGAGCAGGATTCGTAATAGTTAAGATCATGCCAAAAACTAGCTAGATTTAGATAGTTGCACTGTTCCCACAATGTGGTGTGCTGATCTTTATAAGATTGGCAACCAATTAGTGAGGGGTTAAGCCACGCACATTAACTATGCAGTATAAGGCAAATCACGTTGGATCCAATGGAACGACTATATCGTAAATCTGTATAGGGCTAAAATGAAGTTATTGAGAATAATGGATGGAAACTGAAATTTTCCAAACAAAAAAGTATCCTCCAGTAGCACCTCCCCACTGTTTATTTGGACAAACTTTAGCTCATGTCCCCAAAGTATTACAATATAAATGATGTCAATGGTGTCATTACAAATGTAGTTTAGAATTCCTCCTCACCCCTTGATAAAGCTGGGAAGAAAAGGCTACCTACAGGTGTATTTCTCATGGTATGTGATGTGTCTCTCTATTGTTTTTAGGATTAGATTGGCCACCAATTGAATGTCTAATCTATCCAATGTCAAAATAGTAAATTTACAGCCTAATGGTCTTACCTTCGGAGGTTCCCACAATGTTCCTACATGTTGAGTGTATAGTGTACAGGCACCTTAATAGTGTACAGGCACCTTAATACTGGCGGTAAAGTTCAGTCCATTGTTAGATTGTCTGTTACAATGAATGGAGGACTCCATATGAGGCCTGATTATTATACTTACACTGTTGAGAAGGGATGTTAATTTACTTTTGTTTTCCACACTGTCACCAGGCTTTATACAGTATATTTCTAATGGGGTTCTTGTTTATAATTTCCTTAAAGGGTAACTCCACCCAGAAAAACAACTTTTCAAAAATGGATTCTATAATTTGGTGGGAAATAGGATCACTAGCTGCCATATCTCCCCGGTTGGCTCTCTGGCTCACCCTGTTGGCAGTTCTCCCTCTTTCTGGTGTTTTGCACATGCTGGCAGATTAAATATAATGGTCAGTCTGGAATGCTGCCAGCAGGGGGAGACAGAGAGCAGCAGGATCATGTAAGTAAACACAGGAAGATCTCAGCTTGGAAATAGGAAAAATTGCCCTTTAATGTTTTTGAAGGTATAAATAAAACTTTAATATTTTGGGGACATTAGCTATATAGTTTGTTCAGATTTCAGTTAAGGGAGGAGCTACTAGAGAATGCATTATGTAGGGAACCACTTTGTTTCAAATAACATGTTAATTAGTCACACAATAATCCATAATTTTCAATAACTTCAATAAGGAAATTAAAGGCAAATATAGAAGGTGGTTCTGAATTCACAGGCACACCTAACATTCAGTCAGCGAAAAAAAGCCTAAATGAGGCCTTAAAGGGACAATAAACTGTATTTTTTAAGAAAATGAAATATGTTTCTATTATTCACAGGGAGGTGAGCACGCTTATTCCCACCTCCCTGTGAATAATAGAAGGCCCGGGAACAGTGATACACTTACCTTACCAGCGCTACACTCGCGGCTCCTTCTCAGCTGTCAGGCACACTGTCCTGATTGCCCGTCTATCTTTTGTATTGGCGTACATGCCCAAGACATGCTGCTCGGTCAGGACAGCGTGCCTGACAGCTGAGAAGGAGCTGCGATTGGAGTGCCGGTAAGGTAAGTGTTGCAGTGTTCCCCGTCTTTGTATTTTTCACAGGGAGGTGGGAATAAGCGTTTTCAACTCCCTGTGAATAATAGATACAATTTTATGTACTTAAAGGGCATGTCCACCCCCAAAATAATTTTTTTATATGTTGTAGTAGTCCCTATCCCACCCCCAACTGCTATTTTTGTTAAAAAAATGATCTTAACTTTACTTACTTTCCTTCATTCCCCCGGCGCTGTAATCTCGGCCTCTGCTTGCTGGAACTGCAAGCAGGGGGCCGGACTTGCACCCTCGCCCGTGATTGGCTAGGAGGCAGGCAATCGCTAACGCAGCTGCCAGCATTAAAGAACGCCGGGGGAATGAAGGAAAGTAAGTAATGTTTGTATCTTTTTTTTCAAATAAACATAGCAGCTGGGGGTGGGATTGGGAGCACTACACTACAGCAAAGGGGTTTTGAGTTAGGGGAAGGGAGAGAAAAATGGGATCCAGAGGGAGGTAGAGGGAGGGGGGAGGGATAAACTGCGCATTTTCCCGGAGGAGAGACAGGAGGCAGAGACCTTTTGGGACACAGGCTCCTGCTCTTCACTTTTTGGGACTTTGAAGAAACATTGCAGGGCAGCCATTTGGAGCAGAGAAGTAAGGTAAGGATTTTTCTAAAATACACAGTGGGGCCAGTAGTATAAAGTAAAGTATAGGGGTGGACATGCCCTTTAACGAAGTACATGAAATCGGTTTATTTTTCCTTTAAAAGCTTTTTATATGAATTAAATATTTAAAATAAGCTGTGAACATAACATTAGTTATAAAATAATAACATGGCCTTGAGATATACATATCCTCTCGTGTGGATCACAAGGAAAAACCTGCAGAAGGTGCCTTTTCAGATTCGCAAAACGTGGCAAAAACGCGCTAGTGTGGCCTAGCTCTCAATGTTAAGAGATATGACTTAGTCACACACTAGAGTGATGAGCTGTAAACCACTGCATGAGCGATAAAATAACAGCTCACTGCTTTTGCATTCAGCCATCCAGGAAGATGGTAAAGGATTTCCTACCTTATTGTGTTAAGGAATTTCAATGGGCAAATATTTTGGTGCCATATTTGCTCTTTATTGGTTAATCTCCCTGTGTTTGTGTATGTTTCCTCCAGGTATTCTGGTTTCCTACACAATCATAAAGACATACTGATAGGTTGTGTGTGTATAATAGTGTATTTCAAATAGTTCAAAACCATTTTTCCAGATAACACAATGCATGAAAAGTTGTCTGCTATGCACTGGAGGGGATCAGCCTACCGCTGACAAATAGTATTAGGTTACTGCCTTATTGCTTTAAAGGCCCGTGTTATATCACTGCAAACTGTGCACATTGCAATGGTCCAAATTCAGCTGTGTGGACAGGTTTCCTGCAAACTCAAAATATTTATCATAAACCAAAAGTAATTTCAGATCCTGTTTGAATGAAAAGACTGATTACCTTTGTCGGGTCTTGAAGAGAAACAAGAAAACCAGAAGATTGTCTACTCTAACAGACAAAACTTCTGTACAAATGACAGTTGAAGCAACAGACCAGGAAATAATAACCAGCATAATTCTACAATGAGGCCAAGTAAAGTTACTATACTCAGGCAGGCACCAAAATCCCAAGGTGGTAAATTGCTTTCTTTAGTTTTAAATGAAGCAAATTTACAACCATTCAATCTCCTTTTTACAGTATATACTGTCCAGAAGCTAAGAGACAGAATTAAGGAAGACAGAGCTGTTTTCCTTCATGCTTCCTTCTGGCAATTGACCTCATGTTAGGTAAATGGACAGGGGAAATTCTGCTTGTCAATTTTTATCCAGAGGAGGGCTGATAAAATGATTGACACTTCTGCTTCTCAGGTAGGTTAGAAGGGCAAGTGCATTTGTTCAATGCTTCTGCTGCAGGCCTCTGTTAATAACTTTTGATATTATACAATGATACATTCAATTGAACATGGTCATTACATAGTAATAGTTTAAAGGGCTATCTAACGTTATGTGATCCAATTATTAATTGTTCCCCTTGTGAACAAGAATTTCTTTTTAGGCAACATGTGACCTTGAGACATACATATCTTCTTGTGTGGATCACACAGAACAACCTACAGAAGGTCCCTTTTCAGATAGGATCAAAAAATACTCAAGAATTGCTTATATATTCAACCACCCAGGACAGAACTCCTCTTATATGTAAGAGGACTATGTATGTCATGCAGGCAGTGAATGCGGAAAAAGAGAGAGACTGTGTGAAGGAGGTGTAAAACCTAGTAAAATATACAGATAAAAATGATCTTGTATAGAAGAGGTAAGAGGGGGGACAGAAAAGGGGGGGAGAAATACAGATGATATAATGGATAATGCGCCCCTTACAGTGTAATAAAAGGATATTCCCCATATAAAAGCACAAGACAGCAGGTTGAGTGCTTTTATACAGGACAGGGGACTCCAAGGTGACTTTATAAACCTTATTACACTGTAATGGAGCATATTATTTCTTATAATACTCAAGGTTTAATTTTCAAGGGCATGTCCACTCCTTTTTTAATCTTTTTCTGTAGTGTAGGGCTCCCTCCCCCACCCCCTATAGTAATTTGCCTAAAAACTCCCCCTTGATCATCACTTACTTTAGGGGAGTTTTTAGACAAATTACTGTAGCAGTTGAGGTTAGGGGAAGGAGCCCTAGACTACAGAAAAGGGGTTTGTAGCTAGGGGGAGGGAGAGCAAAAGGGGAGGGAGAGGGGCGGAGGGCTGCACTGAGCATGTGCAAATTCTCCTGGAGAGACAGGAGGTAGATCCCTATATGGACTCGGCCAGGCTCCTGGTGGTCAGTTTTTTGGACTTTGTAGGGACATTACAGGAGAACTATTTGGAGCAGGGATGTAAGGTAAGAATTTTACTGCACTACACAGTGGGGCCTGTAGTGGGTTCAAATATAATTTTGGGGGTGGACATGCCCTTTAAATAAAAATAGTGTTTTGCCATTTTTTTTAGTTATTTCCACAGAAAAATGAACATACTGCACGGACCTGAAGTACAAATAAGCTGAGCAGCACCGCGTTACATCTGTGCTTCAGGTTAGTTAAACTGCTGGTAGTCCATAAGGGGTTATCCACAGTGCAGCCGGGGAGACCCGGATGTGCTTCCTATGACTCATAGGAAGCGGTTCGGTCTCCCCAGCTGCACTGTGGACGACACATTCTTTCTTGTTAAAGGGCAACTCCACCCACATAAGAACATCTTTTAGAAAGAATGGCCTCTTTAAAATATGTTGATATATCATAGTTTGTCCTATGAATTCATTACTGTATACCTGTTATGCTTCTGGATTCCTCATGGAAACTGAGCAATTTAGAAACCTGTACTGAGCCTGGGCATGCTCAGTAGAGGCAACATTCAGTCATTGGCTGTGATTTCAGCTGTCAAATCCATAACTGGAAGAACTAGGGGAAAAAGGACATTGTGCAGGATTTCAGGTTAGATTTATATATTTTAGATTTCAAACTATTACAGTTTAGGGTTTTGGGGGGTGATTTACCTGTATGTAAGTTTTCATTTTAGGGCATATATTCTTATAAAAACAACGTAGTTAAGAGGTTATATTCTACTGCACCTCCCCACTGAAAGTCCAGAGCCTTATGTATTACATATATATATAAATGTTCAAGGCAAAACATTTCACGGCAAGCATACTGTATATACAGTGGCATTCATATACATTTTTTTCTGACCTGTGTAACTGATACATGCCTCAGAGTTTCTGGATTCTCCCAGGGAAGGACTCCCATGCTGGAGACGTGGCAGAGGAACTTAAGTACACTTTACCTACTGTTTTCTGATTTGGTTTAGTCTAAATAAAGTAAACCATATAAAATAAAATGTTTTTAAAATAACCTTTTAATATAAAAATACAGTTCCCATTTTCTGTTGGGAATGTCAATTTACATCAAATGGACATCTAAATATGTTTCAGATAACTTTGGTTGTTAAACTGAGGTCACAGCATTGTCCTGAACTGATTAAAGACAAAACGCAAGATTCAAATACATTTAATAGTCACCTAAGTTTAAAATTACAAAGTTGTCTAGTACATCCTCTAAAAACATGACTCAGCATTGGAATTATATGTAATTACATGTTATTTCATTTAAAAAAAAGAGACGAGAGTCATAAAACAAAAGGGGTATGCTCTAGACAAGTTATTAAGAGAGGAGACTGCATTAAAGTTATCCTTATATTAGAGAAACCTGCAGGATTATACATCCAAAATCAAATGGTAATTTAAAGGAACACAACACAGTAGGCCTATTATAAATAAAATGTTCTCACAAATGCATGCAGAAAGAAATCTATTGTAGGGTCCTGTGGGGCAGGGTTCCAATATATTGTTATTAAAGTGAATATAATTTATTTCACTTCATTGATTATATTAGTATAACAATATACAAATTGTATATGCATGTGTTAAAAATAAGATTACTGCATCTCTGCTGTGGTTGTTTTTCCCCAACAATAAGCTAGCCTGTGCAAACATTTTATGCATCGGCCTGAACACAATCACTGAATGAAAAACAGTTAACTTGCGTTATGTTTGGAGTTGCACCATATCAGGTAAAAAAATCACTACACTATATCAAGTCTAATTACATTTTACCATGATTTTATCTGATCTCCTGACCAAGGAATGGGTTGCTGTTACCATACCTATATATATGTGGTTCTATTTGATAAAGAGGACTTAATAAGCTTTAAAGTGGCAGACCTGGTTTACAATAGACACTTTCAGACTGTGCTGACAGAAGACATTATTCTGCTTTAGAATATAAGAAGCTCAAATTCTTAGGATTCTTTCTGTGACCTCTAAGAAAATATACAGTTGTTATATGATTGTTGAAACTTTAGGAAAGTTTTTTTTAAGAAAAAGAAACAATGAAAGCTAATTATATTGCTAAAACATATTTGTTGTACAAAGATCAATTCTGTGTTTACTGGACTTAACAGCAGTGAACTAGAGGGCTGACCTAACAGCGGCTGGCGAACTGGAGGGCTGATCTAACAGTGACTGCTGAATTGCAGGGCTCAGCAGTCACTGTTAGGCCGTCTCTCGCCACTGTTAAATTAACACTGTCTGGTGAACTGAAGGGCTAACCTAACAATAGCTGGTAAACTGAAGAGGTACCCTTATGGTCAGTGGCGTAACATCAGGGCCCATGACTGCGGCGGGAAGGTCAGGAGGTAAGAGGGCCCACAATCCGCTCCCCAAATGATCCACGTTCAGCTGTTTTTACACTCTCTAAAAGACCGGAACCAAACCAGAAGTTTGGTTCCGGTGTTTTAAACAGCTGATCGCACTTCATAGGCATGATAAGCAGGGAGGGGGTGTGTCAGGGGCCCGACCTTCAATTTTGCAGGGGGCCTTTAGCTCCTGCAGTTAATCCCCTGCTTACAGTGGCTGCTGAACTGGATGGCTGACCTAACAGTGGCTGGTGAACTGGAGGGCTAACCTAACAGTGGCGGCTAAACTAAAGGACTGACCTAACAGTGTCTTCTGAACTGGAGGGCTGACCTAACAGTGCCTTCTGAACTGGAGGGCAGGCCTATCTGTGGTCGCTAAACTGGATGGATGGGATGGAAGGTTCAGTAGTAACTGTTAGGCCAGCTCTCCAGTAGGAAAATATAGTTGGTAGTTTTAGGCCTAGAACCACCCCTGATTCCTTCAAGCCAGACTGCTCTAAAGGGAATGATTTGTGAAGTGCAGAACTTCAGAGCAGATTTAATGTGGTCGCTATTCTGAATTTTCACACATGACATTATAACAATATGTAACAATAATTTTATATAGCATTACAGAACTGTACATACATCATAATAGCTTGGTGACTCACACTATTACTACAGTTATAACTTCCCTGTGTCATTTTACTTTCATAATTACTTACTAGGCACGAAATCTCCAGCCTAGTTGTAAAAAAACAAGAAAAACACTAACCTCCATAACTCTTTTCAATTTTGGTATTAAAGCTTTTTTGCTAGAAATGAAAAACAAAAATACATACTATTTGCAAATTCAAGGCCAGTTCTGGTCATTTTGGTCTACCCTGGCGCCCCATTCCTAACTCAACCTTCCCCCCAACCACCTCTTTCTGTAGATAAGAAAACCTGAAGCAATTTGCAGAAATAGGGAATCATCTTGTATTTGGCTTTTTTTGGTTGAATTTTATGACACATTCTTTCATTTCACATTCATTTTTTGATACAGAATTTAGGGCTCGTTCACACTAGGTCTGTTTTTTGGTGTGTTTTGCTTGAAACATCAATACAACTGCTACATTGGTGACCTCTTGTGGTAAATAAGTAATATTATTTAATTAGATCAGTATGACAAAAAACACAGAATTGCTGTCAAAAGTACTACCCATTAAAAACTTGCATTAACTAAATATGCGACTGTAATCGTTATTCGCATTTCTATTATCTAAAATGTTAATGATATCCTCTGTGATTAACAAAGCGCTTTCCACACTGCTGGCCCCACTGTGTAGTGTTAGAAAATCCTTACAATACAAGAATTGTGGAAGCACTCAGTAGCACTTCCACTAAATATAGTTGTAAATTTGACTAATTGGAGTGCTTCCACAATCCTTGTATTGTATGTATTTATTGGGAGGCTTGGTCAAGCCTGGGTTAAATTTTAGTTTTGGGGGTGGACATGCCCTTTAAATGGTCAGTTTAATCATGGTGTAGGAGTTACCGCCTACTTACATCCTCTCCCTGACAATGCCTCCTCTCACTAACAGACCTGCCTGTCTCTTACAAAAATGAATATGCACCTAAGTTAGAAACAGAGATGAGGAAGTAGGGGGTCAGGAGGTGAGCTGTCACAAGAGTCATAAGAGGTAGCAGTAATCACTTTTACATCCCAGGGAATTATTAAATAGATTTTTAATATAATATCAGAAAACAATCAAACATATCCTTTAAAGCAGCATACTCCAACCTCTTATGCACCATTGACCTTTCTAGTGTAAGATCATTTACAGACCAGCCATCCCAAATTCCCAATTAATGTAATATAATGCATAATATGCTAACTAGGCTGTACATCTGTGTGGCCTGATACCGGTCTACAGCCCAGTGATTGGGGAGTCCACTGCTTTAAAGTGTGGTGTTGATACTGTACCGCTACTCACATTATAGAGAGTTATATATATTTACCTGCTGCTTGAAACATCAATACAACTGCTACATTGGTGACCTCTTGTGGTAAATAAGTAATATTATATAATTAGATCAGTATGACAAAAAACACAGAATTGCTGTCAAAAGTACTACCCATTAAAAACTTACATTAACTAAATATGCGACTGTAATCGTTATTCGCATTTCTATTATCTAAAATGTTAATGATATCCTCTGTGATTAACAAAGCGTTTTCCACACTGCTGGCCCCACTGTGTAGTGTTAGAAAATCCTTACAATACAAGAATTGTGGAAGCACTCAGTAGCACTTCCACTAAATATAGTTGTAAATTTGACTAATTGGAGTGCTTCCACAATCCTTGTATTGTATGTATTTATTGGGAGGCTTGGTCAAGCCTCCATGTGGTAATAGCACCCCCAACACACCCCTTTTATGGGAGGTCCTTTGCCTTTAATATAAAGCACTGGATGGCCTCTTATATGGAATAAGAGGAACATATCCATGTTTTTAAAGTGATGTGAATAAACCTTGGATTTTATCTTTTCCACACCTCTGTGAGTAGTTTTGTTCCTCTTATTCCATATATACGGACCCACACCCGCACCTGGGGGGGTGTCCTTGTTATACAGCACGCACCAGGAGATGAGTTATGAGTGCCGCCCACACAGGTTTCCAGTGTGTTTGTTCACTGGATGGCCTCTTCCCTCATTTTAAAAAGCCAAAGTGCTGAGGGGGAAGGGAGAGAGCCTGTTATATGGATTCAGTGTGTAAGAATGAGAAATGCAAAAGTTTGCTAATCGTAATTGAAGTAAAAGAAATTGAAAAGGTTAGACGTTAGGACCTTCCAGACTGGGGTTACCTTGACGTGGTTGGAAGGCTTTTCATTCATGTGATCACAGTAATGTATACTAAAACCCCTTTGTTCATAAAGTATGCCAGTGTGCAGATAATATTAAAATATTAAAATTGTATGGGGCCCAGGAATGTGCATTGATTATCTTTTCTATGTTAGAAAATCCTTACCTTACATCTCAGCTCCAAATGGTTGCCCTGCAGTGTCTAACCAAAGTCTCAGAAAGTGTAGAGCAGGAGCCTGTCTGTGTGTAAAAAGGTTTCTGCCCCTTGCCTGTCCTCTGAGGGTTTTCTGGAATGTGCACTGGAGCCCCCTCCCTCTTAATCCCTCTTTGCTGCCTGGTACCCTACCTTAAAACCCATTTTCTGTAATATAAGGGGCCCTAGCCCACCCCCAACCTCCGTGTTTGTTTGCTAAAAAAACATCAGTTATGTAGTATAGTATAGTATAGTATAGTATAGTATAGTATTTGAGGTTGAATAAAGACATATCTCCATCCAGTCCAACCCATCTAGCAATATCCTCATTTCCTGCTTAACTGTCCAGAGGAAGGCAAAAAAAACCACCAAATTCCTTCCTGACTCCAAGTGGCAATCGGAAATATACCTGGATCAACTCTACTTTATGAATCAATACCAGTAACTTGCAGCATTCCTTGTTTGCAGAAACTCATACAGCTTTTTTTTTAAACTGACCAATGAACCTGCCATAACAACGTCCACTGGAAGACAGTTCCATAGCTTTACCGTTCTCACAGTGAAACACCATATAACAAAGATATGGGCCTAGGCACTCCTTCAGGCAATGTGCCAGTGTATTCCAGGTGCTGCTTCCCTCAGTCCTCTACCTCAAGGACTCCAAGCTATATCACACAAGCTACATGTGTGGAACGTGCTTTACTTGACTGGGGCTATGAAACCAAACTTGTATATTTCCTCATGGATTTGTTGAACCTGTGTCTCACTAAGAATTACTTCCGGTTTTATGATACATACTTTTTTCAGGCCCAAGGGACCAGCATGGGTGCTCATTTTGCGCCCACGTACGCTAATATAGTGGTGGCGGACTTTGAAAAAAGTATGTGTTAGAAAATAAGGAGTGGGAAGACAAATTAAAGGGCTACACCAGGTATGTAGATGACATATTCTACATATGGGAGGGTGACCTACCATCGCTACAGGAATTTACCAAATTTATGAATGATGCCCACCCTTAACTTCACACTTAATGTTAATAAAAATAAAATTAACTACCTGGATGTCATGGTCTCAAAGGGAGAACAATCTCTGATTACTGATTTATATGTAAAGTGGTCTCAAAGGGAGAACAATCTCTGATTACTGATTTATATGTAAAGAACACTAACCGTAATAATCTACTCAGGGCAGACAGCTTCCATCCCAAATCCACCAAAACTCCAAGATCCCTTTCCAACAGGGATTCACTTAACAAAGAGCCATTTATAGTATACGCAGCACAAGGATTTTAAGTCCAAAATGCATTACCTTACAACACTGAATCTCATCTGCCACTTAGCAGCCCAATGTGACAATCTATCTAGATCCCCCTGCAACGATTGCACATCCTCTGAAGTTTTTAATTGTCGACAAAGTTTTGTGTTGTCAGCAAACACAGAAACCTTGCTGACAATACCCACTTCCAAATCATTAATAGATTAAATAGAAGCGGCCCCAACACAGATGCCGGTGGCACCCCACTTAGCACTTTAGTCCATAATGATGCCCCATTTACAACTACTCTCTGCATCCTATTCATTAACCAATTTTCTCTCAATGTACAAATGTGACTCCCCAGACCAACAGACCTTAGCTTATACATTAGTCGCCTATGGGGGACTGTATCAAAAGCCTTTGCTTTTGCCTGTGATTGGCTGCCACTCAGACGCGGCTGCAGAACCAGCCCCCTTCTTGCAATTTCCTGCAGGCAGAAACATTTGCACATTAAAGGACAAATAAACAGGGGTGTAGTTGGGGTGTAGTTAAAACTCACTGGTGCCTCTAGCAAAACTTTGTATCAATGGCCAAGTCTTTTAAATGGCAATAATTTAGGCCACATTATTATCTAGCAAAGTACAGAGACCCCAAACACAAAAATTTATATTTTATTGTGACTGATAATGTGGCCTTTTAAAGACCATGCAATCAAATAAAATTCCGACACTTCGGATCCATATGTTGTCTAATTTTGATGTAAAATCTGACCAAAATGATGGTTGCATATATTTCAACACGATTAACAAATATTTTGCCCGCAGAGGTCAACTGTGTCAAAATATATGGCAGAGTCCTTCATTATCAGCATGCATGAAATAAATGTTGAAATAGTGAGTGTGAGTCTAACCTTTTTTTTTAATGTTAACTTTTGTCCTGTATGGCACGGAACTAATTCATGGTTGCAGTACATGTTAATAGATCTAAAACTTAATGACCAATAGACCAGAAACTACTGATAATAAATATATATATATAAAAAAAATTACGTTTTTCCAAATTAAAGATATACCTGTGTAAAATAAGTAAAACCTTTAACAAATAATCATTTCATTTCAGTCTAATTTTACCACTTTCTATTTTAACACCTTTACACAAACATTACATAGTAGCTAATTATAATTTTTTTCCCTAGCTAAGGCACACAGGTGCAAAAGACCTTGTGACAATGGTAACATGGAACTCTTAGCCAAGCATCATTCCCAATGATGTCACAATGCCAGCTACCCCAGCTGACAGGATACAGATGGAATGGCCAGACAAGTAAGCTCCTTTTTAAAGGAAAGGCAGTGCGGGTAAAGATAACAATGGAAAATAAATGTGCTGTCTCCTAAGGCTGGGTACACACTGAGGGACTATTTGTCCTGACCAAGCGCTCGGCAGGGACAGATGTCCATCGGTCGCAGCCGAAAATGTGAACAATCGATAGTGTTCTCATAGGGAACCGCACGATCGATCATAATTTTCCGACACGTCCGATCATTCATTCATCCGATCCGGACGAATGAACGATCGAGGTTGGTCGCGGCTGGCTGCGCCACACCAACCGATATTTTTGGCCAACCGACCAAAAGTGCTGGGAATCAGTCGGTCGGCTGAAAATATCGGCTGGTGTGTACCCAGCCTAACTCCCTTGGAAGAAGTATACCTTTTAAAGGGCAAAGCTGTTCTATAAACTAATTTCCTCCTATTGAAACATGCAGATTTACTTTTCATTTCCCATGCAGCTTTTATAGGAGCTTGGTGCTGGCTTCTTTCTAGGGCACCTGAAGAGAAAAATAGAGAGACAAAAGAATCCCCCTTTTATATGATCCCACCAATGACACATCCAGAGGAAAGTGAGATTAAAGGGCATGTCCACCCCCAAAACTATAATCCCCAGTAATGGCCCCATCATATAGTGATATAAAATCCTTACCTCACATCCAGCTCCATATGGTTCTCCTGTAGTCCCCCCCCCCAAAGTCCAAAAACTGCCCACCAGGAGGATAGCAGAGTCCATATAGGACTCTGCCTCCTATCAGGCCTCTGGGAGAAGTTTGGCATGTGTACTACAGCCCTTCTCCCCCTTCCTATCCCTCCCTCTCCCTCCCGATTAGGATTCCCTCCCCCAGCGTAAAACCCTTTCCATATAATATTCCCCCTGTCCCCCCAGCCCCAACCGCTATATTTTTATTATTAGAAAGTGCTCCAAACATTATTAACTTCCCTCTTTCCTCCACCGCACTGAACTCCCGGCAGCCGCGTCCGTGATTGGCTGCCGCTCAGCCAATCACAGACGCGACTGCCGGTCCCGCCCCTCTGCTTGCATTTTCTCACAAGCAGAGGGCCGGGAGCGCGGCGGAGGAAAGAGGGGAGGTAAGTAGAGTTTGGGGAGCTTTCTAATAATAAAAATATAGCAGTTGGGGCTGGGGGGACAGGGGGAATGTTATATCAAAAAAAAATTTCAAGGGTGGGCATGCCCTTTAATAAAAATCAACAATCTTTATTAGGTATACATTAAAAACATGAAAAAAACACACAAATTGTTAAAAGTTATACGAAGTGGGAGTACACTACTATTAAGTGGGAGGACAAGGCAGGGTAACAATTTTAGTTCACCACACCAAGCCCAAAATACAAAAAGAAAAAGGGGGAAGCAGGGGGAAAAAGGGTTAGGGGTGGTAGAAACCTCTCCACCTCACCATAACCTCAGAAAATTCCCAGGGTGCCCCTAAAGCAACTCAGTGCTTCTAATAGTCCCACACATACAATAAGGATCCCTGGTCTGGGTCCCTAAAATCCTGAGTGTACAGACCCACAAAATTAAAAAAGTGCCAGCAACAAGATTAGAGTAAGAAAAGAAGCAGCATCTAGTATGGAAGCTGCCTTAACAAGCATGAGGACGGTTGCTTGTATTACGCCCCCCTCAAAGAGATATTATGAGGAGGGTCAGGCAACCATCAGAGCTCTATCAGAGTGCTGGAATCAATACAGAATTAAATAATCATAAGGATCTAGCCCCTGATGCATTTCGTCCCCGTCTTGGGGGACTTAATCATAGTCTAGGGCAGCCAGCAATATTGCTCTGTGGAGGCACAGGTACGGTTAACAACATATCAACAGACTTGACACACTCATCAGTTGCAACAATTTAAAAATGAACAGCTTACATTGCCATTCCTTAGTTAAGATTAGCATTACCTAAAGTTGGTCTTGCATTCACTAGTATTGTCATACAAACTTCTCTCCAAATATGTGATGGATGTTTTAAGATGCCAATGAGTGCATGATAATGAGGAGCAATCTGGATTCTGTCTCATCTGTCTGTCTACCAACAAACCTTAGATATTATTGCCTACCTGGTGCTAGGGTTGACGTGGTGGATTGTGTAGACAGATTATTGGTGGGCCTGAAAGTAACCCAGTGGTCTTGGTTTACATTTGGGGGTTTGGGTTTTTGACTTTTCTGTCGGCTACAGGCCCTATATAAGTAATGGGCACAACCTCAATGATGATGTTGCAGCTTTTTGGGGGGAGGAGATGGCTAGAGGATTGGAAGAGATTTTAAGTAGGTATGGGGGGTACTTTGGATTACACTGGAGTAGATAGAGGGTAAGGAATTGGGGCTAACAAGATAATAAAAGGAAAGGGAGGTATGTGCAATAATCTAAATTGTGGGGGTATGTATGTATGTTAAAGGTCCAACAAAAGAAAGAAGTAGGGGAGCACACTACTCAAGTGAAAGTTTCGGGACCCCCTGTCCCTTCCTCAGGTAAGGGCGTCCCAAAACATTGTCCCTTCCTCAGGACAAGGCGTCCCGAAACGTTGTACGTGTGGTTATACCAATAAACTGTGAATTCACTTGAGTAGTGTGCTCCCCTACTTCTTTCTTTTGTTGGACATTTATCTGGACCCTGGGAGTGGAGGGCCTGGGGGACTGCACCTACCTACCTGTCTGGCATACAGCCAAAAGCAGTGTGCTGGAGTGTTCCTTTGACTTTATATGTATGTTAAAGGACACGTCCAGGCAAAAAATAACCTCAGATATTATTGATCTCCTCCTCCCCAAACCCCACTTTCGCATTAACAATAACTTCCAAATATGCTCCTGATGGGACTTACCTTACCCGGTCCTGCGTCGCCCCCTGCTCCTGTTTTGAGCAAAAACAGGAGCAAAGGGGAAAGAACTGGGTCAGGTAAGGAACTTCAGGGGCATTTTTGGAAATTATATTTATAGGGCAACTGTGGTCTCAAAACAAGTTAGCGTTAAATTAAAGCCTGTCATATTTCCTTTAAAATGAACCGACAATCACATCTCTGGCTGGCGCTTTTGAGAAAATACATTTGGGTAATTATTCAAACTTCCTGCTTCCAGTAAGTTAAGTGACATCACCTGACCTCTGCCCCGCCCATCCACCCCTGAGGAAAAGCAAGCTCAGTCAAAACTTAACGCTGGGGAAATAAACAGCAATTATTCTATGGGCATAATACCTAATTACAGTCTTGCACACAAGTGTCGGCACTAGTACTTTGCCACTAGACCAGAGTAACGGGTGGCCAATATTGGGATATTCCCGATATGTTATGACTGTTGGATCGTGTATGGACGATAACACAAACATTTTTCCTACTGTCAGATTGTAGCGTCTATGGCCACCACTGCAGTTACATCAATGATTGTTAAATGTGCTGATTCGCTGTTTTTTTAATAAGTGACATGTTCATACGCAGGGACAGATCTTGACATATAATAAAACTGGTACCTGTCCTACTATTGATTCTCCAAACATAACTGCTTGGAAGTCCCATTATAAGTGAGACAGACGTGCTATTGCTTTAAATAAATATCTCTCTTCTCTCTGTAGAACTTCCAGTAAAACCCAGTGTCGGTGTTGCCTGGAGACAATCGTTCATTGTTACGATCGCTGCCAGCTGAAAAGCACCAACCGCAAGCAAGGGGCGTGTCTACCAGGTCAATGTTCACCGCAGTTACCGGCTAAATCCGATGCAGACATTCTCTACGTAATAAAGTGACAATCACTTCCTTCCTGTTGTGAAGTGGTTCCTACTGTGGGAGGAACTTCCGGGTTACTGATTCCGGAAGTTTAGACTTTAATAGTATTGTTAGGATTTTACCGGTGTGACCCGCTTGTACAGCTGCTGCCAAGCGGCCGAGCCCACGGGCTCCGGTTCCCTTGCGCGGACATGGCGTGTGAGGTGGACGAGTTCTTGGAGCAAAACCCTGAGACTGCCGATTGGGTAGAGTGTGTGCGCGGGGAGTGCGAGTCGGACAAGCTGTGGCGGTATCGCAGGGAGTTTATTCTCCGAAACCTCACGGAAGTGTGCGGGGAAGATGACAGCCTGCCCACACCTGACAACAACCACAGAGGTTTGGACCGTCTGCTCGCATACTCTATGGTGTGGGCTAATCACGTGTTCATGGGCTGCAGGTGAGGGGCATGTTGTCTTGTAATGTTTGGAAACTCTTCTCAGTCACCATATGTAAATAGGTTTATGGTTCCTTTCTGTATTGTGTCTTGCTTTCTGATAGTGACACTTTATTACTGCACACGGAAAGGTACACACGGGACAATATTTCAGCTTGAACGAACGATTGTGGGTGGTTTTCTTTTTGTTGTTGTTTTTGTTGGCTGCTAACCATTTTTTCAAATCCTGCCAAACTACAAGTCAGTAAATCACGGCCAGTGCGCCTCATTTATCCAGAGCAATACTGGGTTTGCACCTGGTGGTAAATCCCAAAAGGAATTTTACCCCAGCGCCACTTTAAGACCAGCCATTAGCTGGTCTTAAAATGTGGAGTTAAAAGTGGTGCAAATCCTTTATTAAACAGATTGCACTGGTGTCTTTTTTTGTAAAACTTGTGCAGCCAGTGCAATTATGGAGTTATGCGCTAACTTATTCAATATTGGTTAGCCCGAGATTAACCCCTATTTTTAACTCGGCACACATGGGTAAATCAGGCCCAATAAGTTTTGGTGAACGTTCTGCCAGGGAGCAAAAGTCGATTTGTGCGTATCTAGCCTTACATGTTGACAGATACTAGTATTCAGTTGCAGACCATAGTTCTGTACATGTCACAGGTTTCCTGACAAAAGAGCTCAGAAAGACAGGATCACTGGGATAAAAGAACAAGGGTCTAAACCACTTACTATATACAGCGCTGATTAGCATAAGGAAGAATACCCCTAAACCTTCATTTATCAGCATGTATGCAGTAATTGTTGAAATAGTGAGTGTTGCATCTAAACTTTTTTTTTTTGTTTATGTGGACTTTCATGTATAGCTTAGGACTTACCCAACTCTTCTGGTTGCAGTACATTTATTAGATCTGAAACACACTGACCAATAGACCAGAAACTACAGATAAACATATAATTTGTTTTTCTATATTCCAAACTAAAGATACATGTGAAATAAAAAATGAATGTTTAACTTCCACAGTTCTGCAGTTACTTTCATTTTCATTTTAACCCCTTTCCTAAAACAAAAGACACAGTAGCAAATTTGATGTTTATCCCTTCATGGAGAGGGGGTGCACATGCCATGCCCACAGAGGGTACAGAAGTGATGACTTTACTTATTTGACACAGGAAATTACTTAGAAACGCAATATAATCATTTTACTTTGTGTTGTCTTGTCAGGATAATATGTGCTTTAGATCTTATTCTTCTTAAAGGACTCCCCCCCCCCCCCCCCCCAACAAAAATTGGTATCTAGGTTAAGGATCCCGCAAACATAGTTTTAGTTACATATACCCTTTCCAAAGATGCTTCTAAAGTTGCTTAAAAAACCTTACCATCCAACATATCGTATGTTTTCTGTCCAGATCATGATTTGCAATGTTTTTTACAGAATGATTGGGCCAGGTGGTTTTCCAAACATTATGGGAATCTGAGGGTATTTTGTGTGTGTTCAAGCTTAACTCACGGCTCTAAAAAAGAGTTGCTAAATAACGCTAAACCAGCAGTACCTAGAGATACAGTGTTTACCAAATTGCAGTTTGCCTTATTACCCTTTAAGTAACCCGAGACAAATTTAAACAGTAGTAAAATCAGAAAATCTTTCAGCAAGTGGACCCATCAGTTCTACATTGGCATGCTGTTTGATTAGTGATAATGCAGGTAAGATAATTGAGCCCCTACCCTGTGAGTAGACAAATGCATGTGCATCAGTATTAATGAGAAACAGTTCTTCAATGCTCACATTGTCCTTCTCGGTTAAGGGGGTTATAGGGGGGGGGGGGGGGGACTTTTCTGCTTAATTTTTTGTTAAGCAGCAAGGCATGCACTTTAAAGGGAAACAAAGTTTTCTAGCTTTCACTTCTCTTTTAATTAAAACTTGGTAAAAGTGATTTTAGCTGGTGTTCTGTTCTACCTTAAAGAAGTACAAAGGTCATAGGGGTATTTTCAAAGGGGGGGGTTTAAAAAGTAATTGTTAAGTTTTGCACAAGTATCCAATCTCCATGTTGTGGAATCTGAAATACATAGGTATAAAACAATTGCATAACAAGGAAAAAAATTACCTGACAATCTAGCCTGTGCCAGAAAATCCTTTGAATAACTGCAATGTTGTTTTAGATGAAAATAAGTTTGTCATTATTTTAGGTTGTGAGTCTGAAAATAAGCTGTGCAAATAAAGACTTAAGTAAACATGTTTAGCATTGGGAACAATGTATAAATTAGGATATAGTAGGAAACAATCTACAAGCATTAAGATGTCACAGTGGGCAATATTGTTTTATTAGGAAGTGGAAGGTACATTATACTACCAAGATGTTTCCTTGAAAAGGTTTTCACTCAAAATGCTCTGCTTAGACAAGAACAATTAATTAACAATCATGTGGAGGACCTACAGAGTTCATAGCTTAGACTGGAGTAAAGGTGCATAAGTCAGCCATGGGTTTTGTTTTTAATAAAAATGGCCTTTTTGGAAAGCAGCACAAAAATTTGCAGTTACTCAAAAAGCTATGACAAAAAGCATGGGGATGACTTGGTTGTGTCATGGAAAGGGGTGGTGTAATAGTGTTTAAAGAGATGTGTATAGTGCAAATTTAACATGTACCACCCCATATGCAGTCACTTTATGCTTAAGATTTTATCAGTATGGATTGGGCAACTTCTTAAAACAGAAATCAGAGATGTAAAATACAGTAAAAAAAGATCTGACAACATGTCTGCTAAGATACTTAAGAATTTTATTCTATAATTGTTAAAAAAATTCATAATTATATAAAATGGAAGAAATAATACTTCAGGCAAAAAAAAATGTGATTGTCAGGGATTTGAATTTTAAATAATGGTTAAAATACTAATATGTAGTGTAGAAAAGTTATCAGTGGTGAATGATGTAATACTTTTAAAAGGTAATGTATATTTGTATAAGCACATTTTATGTATAAATGGTATTTGTCTTTTCAGGTACCCTCATCCCGTTATGGAAAAAGTTCTTATGATGGCAGAAAATATTAAGGTCACTGATGCCCCTTTGCATACAACACGTGATGAACTGGTTGCCAAGGTGAAGAAAAGAGGGATTTCAAGTAGCAATGGTTAGCAGAACATAGATGTAAACCCTTTTAGATTGTAAATATATACTACTGTTATGTGGCCCACATACTAATCCTGATCATTTTCTCTTGTGTGATAGGGTGGAAAATTTGCCAATCACCTGTACACAAACAATGATTTCGCAATTTAGAAAATCATTTGAACAGGATTGTATGTGTATTGCCAATTTAGGCACTGAGAGTACAATTTCTGTGTTTGCGAGTGCTCAGTTTATGATGATTTAATGATTAAATAAACTTGGCGATTGGTCTACAAAATGGTAAATGAGGTTTAAAGGGTATGTACACTGTAAAATAACTAGCTTACTGGATAGCTGTGGCTTTAAATATAAAGGGTTTTTGGTTTTTTTTGTTCTAATATCCTCCCAAACCCTACCTTTACTGCATGAATCTGTCTTCCTGCTGGGACTGGGCCTGCCCCATGAGATTGTCCAAATGTACATCATTTTCTTTGCCGATAACACACAGCTGTTTCAGGCGCGCACGCAGATGCATTGTTGATGCGTCATCTCACTCCTTCCCTCGTGTTTTTTGGAGGACAGTGAGAGATTTGCCGATCTTATAGAGGTGCTGGATGACATCATCGGTGTGCCGATAACGTCCCCGGACACATGCAAGTGAAATGGCTGTGTGTTACCTGGCAAAAATATGATGTACATTTGGACCATCGCATGGGGGCAGTCCCAAAAACTTGATTAAAGTGAGCAGAAAGCCAGCAAGATTCATACTGTAAAGGTATGTATGGGAGGCTATTAGAAAAAAACCCAAAACCCTATATTTAAAGCTACAGTTATTTTTACAGTGTACATATGCTTTAACTTTGAGAAAAGTAACATTATATATAACAACATGAATTCTAGTCAACCCTTAATGGAATAAGTGGTAGGAGTTGACGCAATAGTCAAGAAATTACTGTGGCAACAGACATGGTAACTCTTAAGTAGTGGCATGCAGTATCCACTAAAGCAAATAATCTTTTTAAAGTTGGGAAATGATGGTCCTATACACCATATGTTAGAGGGAACTACAGTTAATTAGAAGGGAATTTCTCTAGTAGGCACGAACAAGGCTAGAGGGCCACCTTTAGACTTTTTAAGACTTGTGAAATGCAATTCTTGAACAAGCAGCTGGTGACTGCATCATGTATTGGTGTGTATATTGGTTATGTCCTTGTTTAGTTTGGGTTACTGGGGGACATGCACAATTTGATTGGAGGAGACTGAATTTTGTTTGTTTTTTTGTGAAGTGGTTGAGCTTGAATCTTTTTATTTCGCCGCATTATTAACTGTAACTTTTTTTTACTGGTTACTACAGTTACAAAACATTTGATAACATCTAATTGGTTGCTACAGATTAAGACACTGCAAATATTTGCACCTGATTTAGGCTAAATATATGTTCTCTTTTCTATTTTCACAGAAGGGATAGTGAAGGAGCCATCCAAAAAGCACAAATCCAGGAAGACCCTAAATCAAGAGAAAGCTATTACAGAATAGCAGATCAAATGAGCCAAAAAGTGGTACACTGGGGGTCTCATCAGGGCAGGTCCCTGATGTTATTCCAGATGATCAAAGGACAGATGAAACACCTTTTTTTCAGATCATCCACAAATCACCATATATGCCTGTACACAGCGTTAAACCTGATGAAGTTAGATTTGAATCTTCTGGTATGCAGAAGAAAAAGGACTTTTCTGAATCTCAAAATCAAACATCAAAATCCAGTGTAAATGCTATGAAACCACCCCACAGACTCACTGCAAAAGATACCAGTGAAAGGCAGCCTTTTTTTAACCGGTTGTACAAAACTGTGGCTTGGAAACTTGTATCTGCAGGGGGTTTCAGTACCAACTTAAGCCATGCAGAGATACTAAACAGTTGCATTGAATCTTTAAAGGGCACACTCGACATTGCTTTTGTTCCTCTTAAAGACCTGGCAGATTTGCCCCAAAATAAAACCTCTCAGGAAAATAGTTTGTGAATTAAGGTGCAAAGCTGTGTATTTAGGGATGGGATGTGGGAAAACAAAGGAAATTGCCAAAGCAGTGGCTTCCAGAGAAGCTGTAAAACTGTTTCTGAAAAAGAAAGTTGTAGTTCGAATTTGCAAGAGGAAATTCAATGGACGAGATGTGGAAGATTTAGTTCTTCTAGATGAGGAATCACGACCTGTGAACTTGCCTCCATCATTAAAAAACCTCAGGAACTTATGTAGGACAGTTTCCTAACTATACAGATCTTGTAAACAAAATTAAATACTTTTACTGAATGCTGAGATTTTCTCAGGTTTTTTGCTTTTTCCCCCCCAATTTTAATAGGAACATGCCACCTGTCTTAACAGAAGGTTTTTCTTTAAAGGTTAAGAACTTCATTATTGGATTGCCTTAAACTGCAGTATGTAGTTTTAGTAAAATGTTGATATTTTAGTATGATTTTTATAATTAAAAAGGTATTTAACATACTTATGATTGCAATCTGCAATCAATGTTAAACACATCGTTATCCTTTTGTTTAGCCTCCTGCAAAACAACGTTGATTTTCATGAAAACATTTCTAATAAAATGTAATGGTTCGTCATTTGAACCTGTCATAAAAACATTTTTTATTTCCTACTGCTGCAATAAGCTTTAGACAATAATACAGGTTATGTTCTTTTGGGCCTCATAAACCTCTGCATGTTGGTGACTATCCTTTCGAACACAGAATGGGCCAGCTGATAATAACAGCTAATTCCTTCTGACTTTTTAATAGATATGCTTTTTTAAGGGTAGTTTCACACACGGCATGTTTTAGCTCATATAGAGTTGCCTAGCAGCGCCCAGAGGTTTAAAGTGTATGTCTACCCCCCCAACAAACTTTCAGTATTAGGCTGATTGCCTTCCAAAACCTGATCACTTGAGGTTCTTCATATTTAAAGCTGCGGGTAAACCTACAGGGGAATGAAGGCTTGTAAGTAGGTGTACCAGCAGCTTTGAAAACTAAGAAGTTTGCAAGGTCGAGGTTATGGGGGGCAATAGCCTAATACTAAATGTTTGTGCGGTGGGTGGACATACACTTTAATGTGCGGTCACCTTTTACAGAACTCTAGATATAGAGTGTTTAGCCCCTTAAGACACCTGGATCTGCTACAAAAACACTTGTGAAAATAGCCTAATGGACTGTGTGTATATGTCAACATGTAGCCACGATTGAACACTGCATCCAATATTTTGGTGGTTTTGTTGAAATGTTTTTTGTAATTACTGAAATGCAAAATCAGTCCTGTCTGTAAATCGTGGTTAATCCTTTGGTCTTCAATGGCCACTTTAATTCTAAACTGACAGGTTTACCTATGGTTCAGTAATACTACTTGTGTTAATACAGTGGTTGGCAAAAGTATTCGGCCCCCTTGAAGTTTTCAACATTTTGTACATTACTGCCACAAACATGAATCAATTTTATTGGAATTCCACATGAAAGACCAATACAAAGTGGTGTAACTGAAGTGGAACGAAAATCATACATATTCCAACGTTTTTAACAAATCAATAACTGCAAAGTGGGGTGTGTGTAACTATTCAGCCCCTGAGCAATACTTTGTAGAACCACCTTTTGCTGCAATTACAGCTGCCAGTTTTTTAGGGTATGTCTCTACCAGCTTTGCACATCTAGAGACTGAAATCCTTGCCCATTCTTCTTTGCAAAACAGCTCCAGCTCAGATTAGATGGACAACATTTGTGAACAGCAGTATTCAGATCTTGCCACAGATTCTCAATTGGATTTAGATCTGGACTTGACTGGGCCATTCTAACACAAGATATGTTTTGTTTTAAACCATTCCATTGTTGCCCTGGCTTTATGTTAGGGTTGTTGTCCTGCTGGAAGGGGAACCTCCGCCCCAGTCTCAAGTCTTTTGCTGACTCCAAGAGGTTTTCTTCCAAGATTGCTGTATTTGGCTCCATCCATCTTCCCATCAACTCTGACCAGCTTCCCTGTCCCTGCTGAAGAGAACACCCCCAGACATGATGCTGCCACCACCAATTTGACAGTGGGGATGAGTGTACTGAGTGATGTGCAGTGTTAGTTTTTTTTTTTTTTTTTGCATTTTGGCCAGAAAGTTCCATTTTGGTCTCATCTGACCAGAGCACCTTCTTCCACGTGTTTGCTGTGTTCCCCACATGGCTTGTGACAAACTGCAAACGGGACTTGTGCTTTTCTGTTTACAATGGCTTTCATCTTGCCACTCTTCCATAAAGGGAAACTTTATGGAAAGTTCTCCCACCTGAGCTGTAGATCTCTGCAGCTCGTCCAGAGTCACCATGGGCCTCTTGACTGCATTTCTGATCAGCGCTCTCCTTGTTCGGCCTGTGAGTTTAGGTGGACCGCCTTGTCTTTGTAGGTTTACAGTTGTGCCATACTCCTTCCATTTCTGAATGATCACTTGAACAGTGCTCCGTGGGATGTTCAAGGCTTTGTAAATCTTTTTGTAGCCTAAGCCTGCTTTAAATTTCTCAAGACCGTTTTCCCTGACCTGTCTGGTGTGTTCTTTGGACTTCATGGTGTTGTTGCTCCCAGGATTCTCTTAGACAACCTCTGAGGCCGTCACAGAGCAGCTGTATTTTTGGACTGACATTAAATTACACACAGGTGCACTCTATTTAGTCATTAGCACTCATCAGGCAATGTCTATGGGCAACCGACTGCACTCAGACCAAAGGGGGCTGAATAATTACGCACACCCCACTTTGCAGTTATTGATTTGTTAAAAATGTTTGGAATCATGTATGATTTTTGTTCCACTCCTCACGTGTACACCACTTTGTATTGGTCTTTCACGTGGAATGCCAATAAAATTGATTCATGTTTGTGGCAGTAATGGGACAAAATGTGGAAAACTTCAAGGGGGCCGAATACTTTTGCCAACCACTGTATAGCCTAACAGGCTTTGTATGCACGTAAACATGTCATCACAATTAAAGGGCATGTCCACCCCCAAAACTATAATCCCCCCAACTACTGGCCCCACCATGTAGTGTAGTTTAATACTTACCTCACATCCCAGCTCCATAGGGTTCTCCGGTAGTGCCCCCCCAAAGTCCCAAAAACTGCCCCACAGGAGGCTAGCAGGTCCATATAGGACACTGCCTGCTTCCTGGCCTCCGGCGATTTTGGCCATGCGTACTGCAGCTCTTCTCCCCTCCTCTCCTCCCTCTCTCGATTCCCTCCCCCAGCGTATAACCATTAAATATAAGATTGCCCTGGTCTCCCAGCCCCAACCGCTCTATTTATAGGTTTATAAAGCTCCCCAAACTTTACTTACCTTTCTCTTCCTCCGGCGAAGTGAGCTGCCGGCAGCCGCGTCCGTGATTGGCTGCCGCTCAGCCAATCACAGAGCGGCTGCCGGTCCCGCCCCTCTGCTTGCATTTTTGCAAGCAGAGGGCGGGAGCGCGGCGGAGGAAAGAGGGGAGGTAAGTAGAGTTTGGGGGCTTTTTAAAAAAATAAATAATGCGGTTGGGGCTGGGAGCCCATGGGAATGCCATATAAAAAAATAAAAATTCGGGGGGACATGCTCTTAAACCTCTGCAACCAATATTTTGGTGATTTGGCTGAAATATTTTCTGTAACTGAAGGGCAGAATCGCTACTGTCTGAATGCCCGAGAGTCGACGAGTGTTCCGGCCAAGGATCGCAAATGTATGAACGATAGGTCAGTTCGCCAGAGGAAGATTCGCAGTGCCTTAGATCCAAGAATTGCTACTGACCACTTAATTGCACTTCTATATAAAATAAAACCAGAAGAGTGTGGTTAGGGGCTGTGGAACATTTGCAAATTTTGGGCACAGATCAAGTGTAATCAGTCATGCATTTAAAGGACATGTCCACCACATATTTTATACTTACCTTCCACCCCCTGAAAACCCAACCTCGCAATCTTACCTCCCCAAAGTTTTTGGACTGAGATACTTCCCCCTGCAATCGCCGTCTATTTGACCAACTTCTCCCTGGCACAGCAGTAATCACAGTTGTGGTGTACAACACATGGCCAATGAATGATTGCTGCCCGGGCCGACGCCTCTACATAGAATTGTAAAAGGAAGTGTCAACAACCCGGAAAGAAGACTGCAGATTGCAAAGCGAATATCTCAGTCCAGGAATGCCAGGGAAGGTAAGTAGGTTTGCAGGATCAGGGGTGGGGAAATGTAAGTATCAAATTTTGTGGGAAGGGAGGTCTTGCCCTTCTCTTCTTAAAGAAGCTATAGGTGCACTATTTCGAATATGCATATTTATTATCATTTTCACAGCTGTTAACTTTAGTTAAATCACCCTGCATCTGCAACGAAATGGTAATGAATAAAACTTTTATATTTAGAGCAACAGTTTAAAATGTTATTGGTTGATTCATATATAAAATGTCAGTTTACATTACTTAATTAAAGGTGTCGATTTCAATTGAGTTTTTCTTTCTTCTGTAAAATGTTTATTGCTCCGAGGACACACTAGCGCTTACGAGCGCTCCGGAAACAGGCATGCAAGTGTATGTAATATGCATGCCTTTATGGTGCACGTGTACAACATTTGTGCAAAAAAATGATATACATGCGCTCAGATTAACGGATCGCACAGCAATGCCCTAGTGTGGCCACTGCAATTGGGCTTTGCTAGTGTGTGCTTTAAACACTAGATCGGATTGCGTGTTAAAACTCGCTGGTGTGGTCTAGTATTTTGTGAGCAGAAAAGTGGGTAGAGCACGTTTGGCTATAATTAAATAAAACTAATATTGTTCATAAGCAAGGCAGCCAATTAAACAGTAAAGAAAGAAAAGATAAAACATGCACATTCATAGGCCTATACAATATCCATATATCTGCACACTTGCATACATTATAACACAAGAGGTTTTTATTATGCATTATTGTGATCACATGAATGAAAAGACTTTCAATTGCTGGTTTTCGTTTTACTGGGGGTTTTTTTATTTACCATTGCTGCATACATGTACGCGTATCTTGTGTTGTCGTCACATGCGAGATCCCATATCTGTACTTAACATTAAAAGGCATGTCCACCCCTAAAACTGAAATTTAACCAACTACTGGCCCACAGTGTATTGTTAAAAAATCCTTATTTTAAATCTCTGCTTCCAATGGTCCTCCTGAAGAGAGTTTCTCCAAAGAGAAACTGAAGAATAGGAGCTGTCTGTGTGTCATCCGCTCCCTGGCTGTTGAGGGTGGGCTATGGTGCCCTACAATAAATTAAAAGGGTTTTTGCAGGTGGACATACCCTTAAATTTAATGGATACAAGTTTTACTTGCCCACAGAAATATCTGTCTGTCTGAAAAGGGAAACTATAAACACAAAAATGCTGCTTGCTGGGCTGGAAGTAGCAACCAAGCTCTCCATCCAGTTATAAATGCTGCCTCTCTAGGTGTTTGTTGTGGTCCTTTGAGGCTGGTGATTTATTTAGGACAATTGGGCATAATAAGATTTGGCTGGCCATACTAGCAGCAGAAAGCATTTTGAGAATTAATTTCTCTGCCACTCCATTGGCAGCCATTCACCAGACTGGGCTTAACAGGAAACGCACAATATAAAAACCTCCCATACTCCATCCCCTTTTCTTGTGTTTTCTGCTCGGCTAGGAATCGCTTCATTAATTCATTGATTGGGCTTAAGGACAATTATACTCACCTTCCCTCCGCTCCTCTTTTTGTTCATTACCTTTTACCCAGGGTGAGGACCTGAACCGCTAGGTCCTCACCCCTGGGTTTGCGTAACTTACTGCAGAGTCTTAGAGCAACGCTGCTCTGGCCAAGGCGGCGCCAATTAGTGACGTCACCTGGCGCGCCAGTACAGGGATTGAGCGCGCTGCTGCCGGAATGAGAGGACGCTGCTGCCGGAATGGAGAGGACGCTGCTGCCAGAATGGGGAAGACACTTACCTTCAATGCCAGCAACAGGAAGCCCTTGGATGGAGGAGAGCCCACAGGTACAACTGAACTGGATGGGAGGGTGAGGTGGCATTCAAGTTTGGAAACTACAACTCCCAGCATTCTTATTAGCTGGGAGTTGTCAGTTTCCAAACATCTTGAATGCCAAGTGAGGGGGGCATTCAAGATGTTTGGAAACTACAAATCCCAGCTAATAAAGCATGCTGGGAGTTGTAGTTTCCAAACATCTTGAATGACACCCTCACTTGGCATTCAAGATGTTTGGAAACTACAACCCAGCTAA
This sequence comes from Hymenochirus boettgeri, assembly GCA_019447015.1. Lineage (NCBI taxonomy): Eukaryota > Metazoa > Chordata > Amphibia > Anura > Pipidae > Hymenochirus > Hymenochirus boettgeri. Next base: position 82,302,745 of record CM033469.1, on the reverse strand, counting down.
TAAAGATGCTGGGAGTTGTAGTTTCAAACATCTTGAATGCCAAGTGAGGGTGGCATTCAAGATGTTTGGAAACTACAACTCCCAGCATGCTTTATTAGCTGGGAGTTGTAGTTTCCAAACATCTGTGATGCCAAGTTACTACCCTCGGTTTTACCGAGTCAACAACTTTTATTAGATTTTTTAGCTGAAATTGGGTACCTCGGTTATACTCGGGTCGGTTTATACTCGGTTATACAGTCTGTATTATTATATATGCTGTATTAGTGTTTACTTGGTGATGTCCATTTGAGTCATTGGTTTTGTATGTATATAAGATTTTTTTTGGGGGGGGGGCTGTTTTATAGTGTGTTACGCTCATATTGCTGGTTAATGGTTTATTGATTGTGTTTAGCACTACAAGCATTTGACGTTGTGGCGCATAGTACTTGTGTGGGTGAGGGAGTGTGTGACAGTACTGCATGGGAGCTTTGGATTGTGTGGGTGTGTGCCTTTGAGTGACAGATGAGGTGTAGCAGCTCCTACAAATCACAGCATTCAAAGGCTTATCTTGGGGACTATGAGAATTTAAAGAAACTAAAGGTACCCTGGTGGTTGGGATGACTTATAGGATACATTAGAAGGAATTAAAAAAAAAATTCTCACTATAATTGCCCTTTAATACATATACTGCGCAGTTCGGGTTGATCCAGGGATAGTTTCCATTTGGAGTCAGCTGGGGGTTTTTTTTGCCTTCCTCTGGATCAACTGTTAAAAAGGAGGGTGGGAAAACATGTAAGGATAATCTCAAAAATGTTTACTGCTGTGGCATACATAAGAAAACAAGGAGGAACAAGAAGTCAGACTTTGCAAAGAGAGATCGTCCCTGTTTGATTGGGCATTCACAGCACTACTTTTCTTCTCTTACTTATGGCTTACATGGTACAAACCTCAACTATTGCTTTGACTATATATGCCAGGTTCAGAAGGAGCTAAGAGACTGGAGTCTGCATATGGATATATTCAATGATATATGTCAAAGATGGGGGTCTCCTCAAGTTGCTCTGATGGCTATTTCAAAAAATACAAAGTGCAAAAGATTCTATGGAAAAAAAAACAGACGCTCAGCACTAAACAGAGACACTCTAGCTCAGGACAGGTTGAATCTTCTTCTATACATTTTTTCCTCCAATTCCTTTAATCTGGAAAGTCCTAAAGAAAATAAGGCAAGACAAGGCAAATGCAATAGCAATCTGCCAAGAAGATCCTGGTTTCCCATACTGGTTTCCCGGTGTGGTTGCATCTGGGCCCAGTGAACTATCAGCTCCAAAACATCTAAATTTGATGGCCTGGAGATTGAGAGGTTAAAATTAACAAAATTGATTTTAAGAAGAAATTATCAGCTTGCTGTTGTGATCCAGAAAACTTTCCACATCAAAACAATTTATAAAGTTTTGTGAAAAATTCTTAATATTCTGTGAAAATGCAGACGTGGATCCTGAGAAATTGGATGGATCCAACATAGTTAATTTCCCCCAGTACCATGGCAGCAATGTCACCAAACGAATCCCCACTTGCCCAGTGTTCTTTTCTTCCTGTTTGCAGTCTGCCTACCAGCCATTGCGATGGATCCCTTACCTAATTGGAGTCTCTTCTGCTCTCCTCCAAATTAGATGCTCCTCGGTTGCAAATGTATCTGAGCCAAGAGAAAGTAAAAGACTGTCAAGAGGTTTTCCCTCTGCAAGACAGATGGCTGCCCTTCAATATGGGGCCCGTGCTGTACGGAAGTCGTGGCTGACAACTCCTCCCGGCCGCATCAGTCCGTTTTGATTGGCGTTTTTTTTTGCTTGGAGGCGCTGGGTGGTGTCTCTCCCTGTTTTAAGGTGTTTTAGCCCGCAAATTCGTCCTTCCAGTCGGCCTGGTTGTTTGTTCCTGCAGTGTGTGCTGTATGGTCTGTTCTGCTTGCCCCAGATTTTTCCTGCTGTAGTGCTGGCTATTTTCTGCTGTGCCCCATATAAGTGTATTTCCAATACTCTCTTTTTTGTGGGGTCGTTTTGGTCAGAATTTTTTTTTATTCCAGCCAGAGTCTGGGAACGCCGTTAAAGGTCACTTTACCAAGGGATCTAGGTAGCAGGGGTTAGTAGTAAAGAGAGCAGAGGTCTAGGATTCTTGGTGCTGACAACAGTTTTTCTGTCTCTCAAGCCTTTCTATGTCTGATAAACTATACAGACCTTCTGAAGGGAAAGTAAAGATAAAGAGAGGCTGGAGCTTCTGGTACTCCCATTCAAGGAGTCTCTGGACTCCCTAATGAAACTTATCAAGTCTGCAGTTAAAGAGTCTATGCAAGAATCAAGAGTCAATGTTTGAGTTAGATGATTCGGAAGCTGAAATGGAAATTTCGGAAAATGCTTTACCTTTTGGTTCAGATGATGAAGAGAGGTAGAGGTGGAAACGAATTTTGATTCAGATATTATTGAACCATTGGTTAAAGCAGTAGAAACACCATTTCTTAGTGGACTGCAGAACCGAAAAAAAATCGGAAGCAAATTGTTCCCATCAATTAAAAAAAATACCATGCCTTCCCTCTTCATCTTCGATCCAAGAGAATTTTACATCAGAATGGAAGAAAACAGACAAGAGATTGTCATGTCTAATAAATATCTAAAAAAGTATCCTATGGAGGGATCAGTTGCCCATTATTGGGGACTCAGCTCCAAAGGTGGATGCGGAGTAGCCAGGTTAGCTAGGAGAACTACGCTACCTGTAGACGATGCAACCCTATTCAGGACCCTATGGAAAAGAGAGTTGAGTTCTCGTTAAGAAAGGTTTTGTTGCAGCAGGGGCCTCGTGTAGCCGGCAGTAACCATGACTTCCGTGTCTAGATCTATAAAGGTATGGATGAAGAATATGGAGGACGGTTCAAACTCAAATGTTAAGTTGGAGATGTTTTCAGACCTAAATTGGCAATTAATTTTCTTTCGGAAGCATCAGTGATTTGGTTCGTCGGCAGCTAGATCTATGGGCCTTTCAGTGGCTGCCCGGAGAGCACTGTGGTTGAAACCTTGGCAAGTGGACACCGCTTCAAATAATAACCTGTGCCTACTGCCATTTGAAGGTGATCTTCTCTTTGGTGAAGATTGAATTCCATCATTAATAAAGCTTCGGGGGAAAAAGTATTTTTCTACCGCAAGAAAGAAACTTTAATCGACATAGACCAGACTTTACACAAGGGCCAAATAAGTCCTTTCAGTCTTCAAAGTTTATAGGCCAGGTAAGGCCTATAAAGCACCGAGACAAGCAAGTTGGAGGTCAGGTAAACAAAGTTTTAGAGGTTCAAACTAGAGACCTTCAGGTTTTGCAAGTCAGTCCTTTGTCCAGCCATTGAAGACGCTAGTCCAGGAGACAAAAGTGGGGGAAGACTGTCTCATATTCCATCGTCTGGGCCAAGAATATTTCAGACAGATGGGTGAATCAAGTAGTGTCTCTGGGATACGAGATAAGTTCACCTCTCATCCTCAAGATTTTTTCAAACCCAAAGAGGAATAGGTCTCCAGAAGAATGGAACCTGATTCAGGATGATGTTACTCAACTTTTTTAATGGGAGATATAGAAACAGTCCCTGTGAAGGAAAGAGAGAAGATTCTACTCCAATCTTTTTCTGGTCAAGAAGGTGTCAGGAAAGCTAGAGACCAGTTCTGGACTTAAGAAATCTGAACAAATTTGTCAAATACAGAAAGTTCAAGATGGAGTCCCTAAGTTAATTATAAAGGTATAAGAAAAGGATCTTGGCAGTAAGTGTGGATCTGAAGGACGCCTACTTTCATGTTTCCGATTCGAGACAAGTCAAGAAAGTTCCTAAATTTCAGTGGGAAATCTGCATGTACAATTCGTATGCCTGCTTTCGGTCTTCTCAATCGCCGAGGGTTTTTACCAAAGTGGTAGTGGCCTTAGTCAGAGATACGGAAGAAGGGGATTGCCATCTTCCATTATCTGGAGATATTTTAAAAGTGGGTAGAGACCAAGAACAAAGCGAAGAAGATGTGGGAACCATATTAAAGATTCTAAAAGAATACGGTTGGATAATCAATAAGAAAAAAGCCACTTAACACCGGTACAGGACCTTGTATTTCTGGGGGCAACACTTTGTGACAAAAGAAAACATAGTAAAGCTACCAGAGAAAGCAACTAAAGCTAAGTACAGAAGTTCGAACCATTGTACAAGTCCAAGGTCAACAGTCAAAAAGGTGTTAAAAGTACTAGGATAAGTAGCTATCCAACTTGTCCAGTGGCTATCCAACTTGTCCAGTGGTCTAATTGCCAAAGCCAGGGTCCTCAAACTCAAAGTTTAGAGAGACTTCACCTGCCAGCTTGGTTAAAAGTAATCTTACTTGGTGGAGTCGACAGAAGAAATCTAAACAAAGGATTGAGCTGAGTGACGAACACCTCTAGAAATAACAACCGATGCATCCAGCATAGGATGGGGGGGCGACATTTCACCTCAATTTCTATTTTCAGGGTACAAAATAAATTTGAGTGAAAGTACCTTAAGGGGTCAGATTTCATCTCTCTCTTCTCTATTTGAAGAAACTTGGCACTGACCCGATGATTAAAAGGTTTTTTGCTGCCCTTGTTAGAATTAAAAAAAAGGATTCATAAAAAACCACACAAGTTTGGAGTCTACCTTTAGTTTTTCAGTTCATTAACCTTTTGAACCCCTCGAGTCTATTACCTGGTTCCTAACTCTCAAAGTGTTTTTCTTATTGCAGTTACTTCAGCCTGCAGAGTTGGAAATAGGAGCAATATCAATGAAATAAGGCCATATATTCAGTTTATGGACGTTAAAGTGAAACTTAGACCTGCTTATATCTTTTTACCTAAAGTAGTATAGAACTTCCATTCAGATCTGGAAGTAATATTACCATCTTTTGTCCAGATCCAAGAAATAGGATGGAAAAACAACTTCATACACTGGATCTGGTTCGTCTATTAAAACTTACCTAAGTCGGACAAAGAGCTGGAGGAAGTCTGAACATCTTTTAATAGTCCAGGGGACATAGAAAAGGGCAGGACACCGGTGATTGTGTCTTCCATACAAAAGCTTATCAGACAAAATGCTTAAAGATCCCACAAGGACTCAAGGCACATTCTACAAGAGGAATCGCACCTGCAACCAAGCAGAGGCCCCAATGGAAATGATCTGTAAGACCGCAAGAGGGCTTCAGCTAAGACTTTATCAAGCACTACAAGATGGAAGTGCTACTGAATCAGGATGCCAAATTTGGCAGAAAAGTTTTGCACTCTGTTGTGTCAGATATGATTTAATAAATTAACGTTGTTTGGAACAGAGAACCCGCCCTAGAGTTTATTTTTGCTTGGTATGATCCGTTGGGGTGACGTTGCTGCCATGGAGACTGGGGGAAAACAAGAACTACTACGGATATTCTGTTTCCCAGTCACTTCCATGGCAGCAGTCACCAAAACCTCGAATAATATTTTGTTTTACAGCTTTGAACTAGAACACTGGGCAGTGGAGGAGTAGCTATTTAAACGAGCTTAATGGGTGTGTAATTGACTGCAATGGGAGAGGGATCTGTTTGGTGACTGCTGCCATGGAAGTGACGGGAAACAGAAATCCCAGTAGTTAATTTGATTTCTTATTTTCTTTTTTTTTGGATTTCAAATAGGATTATTAATAGCACCTTGAAAGGACAAGTTTCGGCAATTTCAGCACTAACAGATAAATCTTGGGCAGCAGATAATCTAGTAATACAATTTTTTAATGCTTTAAGCCCGTTTAAATCTGCTTGCCGGGGTGTGAGTTTACCGACAGTCTTACAAGCTCTAACCATGAAGCCTTTTGAACCTATTAACGAATGGTAGCAGTCCCCTCTGCATGCCGGTGCAGAATTAGCAGGTCTATCAGACAGAGAGCCGAGACCGTTATTTTTTTACACTTTGAAGCCTGCCTTTTAATGTCTGCCAAAGGTGTAATGCAGCAGCAGCATTTTAATTTGGAAATTAATTTAGCGTCTTTTGTCCTAAACTAAAGAATGACAAACGAAAAAACGGCTGCATACTTTGGACTTCTTAAAATACACAAGTTAAGAATATGCCATACACTCCACTACGGACCATTGGGTCTCACCAAGTGGGTCCTGTCCTAAAGAGACTCCTCCTCCACAGTAAATACAGCATCAAATAATGGACTGATTCCACTTCCAGCATGTGACAATGTATCTTATTGTTCATCAAAACATAGCAGAGAGAATGGGAATGGTCAAGAGAGAGGTAAGTAAAGCCTCCCTGACGCGTTCATGACTATAAGCAGTCACTTCATCAGAGGAATCGAGAGTAGAAGCTCATACTATACTAAGGAGGGGAGTGCGAGGAGGATGGGACTTCCACGGGACGAGCGGGTGAGCGACGGTCGGCTCCACAGACGTGGCCGCAACAAGCGAGCAAGTGGGCAGAACATTGCTCCGGCCCACCCGCATCTCAATACCACAGCAAGCCTGTAGCCCCACCAAACCAGCCGCGCGGATTTGAGCCCTTCCTGACGGTGGCCCGTATAGCCCGAGAGACCAGAATGATTGGTCACCACACCTGCCACCGGGATGCAACAGGCTTCCAGCCCAACACCCACCACACCCATTCCCTGCCATGAGGATGAGGCTCGGGCTGATCACACAATGGCGGAGGCAGTGAGGATCCGCAGCCACATAGGGCCCAGTATGACAACCGGGTAAAGCATACGCCATGCCCTACCCACTATTTTTCCAAAGGCCCACCAGTCAATCCAACGACCGGACCAGTCATACAGCCTACCTCCCCAAGATACCATCAGAAACAAACACGGACTATGAACATTGCTTCTCAACTCCCAACAGGACATCAGTCCCCCATACCCCTACCGCCCCAGCTCACCTTAACCAGCACAGGGGAGACCTCTCTGCTCTCCTCCCTCCAGAATATAACAACATACCCACAAACAGAGGGCTTTTGCCTCTACCCAACAAATTCGTAAACCATGTAGAGCTGAAATACGCGCCATTCAGGGAAGATCTTAAGTCTTACCTTGGAGAGGGGGAAACACTCGAAGGAGAATCAAGACTTCTTTAAGCAACTCGTGCAAACAGTTACTCAAGTAGTGGTGATCACTCTCGAGCAATTGAGCCTATATAGATATCTGGAGGACATTGAAAATAAGGAAGGAGAGACAATATCAAAGGATTGTGGGCTAACCCGAATCATAGCCAGACAAGGATATATTGACTCAGTTCAATCTCTGTTCAACTCCATACTGGAGAATGCGCCTCCACACCCATAGAAACTCGATAGGGTCCCTCGCTCTCTATACCTAAACCTACCTACCAATTCCGAGAGATGTTCCATCTGCAGAGTAACACTACTTCCGAGAAAAACAAGATTCATCATGTCACACTACTGAAAATTGCGGACTTAAAATAACGAAGGTGGCACATATCACCATATACCCCTACCGAGACAAGCCACTCAACACCTGATTCCGACGACGTCAACTCCCAGTCAAACCCCTTGGTGATTCAAACTGTGATTAAAATTTCAATACAAATCGGCAACAGACTAGGGAATGCGACCAACCATACTAACCAAGCTTCAAGTAGGTTTATCGTGTGAGGACACGGGTGATACCTTGCCGCCTATGTATCCTTGGCTCCTCCCCCACCGGGGACATCTGCGTTGTATTGAGTTGTGCCACACCACATTGTATTGATCGGCTGGGTGGCCCTTATGTCGCTCCTATGTATGCATGTAGGGGCTTTTTACGTTTTTGTTCTTCTGATCTTCTTGGTTGTTGTTAATCCCATTTTACCCCTGTGGTCTCGCTTTTTAGTGATGTGTGTTAGCTCCTCCTGTGCTGTCTTCTTTATGGACACATCTTTCGTCCTATTTGCTAAGAACCGACGGCTTACAGGGCTTATTGTTAGATCGTTTTTCTTCTCGTCCTTCTCACCCCACCACGAGTTTGCGCGCCCGTTCTAGTGTCTTGCCCTTTGCCCCATAGCTGATAGACAACACAATTCTTTTCACCGCACTTCCCAAGTTTATACCTCAGCCGTGTCCTCAGTTTTATTAGTGCCACATACTCAAATTCTTCTTTAACACTACCCTCTTCCCCCCCCCCTCTCTCCTTATTGATATGTACACTGTCCTAGCAGATGTCTTTTTCAAGAGTCACACTACCACCCACCGTGCTTTCTTTCTGAGTCCGAATCATTCCTTGGCTACCCTCACCCTATCTTCCATTGACCCCAGACAGATTAACTAGACGACTACATCACCCGCCTATCGTGAGACTCCAGTACTGATAATCCCAATCTACCCAATCTAGGAAGCTTGCGCTCCCAACTTTTTTCTCCTCCTCTTTTTACGTTGAATTCTATTCCCCCAAATTTGAGAAATATTCAACCTGGAATTCATGTCGTTCCTTATTACCCTTTCGCTGGAACTACTATGCCCCTCGATAAATACATATTATCCAAATATTTATCATTTCCTCCCACTACATGTTCTGACTCGTCCCACTCTTGATACTTTACCACTTTCTCACAGAAATTCCATATCACCATCTTCTCACACTCACCACCTCATTTTCCTCCACGGTCGATACACAACTTTGACACTGATACTGTCCACTTCGTCGAGCCTTCGAGTTCAGCCATTTACCAATCATTCTGACTTTTATTACCACAACTGTACCATCCCCGTTGCCAAGCTCAGCGTACCAGGTCCTTTCTACTTATTAGGAATCGCCCGTTGTGACTTTTCCTTTCCTCACTCAGTGTCCCGCCTCCAATGTCCCATCATACATTAGTGCTTTACTCCTATTACTCCACCCCAAAAGATATTGTAGATTTTATACGTGGCGTCGATTATAAAGACCATAGAATATCAAAAACAACAAACAATTATCGACAAGCACGTACCCAAGGAGGTTTTGGCTGTTCCAAAATATGTGCTAAAAATACTGTAGCCTGTAGCCACCCATCATTGCGACATATGATATACTGCGTTTCATACAATCCACAATCACGAGGCGTTTTCAACCTCGAACAGGAATGGGATTCATCCATACATTGGGAAACCCCTACACGAGACACAATCCACTTCAAGCAAGAAGATAATATAACCTACCCCTCGACCCATGCCACACAACCATGCCCACTATGCCAAACACTAACAAAATCTTACAGATTGACTTTCTAACACATCCACACTTACACCGGAGTAGGCAACCCTCGATCTTGAGGTCACGCCTCACCCACATATATTTTCACATATGGATCTGATCTCGGAACAAATTAAATAATGACCTGTGGTGGCACCCTATTCACACCACCAGCTGATAAGATTTCGTCCACTCTAGTTTCCGCACAATCACTGAACCCCAAATCACCCATATACCAACACCTGGTATTTTTATTCCCTACACCAACCCAGACTTTCCCTGATTATATCACCACGACATTCGACTCCCAATTCATTCTTTTCCCAAAATCGTATATTTCTGACAAGCGAGTCAGTAGCACCCAAGCCCCACCAAAACCGACTCAATATCATTACACTGTATTTCCCTTTTTATTTCCTGTATCAACTTTCTACACCAAGAATCACTTCAAACGCCACACAAATCTATTGCTCCCACTGGGGAACTATGTAAATATTCATGATCACACGAGAGAGATGGCCACAATATTCCCTGAGCCGACGCGGCCCGCTTCCACCAATCATCTCTCTGCCACCTGTATTTATACCCGGACACCTGTCTCTGGTATTATCACGTCTGATTGTGGCTAGTGGTTTCCCTCTGCCGTTTCATCCCATCGGTGCCTCCCAGATAGGGTTGGAGGTTGGCTTAATGCTGGTGAACAAAGTGCTTTATCCATTTCTTGTTAGTTTGGGTACCTTTGTGCCACCTGCTCAAAAACCCCTGTTTGTGGCCTTATTCCCATGTTGTTCAAAACACACCCGTTGGTGGTTGTTTTCGGCCCGGCCTCACATTAATCTCCCTTCTTTTTATCCCCTCCATCTTTTCTGGAGCTAGTCACGGATCCTTGTGCGGCCCTACATTTAGGGGGGTGAGCCTATGAATCTTTTTTTTTTTTTTTCAGCTTTTTGCCTTTGTGTTTTTTTTTCCCCCCCCGGTGTGTGTACTAAACAGGACAGACAGGGACACACCGAGTGACTTACACTAAAGCAGTGTGCCCCGACGTGTATATTTGACCTCCAATACTCACCCGAGATGGTGTGGCGAAGCCAACGATGCGATGTGTCGGTGATTTGGAGTGGTCGTATTGGGATATGATACAACGGCGGTCCAAAATACTCATCATGCCAGAACGGACGGGCCCTGTTCGTCTGTGACTTCTCTGTATTGCTATTAGTTTATTTGTACCCCATTCGATTTTGAAGATATGCCGTTTATGTTTGTATTGGTGACAAAAACTGACGAGTGCATTAATGGTCCATGATAAATGGATAAATGTGTTTTATTAATAAATAGGACGGTTCCATTGGGACGTCTATGTAATGTGATGGTGACTTAGGCGCTTGTGTGGGGCCACCCTTTCGGGCCCTTTCCGGTGTCAGAGGGACGTTAAACACCTTCATTATCCCCTCCACAGGATACCAACCCCCACAGATATATGACTCAAATGTGTACCACTGGGCTAATTTATCTGTGGCGGATTTGAGTTGTTGCTGTTTTTTCTTGTCCGCCACTTGTTATTGCTGATTCTATATGATTCTGAAACATTTCTTTTTTATTCTTGGGTATGATTAAAACTAGTTTTTTTTAACAACTCAAGCATATAAACAGGGAAGATTTTGTATAGCAGGACTTTTGTATAATTGTGAATCATTACCCCACCATATTGTTGTCTATTGTCTAAATATAATGTTTGATATATATTTATTGTTGTGAAAAAAAAGTTATTAAAAAATAAAAGAATTAGTAAGAATTGATTGACTGTGCTGAAAATTATATATCTGGATAATATTCTATTAAGAATATAGTGGTGGGGATATCAACAAAAAAAATGTATACAGTGGTGTGTTGGAATAGAATTATAGTTACAGTAATTGGTCTAATTTTAATGATAATAACATATTTGGGTCGGTATTAGCCCTTTAAAGTATTTTTATATTGGTTGTGTATTTTAGTGTCTAATAAAAAGTTTGTGTTTTAAATAGGAGAAATCAATTTCCTTCTATTTCTCTTTGGTGTATGTTAGTTTAGATTTGTTAATGGAGACTCTAAGTCTAGTTCGTTGAAGGATGTGTCGCTAATCTTCCCATTGTTGTGCTTTCCACTGGAAATTCTATGATTAGTGAGAAAATAGAAAGCCATAGTCAGATAAATAGTTTGCGGAACGCATTAAAACTAAAACTTTAAGTCCAGTGACTAACAGAATACAAAAGATTACCATGAAAGAGATGAATAAGAAACTTCACAAGTTGCATAATGCTTGCAATATTTCATACTATCCACCTTTATGTTTGATTCTGAATTTGTTGGGAGCCAACGGGACCGGAGGTAGGATAACTACCAAAGAGTTAGCTCTTGCCGACCACAGGGATCGGTTTGGAAAAAGCCCGCAGGGAAAACCACTGTAAGCATGTCAGATTAATGTTGTGAATTGTCATAGGCCAGGGAGAGACTGGAAATTTAAACTTGAAAATTTGTAAGTTCAGCTGTTAGGTAAAGTACCCAGGGGTGAGAACTTGGTGGTTTTAGTGCCTCAAAACCTCAAGAAAGAGTTTTTGTGAGCAAGGTGAGGTTGAAACTGCATACTTTATTGAACCAGACTAGTTCAGCAACACAGGTCATTAGTTTGTCTCCCCCCCCCCCCCCCCAACAAAAATTGGTATCTAGGTTAAGGATCCCGCAAACATAGTTTTAGTTACATATACCCTTTCCAAAGATGCTTCTAAAGTTGCTTAAAAAACCTTACCATCCAACATATACGTAATGTTTTCTGTCCAGATCATGATTTGCAATGTTTTTTACAGAATGATTGGGCCAGGTGGTTTTCCAAACATTATGGGAATATCTGAGGGTATTTTGTGTGTGTTACAAGCTTAACTCACGGCTCTAAAAAGAGTTGCTAAATAACGCTAAACCAGCAGTACCTAGAGATACAGTGTTTACCAAATTGCAGTTTGCCTTATTACCCTTTAAGTAACCCGAGACAAATTTAAACAGTAGTAAAAATCAGAAAATCTTTCAGCAAGTGGACCCATCAGTTCTACATTGGCATGCTGTTTGATTAGTGAATGCAGGTAAGATAATGTGAGCCCCTATCCCTGTGAGTAGACAAATGCATGTGCATCAGTATTAATGAGAAACAGTTCTTCAATGCTCACATTGTCCTTCTCGGTTAAGGGGGTTATAGTGGGGGGGGGGGGGGACTTTTCTGCTTTAATTTTTTGTTAAGCAGCAAGGCATGCACTTTAAAGGGAAACAAAGTGTTCTAGCTTTCACTTCTCTTTTAATTAAAACTTGCGTAAAAGTGATTTTAGCTGGTGTTTCTGTTCCACCTTAAAGAAGTACAAAGGTCATAGGGGTATTTTCAAAGGGGGGGTTTAAAAAGTAATTGTTAAGTTTTGCACAAGTATCCAATCTCCATGTTGTGGAATCTGAAATACATAGGTATAAAACAATTGCATAACAAGGAAAAAATTACCTGACAATCTAGCCTGTGCCAGAAAATCCTTTGTAAAACTGCAATGTTGTTTTAGATGAAAATAAGTTTGTCATTATTTTAGGTTGTGAGTCTGAAATAAGCTGTGCAAATAAAGACTTAAGTAAACATGTTTAGCATTGGGAAACAATGTATAAATTAGGATATAGTTAGGAAACAATCTACAAGCATTAAGATGTCACAGTGGGCAATATTGTTTTTTATTAGGAAGTGGAAGGTACATTATACTACCAAGATGTTTCCTTGAAAAAGGTTTTCACTCAAAATGCTCTGCTTAGACAAGAACAATTAATTAACAATCATTGTGGAGGACCTACAGAGTTCATCAGCTTAGACTGGAGTAAAGGTGCATAAGTCAGCCATGGGTTTTGTTTTTTAATAAAAATGGCCTTTTTGGGAAAGCAGCACAAAAATTTGCAGTTACTCAAAAAAGCTATGACAATAAAGCATGGGGATGACTTGGTTGTGTCATGGGAAAGGGGTGGTAATAGTGTTTAAAGAGATGTGTATAGTGCAAATTTAACATGTACCACCCCATATGCAGTCACTTTATGCTTTAAGATTTTATCAGTATGGATTGGGCAACTTCTTAAAACAGAAATCAGAGATGTAAAATACAGTAAAAAAAGATCTGACAACATGTCTGCTAAGATACTTAAGAATTTTATTCTATAATTGTTAAAAAAAATTCATACATTATATTAAAATGGAAGAATGGAATACTTCAGGCAAAAAAAATGTGATTGTCAGGGATTTGAATTTTAAATAATGGTTAAAAATACTAATATGTAGTGTAGAAAAGTTATTCAGTGGTGAATGATGTAAATACTTTTAAAAGGTAATGTATATTTGTATAAGCACATTTTATGTATAAATGGTATTTGTCTTTTCAGGTACCCTCATCCCGTTATGGAAAAAGTTCTTATGATGGCAGAAAATATTAAGGTCACTGATGCCCCTTTGCATACAACACGTGATGAACTGGTTGCCAAGGTGAAGAAAAGAGGGATTTCAAGTAGCAATGGTTAGCAGAACATAGATGTAAACCCTTTTAGATTGTAAATATATACTACTGTTATGTGGCCCACATACTAATCCTGATCATTTTCTCTTGTGTGATAGGGTGGAAAATTTGCCAATCACCTGTACACAATACAATGATTTCGCAATTTAGAAATATCATTTGAACAGGATTGATGTGTATTTGCCAATTTAGGCACTGAGAGTACAATTTCTGTGTTTGCCGATGAGCTCAGTTTATGATGATTTAAATAAACTTGGCGATTGGTCTACAAAATGGTAAATGAGGTTTAAAGGGTATGTACACTGTAAAATAACTAGCTTACTGGATAGCTGTGGCTTTAAATATAAAGGGTTTTTGGTTTTTTTTTGTTCTAATATCCTCCCAAACCCTACCTTTACTGCATGAATCTGTCTTCCTGCTGGGACTGGGCCTGCCCCATGAGATTGTCCAAATGTACATCATTTTCTTTGCCAGATAACACACAGCTGTTTCAGGCGCGCACGCAGATGTCATTGTTGAGTGCGCCGGCTATAAACAAAAAACAAATCTCACTCCTTCCTCTCGTGTTTTTTGGAGGACAGTGAGAGATTTGCCGATCTTATAGACGGTGCGTGTGATGACATCATCGGTGTGCGCGATAACGTCCCCGGACACATGCAAGTGAAATGGCTGTGTGTTACCTGGCAAAAATGATGATGTACATTTGGACCATCGCATGGGGGCAGTCCCAAAAACTTGATTAAAGTGGAGCAGAAAGCCAGCAAGATTCATACTGTAAAGGTATGTATGGGAGGCTATTAGAAAAAAAACCCCAAAAACCCTTTATATTTAAAGCTACAGTTATTTTTACAGTGTACATATGCTTTAACTTTGAGAAAAGTAACATTATATATAACAACATGAATTCTAGTCATACCCTTAATGGAATAAGTGGTAGGAGTTGACGCAATAGTCAAGAAATTACTGTGGACAACAGACATGGTAACTCTTAAGTAGTGGCATGCAGTATCCACTAAAGCAAATAAAGTCTTTTTTAAAGTTGGGAAATGATGGTCCTATACACAATATGTTAGAGGGAACTACAGTTAATTAGAAGGGAATTTCTCTAGTAGGCACGAACAAAAGGCTAGAGGGCCACCCCTTTAGACTTTTTAAGACTTGTGGAAATGCAATCTTCTTGAACAAGCAGCTGGTGACTGCATCATGTATTGGTGTGTAATATTGGTTATGTCCTTGTTTAGTTTGGTTTACTGGGGGACATGCACAATTTGATTGGAGGAGACTGAATTTTGTTTGTTTTTTTTGTGAAGTGGTTGAGCTTGAATCTTTTTATTTCGCCGCATTATTAACTGTAACTTTTTTTTACTGGTGTACTACAGTTACAAAACATTTGATAACATCTAATTGGTTGCTACAGATTAAGAACACTGCAAATATTTGCACCTGATTTAGGCTAAATATATGTTCTCTTTTCTATTTTCACAGAAGGGATAGTGAAGGAGCCATCCAAAAAGCACAAATCCAAGGAAGACCCTAAATCAAGAGAAAGCTATTACAGAATAGCAGATCAAATGAGCCAACAAAGTGGTACACTGGGGGTCTCATCAGGGCAGGTCCCTGATGTTATTCCAGATGATCAAAGGACAGATGTAAACACATTTTTTTCAGATACATCCACAAATCACCATTATATGCCTGTACACAGCGTTAAACCTGATGAAGTTAGATTTGAATCTTCTGGTATGCAAGAGAAAAAGGACTTTTCTGAATCTCAAAATCAAACATCAAAATCCAGTGTAAATGCTATGAAACCACCCCACAGACTCACTGCAAAAGATACCAGTGAAAGGCAGCCTTTTTTTAACCGGTTGTACAAAACTGTGGCTTGGAAACTTGTATCTGCAGGGGGTTTCAGTACCAACTTAAGCCATGCAGAGATACTAAACAGTTGCATTGAATCTTTAAAGGGCACACTCGACATTGCTTTTGTTCCTCTTAAAGACCTGGCAGATTTGCCCCAAAATAAAACCTCTCAGGAAAATATTGTTTGTGAATTAAGGTGCAAAGCTGTGTATTTAGGGATGGGATGTGGAAAAACAAAGGAAATTGCCAAAGCAGTGGCTTCCAGAGAAGCTGTAAAACTGTTTCTGAAAAAGAAAGTTGTAGTTCGAATTTGCAAGAGGAAATTCAATGGACGAGATGTGGAAGATTTAGTTCTTCTAGATGAGGAATCACGACCTGTGAACTTGCCTCCATCATTAAAAAATCCTCAGGAACTTATGTAGGACAGTTTCCTAACTATACAGATCTTGTAAACAAAATTAAATACTTTTACTGAATGCTGAGATTTTCTCAGGTTTTTTGCTTTTTCCCCCCCAATTTTAATAGGAACATGCCACCTGTCTTAACAGAAGGTTTTTCTTTAAAGGTTAAGAACTTCATTATTGGATTGCCTTAAACTGCAGTATGTAGTTTTATGTAAAATGTTGATATTTTAGTATGATTTTTATAATTAAAAAGGTATTTAACATACTTATGATTGCAATCTGCAATCAATGTTAAACACATCGTTATCCTTTTTGTTTAGCCTCCTGCAAAACAACGTTGATTTTCATGAAAACATTTCTAATAAAATGTAATGGTTCGTCATTTGAACCTGTCATAAAAACATTTTTTATTATCCATACTGCTGCAATAAGCTTTAGACAATAATACAGGTTATGTTCTTTTGGGCCTCATAAACCTCTGCATGTTGGTGACTATCCTTTCGAACACAGAATGGGCCAGCTGATAATAACAGCTAATTCCTTCTGACTTTTTTAATAGATATGCTTTTTTAAGGGTAGTTTCACACACGGCATGTTTTAGCTCATATAGCAGTTGCCTAGCAGCGCCCAGAGGTTTAAAGTGTATGTCTACCCCCCCAAACAAACTTTCAGTATTAGGCTAATTGCCTTCCAAAACCTTGATCACTTGAGGTTCTTCATATTTAAAGCTGCGGGTAAACCTACAGGGGGAATGAAGGCTTGTAAGTAGGTGTACCAGCAGCTTTGAAAACTAAGAAGTTTGCAAGGTCGAGGTTATGGGGGGCAATTAGCCTAATACTAAATGTTTGTGCGGTGGGTGGACATACACTTTAATGTGCGGTCACCTTTTACAGAACTCTAGATATAGAGTGTTTAGCCCCTTAAGACACCTGGATCTGCTACAAAAACACTTGTGAAAATAGCCTAATGGACTGTGTGTATATGTCAACATGTAGCCACGATTGAACACTGCATCCAATATTTTGGTTGGTTTTGTTGAAATGTTTTTTGTAATTACTGAAATGCAAAATCAGTCCTGTCTGTAAATCGTGGTTAATCCTTTGGTCTTCAATGGCCACTTTAATTCTAAACTGACAGGTTTACCTAATGGTTCAGTAATACTACTTGTGTTAATACAGTGGTTGGCAAAAGTATTCGGCCCCCTTGAAGTTTTCAACATTTTGTCACATTACTGCCACAAACATGAATCAATTTTATTGGAATTCCACATGAAAGACCAATACAAAGTGGTGTAAACGTGAAGTGGAACGAAAATCATACACTATTCCAAACGTTTTTAACAAATCAATAACTGCAAAGTGGGGTGTGTGTAACTATTCAGCCCCCTGAGCCAATACTTTGTAGAACCACCTTTTGCTGCAATTACAGCTGCCAGTTTTTTAGGGTATGTCTCTACCAGCTTTGCACATCTAGAGACTGAAATCCTTGCCCATTCTTCTTTGCAAAACAGCTCCAGCTCAGATTAGATGGACAGCCTCCCCATTGATTCCCATCAGTCTACACCAAGTCTCCCCATTGGTTCTCATCAGGGTGCGGTTACCTGGGTCGCTCTGGTCTCTTGCCACCTTTCTGAAACAGTCGTTGAGTGACAGGTTGTGGCGGATGGAATTCTGCCAACCCGCTTTACTCTTCTTGTAAAAGGGGAAGTTGTCGGCCACATAGCTGTAGATCTGGCTGAGGGTGAGTCTCCTGTCCGGGCTGTTCTGGATGGACATGGCGATAAGGGAGGAGTAGGAATAGGGAGGGCGAACCAACCTCACCAGGTCCCCTTGGCTTGGAACGGAGATCCAAGGGAAGTCAGACACCCCCATCCCAGTAGTATGTCCCAGCGCGTGTCTCTGGCCTCCCCCGTAACCCGTTGACAAGTAAGCAGGTCCGCTGGTTCCACTCACGTAATGCGAGGAGTTGAGGACCGGTCCATTGAGCCACAGGTAGGGACTGGCGGTGGGAGGGGAATATTCGCTCAGTCCATATCCCGCCGAGGGTCTCTGGTTCTGTTGGTAGAGGTTGTACATTGCCATGTCCTGGAGGTCGGTAGGTTGGTGCTGCCCTGGTGGATTCATAATGATAATTCCTTCATGGGATTGGGAAACACGGTGCAGGGTAATCTACAGCTGGTGATCTGCTTCCAATCAATGGAGCAATTAGTATGGCACCTCCCTCCCTGCTCAGATGTCCTGGTAATTCACACACCCAAGGCTGTGTCTGGTCATTCCCCAGTCTAACCCACAGGTGTGTATAATGACAGACACATGACTGGGATGTTACTTTAATTTAACCTGTTGTAATGAAAGGAGAATTACAGTTAAAATGGAATGTCCCTGGGGCAGGGAGGTAGGATTGGTACTTTCTACCTCCCAATATCATTTCTACGAGGAGCGGCAGCAATTTCCCTGCATTTGCTATTCTTTTTCTACAATTGGAATCGCGGCAATGCACAGAAATCACGTAATTCCGTGTGCATTGTGATTGCGCATCAGTTTGCAATACGCAATCACATGCGGTTTCCTATCTCAGACGGAGAAACAAACGCATCGGAATATATCACACGCTATCGGGTGCAATTGTGTGAGCACTTCCAGTGTGATGCAGTATGGCCATGCCCATGCCCTAATACAGTTGTCATTTGTACAGATGAAAACTGTACGTGCTGTAGCTTCTCAATGAAAGAATATTGGGAGGTAGGAAAATCAATCCAACCTCCCTGTCCTAGGTACTTTCCATGTCTAAAAAGTCACCTATGGACCGCACAATCGGTTGCAGCAAACTGTGGGACGCAGCTGCTTTTGCCATGACCTTCGTCCTGGCCCACCAGACGAAGCTTAAGGGAAGCTTCATTCATTCATTCATTCATTTGAATGATCATTACCAAATGAAGTTGCCAGATCAGTGAAAGATGAAAAGATTAAAAACGTGAAGCACGGCTGAGTAAAGCTTCAGGTACTGAACGTTTTGCTCAAATATCACCCCTTCGCCATTCGTTCAGGCATCATTGGTGATCTGACCTGGCTGAACTGCCACACCACACAGTCGCAATTATTATCCAAAATGGACTCGTGCCACCCACACGTAGACAGGTGTTGTTCACTATATATAGTTTATTTATATAGAGCCAATTGGGGGTGTAGCTCTGTACAATAATACAATTTAAACTAAAATAAATGGCTGTTTTATAAGTGTGCAAGCATGGGAATGGGAATTACAAGACATATTTTTTTAAATAACCATATGAATATGCTTAAACAACCACCCATCTAAACAATAAAGCGCAACGTTCAAAGCAAACACCAACTGCTGGGGGCTATTGAGTTAACAATTATCAGATGTAGTAAAAAAACCGGGATAGTGTGCAAGGAAATGTGCACAAAATCACTCACAATTAAAGGGCATGTCCACCCCCAAAACTATAATCCCCCCAACTACTGGCCCCACCATGTAGTGTAGTGTAATCCTTAACTCACATCCCAGCTCCATAGGGTTCTCCTGTAGTCCCCCCCAAAAGTCCCAAAAACTGCCCACCAGGAGGATAGCAGAGTCCATATAGGACACTGCCTGCTTCCTGGCCTCAGGTAGATTTTTTCCATGCGTACTGCAGCCCTTCTCCCCCTCCCTCCCCCTCCCTCTCCCTCCCTCTCCCTCCCGTTCTACTATCCCTCCCCCTAGCATAAAACCCCTTCAGTACACTATTCCCCCATGTCTCCCAGCCCCAACCGCATATTTTTTATTTTTAGAAAGCTCCCCAAACTCTTACCTCTCCTCTTTCCTCCGGCGAAGTGAGCTGCCGGCAGCCGCATCTGTGATTGGCTGCCGCTCAGCCAATCACAGACGCGGCTGCCGGTCCCGCCCCTCTGCTTGCATTTCCTCGCAAGCAGAGGGCCGGGAGCACGGCGGAGGAAAGAGGGGAGGTAAGTAGAGTTTGGGGGGCTTTCTAAAAAAAAAATATAGCGGTTGGGGCTGGGAGCCCAGGGGGGATCTTATATTAAAAATTCAATTTTAGGGTGGACATACCCTTTAAAGACTGTTGGTCCGGGTGCAAATGCCCCAGACCCTTCGCCAAAACGGCTCCAATGGAACTACAATAATTACATCCAATCGACGTAAAAAAGAGCTGAAACACTCACCAAGCTTGAAGGGTGGCTCGGGTGCAACAACCCCGTCACCGCGGCTGCATATAGCGTATCCAGAAAGTTGGTGAAGCGGGCTTGCACAACGATCAAACGGAACCGGGACTCCACATCAGATAAAAACACCTTTATTTAGAAACTTAGTAAAAACATTTGGAACACTCCAGGACCAGTCACCTGACGCATTTCGTACCGGGTAGGTACTTATTCATAGGTAGAAATGACTTGGTGGGCAGGGAATGGAGGAGGACCCTTAAATACCAACAGTCATAGGGTGCCACCTACTTCCCAATGATAGAGATAATGGAAAACACTTAAAGGACAACCCCACCCTCATAAGAACATCTTTTAGAAAGAATGGTCTCTTTAAAATATGTTGATATATCATACTTTGTCCTATGAATTCACCGTGATTGGCTGCCGCTCAGCCAATCACAGACGCGGCTGCCGGTCCCGCCCCTCTGCTTGCATTTTCTAGCAAGCAGAGGGCCGGGAGCGCGGCGGAGGAAAGAGGGGAGGTAAGTAGAGTTTGGGGTGCTTTTTAAAAAAATAAATAATGCGGTTGGGGCTGGGAGCCCATGGGGAATGCCATATAAAAAAATAAAAATTCGGGTGGACATGCTCTTTAACCTCTGCAACCAATATTTTGGTTGATTTGGCTGAAATATTTTCTGTAACTGAAGAGCAGAATCGCTACTGTCTGAATGCCCGAGAGTCGACTGAGTGTTCCGGCCAAGGATCGCAAATGTATGAACGATAGGTCAGTTCGCCAGAGGAAGATTCGCAGTGCCTTAGGATCCAAGAATTGCTACTGACCACTTAATTGCACTTCTATATAAAATAAAACCAGAAGAGTGTGGTTAGGGGCTGTGGAAACATTTGCAAATTTTGGTCGCACAGATCAAGTGTAATCAGTCATGCATTTAAAGGACATGTCCACCACATCATTTTATACTTACCTTCCCACCCCCTGAAAACCCAACCTCGCAATCTTACCTCCCCAAAGTTTTTGGACTGAGATACTTCCCCCTGCAATCCGCCGTCTATTTGACCAACTTCTCCCTGGCACAGCAGTCAATCACAGTTGTGGTGTACAACACCATGGCCAATGAATGATTGCTGCCCGGGCCGACGCCTCTACATAGAATTGTAAAAGGAAGTGTCAACAACCCGGAAAGAAGACTGCAGATTGCAAAGCGAATATCTCAGTCCAGGAATGCCAGGGAAGGTAAGTAAGGTTTGCAGGATCAGGGGTGGGGAAATGTAAGTATCAAATTTTGTGGGAAGGGAGGTCTTGCCCTTCTCTTCTTAAAGAAGCTATAAGGTGCACTATTTCGAATATGCATATTTAATTATCATTTTCACAGCTGTTAACTTTAGTTAAATCACCCTGCATCTGCAACGAAATGGTAATGAATAAAACTTTTATATTTAGAGCAACAGTTTAAAATGTTTATTGGTTGTATTCATATATAAAAATGTCAGTTTACATTACATTAATTAAAGGTGTCGATTTCAATTGAGTTTTTCTTTCTTCTGTAAAATGTTTAATTGCTCCGAGGACACACTAGCGCTTACGAGCGCTCCGGAAACAGGCATGCAAGTGTATGTAATATGCATGCCTTTATGGTGCACGTGTACAACATTTGTGCAAAAAAATGCATATCACATGCGCTCAGATTAACGGATCGCACAGCAATGCCCTAGTGTGGCCACTGCAATTGGGCTTTGCTAGTGTGTGCTTTAAACACTAGATCGGATTGCGTGTTAAAACTCGCTGGTGTGGTCTAGTATTTTTTTGTAGCAGAAAAGTGCGGTAGAGCACGTTTGGCTATAATTAAATTAAACTAATATTGTTCCATAAGCAAGGCAGCCAATTAAACAGTAAAGAAAGAAAAGATAAACAATGCACATTCATAGGCCCTATACAATATCATATTATCTGCACACTTGCATACATTATAAACAAAGAGGTTTTATTATGCATTATTGTGATCACATGAATGAAAAGACTTTCAATTGCTGGTTTTCGTTTTACTGGGGGTTTTTTTATTTACCATTGCTGCATACATGTACGCGTATCTTGATTGTTGTCAGTCACATGCGAGATCCCATATCTGTACTTAACATTAAAAGGCATGTCCACCCCTAAAACTGAAATTTAACCAACTACTGGCCCCACAGTGTATTGTTAAAAAAATCCTTATTTTAAATCTCTGCTTCAAATGGTCCTCCTGAAGAGTAGTTTCTCCAAAGAGAAACTGAAGAATAGGAGCTGTCTGTGTGTCATCCGCTCCCTGGCTGTTGAGGGTGGGCTATGGTGCCCTACAATAAATTAAAAGGGTTTTTTGCAGGTGGACATACCCTTAAATTTAATGGATACAAGTTTTACTTGCCCACAGAAATATCTGTCTGTCTGAAAAGGGAAACTATAAACACAAAAATGCTGCTTGCTGGGCTGGAAGTAGCAACCAAGCTCTCCATCCAGTTATAAATGCTGCCTCTCTAGGTGTTTGTTGTGGTCCTTTGAGGCTGGTGATTTATTTAGGACAATTGGGCCATAATAAGATTTGGCCTGGCCATACTAGCAGCAGAGAAGCATTTTGAGAATTAATTTCTCTGCCACTCCATTGGCAGCCATTCACCAGACTGGGACTTAACAGGAAACGCACAATATAAAAACCCTCCCATACTCCATCCCCTTTTTCTTTGTTTTCTGCTCGGCTAGGAATCGCTTCATTAACTTCATTGATTGGGCTTAAAGGACAATTATACTCACCTTCCCTCCGCTCCTCTTCTTTGTTCATTACCTTTTACCCAGGGTGAGGACCTGAACCGCTAGGTCCTCACCCCTGGGTTTGCGTAACTTACTGCAGAGTCTTAGAGCAACGCTGCTCTGGCCAAGGCCGGCGCCAATTAGTGACGTCACCTGGCGCGCCAGTACAGGGATTGAGCGCGCTGCTGCCGGAATGGAGAGGACGCTGCTGCCGGAATGGAGAGGACGCTGCTGCCAGAATGGGGAAGACACTTACCTTCAATGCCAGCAACAGGAGCCCTTGGATGGAGGAGAGCCCACAGGTACAAACTGAACTGGATGGGAGGGTGAGGGTGGCATTCAGATGTTTGGAAACTACAACTCCAGCATTCTTATTAGCTGGGAGTTGCAGTTTCCAAACATCTTGAATGCAAGTGAGGGTGGCATTCAAGATGTTTGGAAACTACAAATCCCAGCTAATAAAGCATGCTGGGAGTTGTAGTTTCCAAACATCTTGAATGACACCCTCACTTGGCATTCAAGATGTTTGGAAACTACAACTTCCAGCTAATAAAGATGCTGGGAGTTGTAGTTTCAACATCGGAAGCCAAGTGGGGTGGCATTCAAGATGTTTGGAAACTACAACTCCCAGCATGCTTTATTAGCTGGGAGTTGTAGTTTCCAAACATCTTGAATGCCAAGTTACTACCCTCGGTTTATACTCGAGTCAACAACTTTTATTAGATTTTTTAGCTGAAATTGGGTACCTCGGTTTATACTCGGGTCGGTTTATACTCGAGTATATACAGTACTGTATTATTATATATGCTGTATTAGTGTTTACTTGGTGATGTCCATTTGAGTCATTGGTTTTGTATGTATATAAGATTTTTTTGGGGGGGGGGGGGCTGTTTTATAGTGTGTTACGCTCATATTGCTGGATTAATGGTTTATTGATTGTGTTTAGCACTACAGCATTTGACTGTGTGGCGCA
Source organism: Hymenochirus boettgeri (assembly GCA_019447015.1). Taxonomy (NCBI): domain Eukaryota; kingdom Metazoa; phylum Chordata; class Amphibia; order Anura; family Pipidae; genus Hymenochirus; species Hymenochirus boettgeri. The sequence goes on along the minus strand of CM033469.1, from coordinate 82,278,802 downwards.
TAGTACTTGTGTGGGTGAGGGAGTGTGTGACAGTACTGCATGGGAGCTTTGGATTGTGTGGGTGTGTGCCTTTGAGTGACAGATGAGGTGTAGCAGCTCCTACAAATCACAGCATTCAAAGGCTTATATCTTGGGGACTATGAAGAATTTAAAGAAACTAAAGGTACCCTGGTGGTTGGGATGACTTATAGGATACATTAGAAGGAATTAAAAAAAAAAATTCTCACTATAATTGCCCTTTAATACATATACTGCAGTTCGGGTTGATCCAGGGATAGTTTCCATTTGGAGTCAGCTGGGGGTTTTTTTGCCTTCCTCTGGATCAACTGTTAAAAAGGAGGGTGGGAAAACATGTAAGGATAATCTCAAACAATGTTACTGCTGTGGCATACATAAGAAAACAAGGAGGAACAAGAAGTCAGACTTTGCAAAGAGAGATTGTCCCTGTTTTGAATTGGGCATATCACAGCACTACTTTTCTTCTCTTACTTATGGCTTACATGGTACAAACCTCAACTATTGCTTTGACTATTAATATGCCAGGTTCAGAAGGAGCTAAGAGACTGGAGTCTGCATATGGATATATTCAATGATATATGTCAAAGATGGGGGTCTCCTCAAGTTGCTCTGATGGCTATTTCAAAAAATACAAAGTGCAAAAGATTCTATGGAAAAAAAACAGACGCTCAAGCACTAAACAGAGACACTCTAGCTCAGGACAGGTTGAATCTTCTTCTATACATTTTTCCTCCAATTCCTTTAATCTGGAAAGTCCTAAAGAAAATAAGGCAAGACAAGGCAAATGCAATAGCAATCCTGCCAAGAAGATCCTGGTTTCCCATACTGGTTTCCCGGTGTGGTTGCATCTGGGCCCAGTGAACTATCAGCTCCAAAACATCTAAATTTGATGGCCTGGAGATTGAGAGGTTAAAATTAACAAAATTGATTTTAAGAAGAAATTATCAGCTTGCTGTTGTGATCCAGAAAACTTTCCACATCAAAACAATATTATAAAGTTTGTGAAAAATTCTTAATATTCTGTGAAAATGCAGACGTGGATCCTGAGAAATTGGATGGATCCAACATAGTTAATTTCCCCCAGTCACCATGGCAGCAATGTCACCAAACGAATCCCCACTTGCCCAGTGTTCTTTTCTTCCTGTTTGCAGTCTGCCTACCAGCCATTGCGATGGATCCCTTACCTAATTGGAGTCTCTTCTGCTCTCCTCCAAATTAGATGCTCCTCCGGTTGCCAAATGTATTCTGAGCCAAGAGGAAAGTAAAAGACCCTGTCAAGAAGGTTTTCCCTCTGCAAGACAGATGGCTGCCCCTTTCAATATGGCGGCCGTGCTGTACCGGAAGTCGTGGCTGACAACTCCTCCCGGCCGCATCAGTCCGTTTTGATTGGCGTTTTTTTTGCTTGGAGGCGCTGGGTGTGTGTCTTCTCCCTGTTTTAAGGTGTTTTAGCCCGCAAATTCGTCCTTCCAGTCGGCCTGGTTGTTTGTTCCTGCAGTGTGTTGCTGTATGGTCTGTTCTGCTTGCCCCAGAGTTTTTCCTGCTGTAGTGCTGGCTTATTCTTCTGCTGTGCCCCATATAAGTGTATTTCCAATACTCTCTTTTTCTGTGGGGTCGTTTTGGTCAGAATTTTTTTTTTATTCCAGCATGGAGTCTGGGAACGCCGTTAAAGGTCACTTTACCAAGGGATCTAGGTAAGCAGGGGTTAGTATGTAAAGAGAGCAGAGGTCTAGGATTCTTGGTGCTGACAACAGTTTTTCTGTCTCTCAAGCCTTTCTATGTCTGATAAACTATACAGACCTTCTGAAGGGGAAAGTAAAGATAAAGAGGAGGCTGGAGCTTCTGGTACTCCCATTCAAGGACAGTCTCTGGACTCCCTAATGAAACTTATCAAGTCTGCAGTTAAAGAGTCTATGCAAGAATCAAGAGTCAATGTTTGAGTTAGATGATTCGGAAGCTGAATTATTGGAATATTCGGAAAATGCTTTACCTTTTGGTTCAGATGATGAAGAAGAGGTAGAGGTGGAAACGAATTTTGATTCAGATATTATTGAACCATTGGTTAAAGCAGTTAGAAACACCATTTCTTTAGTGACTGCAGAACCGAAAAAAAATCGGAAGCAAATTGTTCCCATCAATTAAAAAGAAATACCATGCCTTCCCTCTTCATTCTTCGATCCAAGAGAATTTTACATCAGAATGGAAGAAAACAGACAAGAGATTTGTCATGTCTAATAAATATCTAAAAAAGTATCCTATGGAGGATTCAGTTGCCCATTATTGGGACTCAGCTCCAAAGGTGGATGCGGCAGTAGCCAGGTTAGCTAGGAGAACTACGCTACCTGTAGACGATGCAACCCTATTCAGAGACCCTATGGAAAAGAGAGTTGAGTTCTCGTTAAGAAAGGCTTTTGTTGCAGCAGGGGCCTCGTGTACGCCGGCAGTAACCATGACTTCCGTGTCTAGATCTATAAAGGTATGGATGAAGAATATGGAGGAGGCGTTCAACTCAAATGTTAAGTTGGAGATGTTTTCAGACCTAAAATTGGCAATTAATTTTCTTTCGGAAGCATCAGTAGATTTGGTTCGTCTGGCAGCTAGATCTATGGGCCTTTCAGTGGCTGCCCGGAGAGCACTGTGGTTGAAACCTTGGCAAGTGGACACCGCTTCAAATAATAACCTGTGCCTACTGCCATTTGAAGGTGATCTTCTCTTTGGTGAAAGATTGAATTCCATCATTAATAAAGCTTCGGGAGGAAAAAGTATTTTTCTACCGCAAGAAAGAAACTTTAATCGACATAGACCAGACTTTACACAAGGGCCAAATAAGTCCTTTCAGTCTTCAAAGTTTTATAGGCCAGGTAAGGCCTATAAAGCACCGAGACAAGCAAGTTGGAGGTCAGGTAAACAAAGTTTTAGAGGTTCAAACTAGAGACCTTCAGGTTTTGCAAGTCAGTCCTTTGTCCAGCCATTGGAAGACGCTAGTCCAGGAGACAAAAGTTGGGGGAAGACTGTCTCATTATTCCATCGTCTGGGCCAAGAATATTTCAGACAGATGGGGCAATCAAGTAGTGTCTCTGGGATACGAGATAGTTCACCTCTCATCCTCAAGATTTTTTCAAACCCAAAGAGGGAATCAGGTCTCCAGAAGAATGGAACCTGATTCAGGATGATGTTACTCAACTTTTTTAAATGGGAGATATAGAAACAGTCCCTGTGAAGGAACAGGAGAGAAGCTTCTACTCCAATCTTTTTCTGGTCAAGAAGGTGTCAGGAAAGCTAAGACCAGTTCTGGACTTAAGAAATCTGAACAAATTTGTCACATACAGAAAGTTCAAGATGGAGTCCCTAAGTTCAATTATAAAGGTAATAAGAAAAGGATCTTGGCTAGTAAGTGTGGATCTGAAGGACGCCTACTTTCATGTTTCCGATTCGAGACAAGTCAAGAAAGTTCCTAAATTTCTAGTGGGAAATCTGCATGTACAATTCGTATGCCTGCCTTTCGGTCTTTCTCAATCGCCGAGGGTTTTTACCAAAGTGGTAGTGGCCTTAGTAGCAGAGATACGGAAGAAGGGGATTGCCATCTTCCATTATCTGGACGATATTTTAAAAGTGGTAGAGACCAAGAACAAAGCAGAAGAAGATGTGGGAACCATATTAAAGATTCTAAAAGAATACGGTTGGATAATCAATAAAGAAAAAAGCCACTTAACACCGGTACAGGACCTTGTATTTCTGGGGGCACACTTTGTGACAAAAGAAAACATAGTAAAGCTACCAGAAGAAAGACAACTAAAGCTAAGTACAGAAGTTCGAACCATTGTACAAAGTCCAAGGTCAACAGTCAAAAAGGTGTTAAAAGTACTAGGATAAGTAGCTATCCAACTTGTCCAGTGGCTATCCAACTTGTCCAGTGGTCTAATTGCCAAAGCCAGGGTCCCTCAAACTCAAATGTTAGAGAGACTTCACCTGCCAGCTTGGTTAAAAGATAATCTTACTTGGTGGTTCGACAGAAGAAATCTAAACAAAGGATTCGAGCTGAAGTGACGAACACCTCTAGAAATAACAACCGATGCATCCAGCATAGGATGGGGGGGCGACATTTCACCTCAAATTTCTATTTTCAGGGTACAAAATAAATTTGAGTGAAAGTACCTTAAGGGGTCAGATTTCATCTCTCTCTTCTCTATTTGAAAGAAACTTGGCCACTGACCCGATGATTAAAAGGTTTTTTGCTGCCCTTGTTAGAATTAAACCAAAGATTCATAAAAAACCACAAGTTTGGAGTCTACCTTTAGTTTTTCAGTCATTAACCTTTTGAACCCCTCGAGTCTATCTCAACCTGGTTCCTAACTCTCAAAGTAGTTTTTCTTATTGCAGTTACTTCAGCCTGCAGAGTTTGAGAAATAGGAGCACTATCAATGAAATAGCCATATATTCAGTTTATGGACGTTAAAGTGAAACTTAGACCTGCTTTTATCTTTTTACCTAAAGTAGTATAGAACTTCCATTCAGATCTGGAAGTAATATTACCATCTTTTTGTCCAGATCCAAGAAATAGGATGGAAAAACAACTTCATACACTGGATCTGGTTCGTGCTATTAAAACTTACCTAAGTCGGACAAAGAGCTGGAGGAAGTCTGAACATCTTTTAATAGTTCCAGGGGGACATAGAAAAGGGCAGACACCTTGTGTCTTCCATACAAAAAGCTTATCAGACAAAATGCTTAAAGATCCCACAAGGACTCAAGGCACATTCTACAAGAGGAATTGCATGTTCCTGGGCAACCCAAGCAGAGGCCCCAATGGAAATGATCTGTAAGACCGCAAGATGGGCTTCAGCTAAGACGTTTATCAAGCACTACAAGATGGAAGTGCTACTGAATCAGGATGCCAAATTTGGCAGAAAAGTTTTGCACTCTGTTGTGTCAGATATGATTTAATAAATTAACGTTGTTTGGAACAGAGAACCCGCCCTAGAGTTTATTTTGCTTGGTATGATCCGTTGGGGTGACGTTGCTGTCATGGAGACTGGGGGAAAACAAGAACTAACTTACCAGGATTTCTGTTTCCCAGTCACTTCCATGGCAGCAGTCACCAAAACCCTCCTGAATAATATTTTGTTTTACAGCTTTGAACTAGAACACTGGGCAAGTGGAGGAGTAGCTATTTAAACGAGCTTAATGGGTGTTAATTTACTGCAATGGGAGAGGATTCGTTTGGTGACTGCTGCCATGGAAGTGACTGGGAAACAGAAATCCCAGTAAGTTAGATTTGATTTCTTATTTTCTTTTTTTTGGATTTCAAATAGGATTAAGTAATAGCACCTTGAAAGGACAAGTTTCTGCAATTTCAGCACTAACAGATAAATCTTGGGCAGCAGATAATCTAGTAATACAATTTTTTAATGCTTTAAGCCTCCGTTAAATCTGCTTGCCCGGGGTGTAGTTTACCGACAGTCTTACAAGCTCTAACCATGAAGCCTTTTGAACCTATTAACGAATGGTAGCAGTCCCCTCTGCATGCCGGGTGGCAGAATTAGCAGGTCTATCAGACAGAGAGCCTGAGACCGTTATTTTTTCACAATAGAGTCACTTTGAAGCCTGCCTTTTAATGTCTGCCAAAGGTGGTAATGCAGCAGCATTTTAATTTGGAAATTAATTTAGCGTCTTTTTGTCCTAAACTAAAGAATGACAAAGAAAAACGGCTGCATACTTTGGACTTAAAATACACAAAGTTAAGAATATGCCATACCTCCACTACTGACCATTGGGTCTCACGCAAGTGGGTCCTGTCCTAAAGAGACTCCTCCTCCACAGTGAAATACAGCATCAAATAATGGACTGATTCCACTTCCAGCATGTGACAATGTATCTTTATTGTTCCATCAAAAACATAGCAGAGAGAATGGGGATCAAGAGAGAGGTAAGTAAACGCCCTGACGCGTTTCATGACTATAAGCAGTCACTTCATCAGAGGGAATCGGAGAGTAGAAGCTCATACTAATACAAGGAGGGGAGGGAGGGGACTTACCACCGGACGAGCTGGGTGAGGACTCGGCTCCACAGAGTGGCCTGCAACAGCGAGCAAGTGGGCAGACATTCTCCTGCCCACCGCTCCAAAGACCACAGCAGCCTGTAAGCCCACCAAACCAGCCGCGCGGTCTGGCCCTCCTGACGGTGGCCGTAGCCCGAGAGACCAGGGAAGGATATGGCACATCACCTGCCACCATGCAACAGCTTCCAACACCCACCACACCTTCCCTGCCATGAGGAGAGGCCTCGGGCTGAGTCACAGCAATGGCGGAGGCAGTGGAGGATCCGGCAGCACATAGGGCCCAGTAGCTACAACCGGGTAAGCAGACGCCTCCCTACCCACTATTTCAAAGGCCCCACCAGGTCAATCCAACGACCGGCCAGTCATACAGACCTACCTCCCCAAGATCACCATCAGAAACAAACACGACCTATGAACATTGCTTCTCAAGCTCCCAAACAGGACATCAGTCCCCCATACCCCAGACCGCCCAGTCACCTTCATACCCCATGCAAGGGACCCTCTCTGCCTCCTCCCTCCAAGACATATTAACAAACATACCCACAAAAGAGGACTTTTGCCTACTAACCCAACAAATTCAGTAAACATGTAGAGCTGAAATAACGGCCATTAGGGAAGATCTTAAGTCTACCTTGGAGAGGGTGGAAACCCTCGAAGGAGATCAAGCTTCTTTAGGCCAACTCGTGCAAACAGTTACTCAAGTAGTGGGTGATCACTCTCGAGCAATTTGAGCCTTATATAGATATCTGGAGGACATTGAAAATAGAGGAAGGAGAAACAATATCAGGATTTGGGGGCTACCCGAATCAATAGCAGACACGGATATATATGACTCAGTGCAATCTCTGTTCAACTCCATACTGGAGAATGCGCCTCCACAAACCATAGAACTCGATAGGGTCCATCGCTCTCTTAGACCTAAAACTACCTCCAAATTCCCGAGAGATGTCATCTGCAGAGTTCACTACTTCCGAGAAAAAGAGTTCATCATGTCACACTACTGAAAAATTGCGGACTTAATACACGAAGGTGCACATATCCAACTATACCCGGACCTAGCCACCTCAACACTGATCCGACGACGTCAACTCAAACCCCTTGAGTGATTACAAACTGTGATTACAAACTCTTCACTAAAATCCTGGCAAACAGACTAGCGGAACTGCTACCAACCATAATAAACAAAGATCAAGTAGGTTTTATTCGTGCGAGACAAGCAGGTGATAACCCTTGCAGAACTATTGATATAATTGAACTAATACACAAGGGGACCCAATCTGCAGTTGTATTGAGTCTTGATGCACAAAAAGCCTTTGATAGGCTGGGCTGGCCATTTATGATCTCCATACTGCAATATTTAGGAATGATAGAGGGCTTCCTTAAAGCTGTACTTTCTTTATACTCCACACCCCTGGCCGCAGTGAGGTTCCCCATGACTATATCATCAACATTTCCCATTTCCAATGAAACAAGACAGGGATGTCCTCTGTCCCCCCTCTTCTACACTATCTGCATTGAACCGTTTGCATGCCATATCAGAACAAATCCCGATATATCAGGGCTTCAATTAAAAAAATCCACATACCTTATCTCCTTATTCGCAGACAACGTGCTTCTTACAATCACAAACCCACTCATATCCCTGCCAAATCTCCACAAGGAAATAGATATCTACAGCACCCTATCCGGATACAAACTTAACCAAACCAAAAGGAAGCACTACCCATTAATATACCACCAACAAATATTAACAGAACATTTTCCATACTCCTGGAAATATGACTCGATTAAATACATATTACTCCAAAATTCACCTCACTATTTTCGACCAACTACCTTCCACTTCTCAAGGAAACAAGAAAATTACTACAATCCTGGAAAACTCTGACCCTCTCATGGTTTGGTAAAATCACGACCATTAAAATGTCAATTTTGCCAAAGTGGCTCTACTTATAGGAAACATTACCAGTCCTAATCCCACATAAATTCTTACTTATACTCCAAAAAGATATTTTAGATTTTATATGGGGATATAAAGCCCATAGAATATCAAAACAAACAATTATGACAAGCAGGTCCCAAGGAGGTTTGGCTGTTCCAAATATTTTTAAATACTACCAAGCCACCCAATTGCGACATATGCTATACTGGTTTCATACCAATCCACAATCACGATGGGTTCAACTCGAACAGGAATGGTATCATCCATTACATTTGGGAACCCTACAACTAGACACAATAAAATCTAAGCAAGGAAATAATATACCTACCCCTCTGGGACCCATGCAAACAACAATGAAACTATGGCAAACACTAACAAAATCTACAGATTTACTTTCTAACACATCCACACTTACACCGCGAGTAGGCAACCCTGATCTTGAGGTCAGCCTCACCCCACAATATATTAAAATATGGACTGATCTCGGAACAACATTAATAATAGACCTTGTGGACCCTATTACACACAAGCTGAAAGATTTCTCCACTCTAGTTTCTCAAACGAAATACCCACCAACACTTATATTCCCTACAAATCAGACATTATATCACCACACTATCCCCCAATTTCTCTTTTCCCCCAAAATCGTATTTCGAAAGGATAGTAGCACAAAGCCCCACACAAAAAAGACTAATATCAAAACTGTATTGCCTTTTAAATACAACTACACAAGATATCACTCAAACGCCACACAAATATATGCTCCACTGGGAAACTATTAAATATAAGAATCACACGAGAGAACTGGCACAATATCTGGGACGCGGCGGCCAAATCATCTATCTGCACTACATACAAGGAAAATGTATATAAAGTGATGCTGGAGTGGTATTACACTCCTGAAAAGCTTCATAAAATATGGCCTGACTCCACAGATAGGTGTTGGAGGGGGTGTGGTGACAAAGGTTCTCTCATACATATTCTATGGAAGTGCCCGGTTATTAAAGAGATCTGGCTACGCGCGGCAAAATTAATCCACTCTTTTTCAACCCACCCATGGAGCCTATTCACTGGATCCTGGGACTACCATTTAGGGGTCTTGGCAAAACCTCAACTAAACTTTGTAACCATATCCAAGTGGCAGCTAGACGTCTAATCTCAAGACACTGGAAACAGAAAAATCCTCCCACTGAAACAAACCTCCTACACTCTATTTTTGACAACAGAAGTATGGAAAAATTGACAGCTATGGTCCATAATAATATGGATACATTTGCTAAAATATGGACTCCATCAGACATGTTAATGGACGTAACTTAGGCGATATGTGGGGCTACCCTCGGCCCCGGCTAGAGGGACAATACCCTTTTTTCTCCCCTCCACAACAAACCAACCCCCACAAACTCAAAACAGTATAAAACTAATTTATACTGTTTTTTTTCTTTCTGTTCCCAATTTTATGTTGATTCTATATGATTTTGAATATTTCTTTTATTTTTTGATGATGAAACTGGTTTAACAACAACCATAAACAGGAAAGATTCTGTTAAACGAGGATGTTAAATTGTGAACATTACCCCATCTTATTGTTCCTAATGTCTAAAATAATGGTTGAAGAAAATCTTTATAAAAATAAAGTTATTAAAAAAAAAAGAAGCTTACTTACTTGTTTTAGAAGTAAAAATAATTTAACATTAAGGAGACTAGGCTTAATTTTAAATTTTAAGTATTGAAAAAGTCTTCCCCATGTCACCCTTGTATATCATTAAACATCATTATCATGTTCACATTGGTGCCAATGACAAAGTTAGAGGTGGAGGTGAGGTCCTTAAAAATGATTTCCGAGAATTAGGGGCCAAGTTAAAAGCAAGGACCTCAAAGGTAGTGATTTCAGAAATACTACCGCAGCCACGTGCTAAGCTAGGGAGACAACGGGAGCTCAGGAGTATAAATGCATGGCTAAGAGAGTGGTGTAAGGAGATGGGGTTTGGGTTTTTAGAGAACTGGGCTGATTTTTCTGTTGGCTACAAGCTCTTTAGTAGAGACGGATTGCATCTCAATGGTGATGGTGCAGCTGTTTTGGGGGAGAAGATGGCTAGTGGGTTGGAGGAGATTTTAAACTAGGTATGGGGGGAGGGAACGTTGAAATACACAGGGGTAGATAGAGAAGTTAGGGATCAGGGGGCTATTAACACAACGGAGGGAGGAGAAGGGGGAGGGGGGAGCATAGAGGATAAGGAGGCATGTACGACCATGTATGAAAGTAAATCAATTGATAATCTAAAATGTATGTTTACAAATGCAAGAAGTCTGGCTGGAAAAACCAGCGAACTTGAAATAATAGCTTTAAAGGAAAGGTATGATGTAATTGGTATAGCAGAATCATGGCTTAATGATTCACACGACTGGACAGTAAATATTGAAGGATACTCCTTATTTAGACATGACAGAGTTAATAAGAAAGGAGGAAGAGTATGTATGTATGTTAAACAGGAATTGAAGCCAAATTTAAAAGATGGAATAGATGGGGGAGTAAACGATACGGCAGAAACATTATGGGTGGAACTGTGTACAGGAAGCAAGAAGGTAGGTAAATTAATTGTTGGAGTATGTTATAAGCCGCCAAATGCCGGGGATGAGGTGGAAATGAATCTCCATATGCAGTTGGCGAAGGCTGCTGGTATGGGGCATGTTCTGGGGGATTTTAACTACCCTGACATAGATTGGAGTAAGGGAACTGCCAGCACCTCAAAAGGTATAAAGTTCTTAAATTTCCTATATGAGCATTTTCTTTCACAGATGGTAGAAGTTCCTACTAGACAGAATGCGTTGTTGGATCTGGTGATATCTAATAACCCTGAGCTCATTTTGGAGATGAGGGAAATGGGAAGCTTAGGGAATAGTGACCATGATATAGTGTCATTTAATATAGGTTGCAAAAAACTAAAGTGCACTGGCTTAACAAAAACTTTTAACTTTAGGAAAGCTAATTTTAAGCTGTTAAAGGAATCGCTCATGCTTATAGACTGGGGGGAACTGTTTCGAAGCAAAGATACTGAGCAGATGTGGACCACTTTTAAAGGGATATTAAACTATTACATCTCTAAATCTGTACCTTTAGGTAACAAGTGTAAAAAAATGAGGTCCACTCCTGCATGGCTTAATGCTCAGGTAAAAAGGGAAATGGAAAAAAAGAAAAAGGCTTTTAAAATTTTGAAAACAGAAGGCACAGAACAGGCTTACAGGGAGAACAAAAGCTGTAATAAGGAGTGCAAGAAAGCAATTAAACTAGCTAAAATAGAAAATGAAAATGAGAATATGGTACGAAAACAATTAGACAAAGTTAATATCAATAAAGCGCCAAAAACTGACAGCTATGGTCCATGATAATATGGATAAATTTGTTAAAATATGGACCCCATGGGACATGTTAATGGATGTGACTTAGGCGATGTGTGGGGCCACCCTCGGGCCCCGGTCAGAGGGACAACACCTCATTTATCCCCTCCACATCGAACCAACCCCCACGAACTCAATGTACCCACTGGCTAATTTATACTGTTGCATTTGTTGCATTTTTTCTGTTCCCAATTTTATGCTGATTCTATATGATTCTGAACATTTCTTTTTATTCTTTGATGATAAAACTAGTTTAACAACAACCATAAACAGGGAAGATTTTGTTAAGCGAGGATGTTAAATTGTGAACATTACCCCACCATATTGTTCCTATTGTCTAAAATAATGGTTGAAAAATTTTGTAAAAATAAAGTTATTAAAAAATAAGAAAGTAATGAACTTGATTGACAGCTGAAATATATATCTTGGATATCTAAAGAAATAGGGGGGCAGATCAACAAAAAAATGATACAGTGGTGGTTGGAAAGAATTATAGTTTCCAGTAATGGTCAATTTAAAATAACATATTTTTCGGTATATGCCCTTTAAAGAATTTTTATGATGTAGTGATAATAAAAAGTTGTGTTATAATAGGAGAAACAATTTTCCTTCTATTTTCTCTTTGGTATTTAGTTTAGATTAACTGGAACTCAAGTCTATTTCTTGAAGATGTGTCGCTAATCCTCCCATTGGCTTTCTCACAGAAATTCTAAATTGAGAAAGCCAGTCAGATAACTAGCGGAACGAATTTAAAAACTAAACTTTAAGTCCAGTTGATCTAACAGAATACCAAAGATATACCATGAAATAGATGAATAAGAACCTTCACAAGTTGCCATAATGCTTGCAATATTTCATACTTATCCACCTTTATGTTTGATTCTGCATTTGTTGGGAGCACAAGGGACCGGAGGTATAACTACCAAAAGAGTAGCTCTTGCGACCACAGGGATCTGTCTGGAAAATGCCCGCAGGTAAAACCACTGATAAGCATGTCAGATTAATGTTGAATTGTCATAACGCCAAGGGAGACTTGTAAATTTAAACTTGAAAATGTAAGTTCAGCTGTTAGGTAAAGTACCCAGGGGTGAGAACTTGGTGTTTTAGGTGCTCAAAACCTCAAGAAAGAGTGTGAGCAAGGTGAGGTGTGAAACTGCAAATATTATAACCAGACTAGTTCAGAAACACAGGCATAGGTCTATTGTACTTTTTCTGTCCACCAAGTACCGGTATAATTTTTTCAACTATGGCACAATAAATTGCCATGTGCACCATGTTCTAGACAGACTAGCTTTTAAATCTTGGAATTATACAGTGCTAGTCAGTGTAGATCGTTTGGATCTATCCAGTAGTGTATATAATTGTTTTATATGATTCCATTTTCAGAAAAATGTAAACAACATGAAGATACTGAAGTTCATATGCTTGTATTATACACTGATGTACACATATTACATTATAATTCTACTTTATGCAGTCTATTACCACAGCATAGCTAGATACAGGTCAGAGATTAAGGCCCTTAAGTGTTAAAACAATTTAAAGATTGAGAGATAAGCAATTTCTGGCCTAATCAACAGTTACAGTTTTCTGTAACACACAGCCTGTTGCAGACAATAATACATGTTGTATTTTTATTGTGGCTTGTTTATTTATTTATATTTATTTTCTTAGGTTTTCCAAAAAAAGGTGGAACAGTGATGCAGTAGACATGAAAGGGGGCGTACCACATATGAAAAACTTAAAAAGCATAGAGATGTTGTCGGATAAAAAGCAAGTCTGTACTGTAACCAGACAATTTTGATACTACATCCTAAATAAAGTGCTTTACTGGTAAAACTCATGATGGGTTAGGTACCAAAACTACTTCTGTTACTTTGCTGCATGGTCTCAAGGAGGAGGCCACTATCAGAGTACAAGTAGCATTAAATGTTGTCTAGCAACGCAGTATAAGGGCGGGCCACGGCACAGTGTGCCGCATGTGATTGTGCAATAAAAATGTATTTCGCATCACATTTCGGTGTTGCGTTGCCGTGATTCCTATATTCGGAAAAAAATATTATGCACAATGGGCCTGAATGCGTTTGAAATAAATAGTCCTTTGTGGGTGCTGAAAAAAAAATTCATGCAAATGTGTCCAATTCTTGTCTTAAAGGGTATGTCCACCCCTAATAAAAATGTCTGATATGATACTCAGGGCCCCCCCAAAACCTAGGTTACATTTTGCTTAAAGGGCAAGTCCAGCCTAAAAATAAGTAACTTTCAAAATGATTATTAGCCCCCCAAAACCTCACTTTGCAAGTTCCTAAACGATGCCCAGAGCTTACTTACTGACCCTCGCCGTCTATCCACACCCCCTCCTGTTTCGAGCTTGTTGTGAGCAAAAACAGGAGCAGGGGACTTCTGCGCTGACAGCTGCTTCTCCGCAGACAGACACGTACATACCCCTGGCACATAATTCAGATGAGAAAACACAAAAACAGAATAAACATATATTACCCTAGCTTAAAGGTGCATCAGTTACACAGTGAAGTTGAGTTAAAAATTGAATATAAACTTTACTAAATATTATGACTATATCAGTAATTCTGTTACATAATCCCTTAGGGGAAAAAAGGTAATTATCCACAGATGAGGGCTCTTAATTACTGCAAAGAAGTTGGAGGAGCACACTACTACGTTTTCAGTGTTATTTCAGCAAAATGCAAGCATACACACGTTTCGGGGGATACAAATTCCCCGTTCCCAGGATATAATGTGTGCACACCCCTTCCATCTTATATACCATAAGTCCCCACCCAACACCCCACACTTTATAGCCCTACACATCAGGACATGAGTAATCACCAACGGATCCCCAGGATTCATTCTTTTTCCCCAAAATCGTATTTCGAAAGGATAGTAGCACAAAGCCCAACACAAAAAAAGACTAATATCACAACTGTATTGCCTTTTAAATACAATCACAAGATATCACTCAAACGCCACACCAATATATGCTCCACTGGGAAACTATTAAAATAAGAATCACACGAGAGAACTGGCACAAGTATCTGGGACGCGGCGGCCAAATCATCTATCTGCACTACATACAAGGAAATGTATATAAAGTGATGCTGGAGTGTGTATACACTCCTGAAAAGCTTCATAAAATATGGCTGACCTCACAGATAGGTGTTGGGGGGGTGTGGTGCACAGGTCTCTTCATACAATTCTATGGAAGGGCCCGGTATTAAAGAGATTGGCTACGCGCGGCAAAATTAATCCACTCTTTTTAACCCACCATGGAGCCTATTCACTGGATCCTGGGACTACCATTAGGGGTCTTGGCAAAACCTCAAACTAACTTTGTAAATATCCAAGTGGCAGCTAGACGCTTTCTAATTCAAGACATGGAACAGCGAAAATTCTCCCTGAAACAAACCTCCTACATTTATTTTTGAAATCAGAGTATGGAAAAACTGACAGCTATGTCCAGATATCATATGGAATAAATTTGTTAAAATATGGACCCCATGGGACATGTTAATGGATGTGACTAGGCGATGTGTGGGGCCACCCTCGGGCCCCGGTCAGAGGGACAACACCTCATTTATCCCCTCCACATCGAACAACCCCCACGAACTCAAGTACCACTGCTAATTATATGTTGCATTTGTTGCATTTTTTCTGTTCCCAATTTATGCTGATTCTAATGATTCTGAACATTTCTTTTATTCTTTGATGATAAAACTAGTTTAACAACAACCATAAACAGGGAAGATTTGTTAAGCGAGGATGTTAAATTGTGAACATTACCCCACCATATTGTTCCTATGTTCTAAAAAATGGTTGAAAAATTTTGTAAAAATATAAGTTTTAAAAAATAAGAAAGTAATGAACTGATTGACAGACTGAAATATATATCTTGGTATCTAAGAAATAGGGGGGCAGATCAAAAAAAAAATGATACAGTGGTGGTTGGAAGAATTATAGTTCCAGTAATGGTCAATTTAAAATAAACATATTTTTCGGGTATATGCCCTTTAAAGAATTTTTATGATTGTAGTGAAATAAAAAGTTTGTTTATAATAGGAGAAAACAATGTCCTTCTATTTTCTCTTGGTATTTGGTTAGATTAACTGGAACTCAAGTCTATTCTTGAAGATGTGTCCGCTAATCCTCCCATTGGCTTTCTCACAGAAATTCTAAATTGAGAAAGCCAGTCAGATAACTAGCGGAACGAATTTAAAAATACAACTTTAGTCCAGTTGATCTAAAAGAATACCAAAGATATACCCTGAAATAGATGAATAAGAACCTTCACAAGTGCCATAATGCTTGCAATAATTTCATACTTATCCACCTTTATGTTTGATTCTGCATTGTTGGGGGCACAAGGACCGGAGGTATAACCACCAAAGAGTAGCTCTGCGGAACAAGGGATCTGTCGGAAATGCCCGCAGGTAAAACCACTGATAAGCATGTCAGATTAATGTGAATGTCAAACGCCAAGGGACTTGTAAATTTAAACTTGAAAATGTAAGTTCAGCTGTTAGGTAAAGTACCCAGGGGTGAGAACTTGGTGTTGTAGGTGCTCAAAACCTCAAGAAAGAGTTGGTGAGCAAGGTGTTGAGGTGGAAACTGCAACTATTATAACCAGGACTAGTTCAGGAAACACCAGGCAGAGGTCATTGTACTTTTTCTGTCACCAAGTTCAGAAACACAGGCATAGGTCTATTGTACTTTTTCTGTCCACCAAGTACCGGTATATTTTTTCAACTATGGCACATAATAAATTGCCATGTGCACCACTGTTCTAGACAGACTAGCTTTAAATCTTGAGAATTTATACAAGTGCTTAGTCTACATGTAGATCGTTTTGGATCTATCACAGTTAATGTGTATATAATTTGTTTTATATGATTCCATTTTCAGAAAATGTAAACAACATGAAGAATACTGAAGTTCATATTGCTTGTATTATACACTGATGTACACATATTACATTATAATTCTACTTTATGCAGTCTATTACCACAGCATTAGCTAGTACAGGTCCCAGAGATTTAAGGCCCTTTAAGTGTTAAAAATATAAAGATTGAGAGATAAGCAATTTCTTGGCCTAATCAACAGTTACAGTTTTCTGTAACTACACAGCCTGTTGCAGACAATAATACATAGTTGTATTTTTATTGTGGCTTGTTTATTTATTTTATATTTATTTTCTTAGGTTTTCCCAAAAAAAGGTGGAACATGATGCATGTAGTACTGAAGGGGGCGTTACCACATATGAAACTTTAAAAAGGCATAGAGATGTTGTCGGTAAAACATGCCAAGTCTGTTAAACCAGACACTTTTGATACTACATCCTAAATAAAGTGCTTTACTGGTAAAACTCATGATGGGTTAGGTACCAAAACTACTTCTGTTTACTTTGCTGCATGTCAAGGAGGATGCCACTATCAGAGTACAAGTAGCATTAAGATATAGTTGTCTAGCAACGCAGTATAAGGGCACGGCCACAGTGTGCCGCATGTGATTGTGCATAAAAATGTGTTTCGCATCGGAGGCCCGGGGCAAAACCACAGCCACCCAGGGTGCCCCACCCCCCAACCAAAGTGAGAGGTGCGGAGAGGCTACCCGGACCCCAGTGAGGGCTGGGGGCAAAACCACGGGCACCCAGAGTACCCCAAACCCAAGCGAGAGGCAAAAGGGAGGCTGCCCAGACCTCCAGGCCCCCATGGCGGGAGGCGAAGGCAAGAGGCCCTTTGTGCTGGAAAAGGAGGAGTCCCATGCCCCTGGGTGTGGGTGAGCGTCTTCCTGACTGGGAGTCTTGGGGAGTGGGTCTGAGAGTCGCTGGGCTGTTTTAAAATCAGCCAGAGGGCATGCACTATGGCCACAGGCACACCAACCTAAAACATACCTGATATCGGAAGCTAAGTAGGCTCAGGCCTCGTAAGCTCTTGGATGGAGACCACCTGGGAATTCCCAATGTTGCTATAGAATTTTTCTTCGCCTGTCGACTGTTCATGACTTAGACCAGGATAGTCCTGCGCGTACCCCGATGGGGTACAAGGAAACCGCCCATTAGGATCGGGGTCACCTGGGACCTCGAGTGAGGGCGGTGCGGCTAGCTGCGTCTACCCAGGGTGCACAACGGCCACGAGGGAGAGGGAGTTCCCCGGACCCCAGTGTGGGCTTGCGGCTAGAGCTTAGCTCCCAGGGCACCTCCAGTAGGTTGAGGACAAGCCGGTTGGTTGAAAACACAATTGCTCCTGGGGCTAGTGGAGTGAGCGGCTTCCCTGCTTGAGGGGTCTGTGGAGTGGGTGAGAGTCTCTGGCTGGCTTGAAATAAAATCAGAGTGCTATGCTCTATGGACCACCGGCCAAACAGCCCTAAAGCACCCAATTTGTACTGATATCAGAAAGCCAAGCAGGGCTCAGGCCTGGTTAGTACTGGAGAGGCGAGACCACTGGGAATACCAGGTGGAACAGACCGTTCTTCTGGCCTTGTCCGACTGGAAGCAGTTTGACCAGGTGGTTCTGCATACCCTGATGGTGAACAGAATCCACTCGCCGGGATCGGGGGCACCAACAGGACAGCCAGGGAGGCCCTGGGTCAAACCAACAGCCACCGGGTGCCCCCAACAAAGCTGAGGGTGAGAGAGGCTCCCCGGCCCCCAGTGAGGCTGGGGCAAACAACAGGCACCAAGAGTACCCCAACCCCATGGATGGAGGCGAAGGTAAGTAAGAGCCCTTTGTGGATGGAGGTAGAGGAGTCTCATTGCACTGGGTAGTGGGTGAGCGTCTTCCCTACTTGACGAGTCTTGGGGAGTGGGTGAGAGTCTCTGGCTGTCTTAAAAATCAGCCCCCAGAGGGAATTGCCCTATGCCCACAGGCAACACCAACCTAAACATACTGATATCGGAGCCAAGTAGGTACGGCATGGTTAGTCTTGGATGGGAGAACCTGGGAATGCCCAAGTTGTAGAATTTTTCTTTGCTCGTTGCGACGTCCTGCCTTTGACCAGGACGTCCCGAGTACACCCGATGGAGGTACAGAAAACCGCCCGATTAGGATAGGGGTCACCTGGGACTCACAGATGAGGGCGTGCGGACTAGCTAGTCTACCCAGGGTGCCACACGGCCATGAAAAAAGGAGGTTCCCGGATCCCCCGTGGCGGGATTACGGCTATCTGCGTCCTCCCACTGTGCACCCAGCCCCGACCGAGAGGGGGGAAGGCTTCCCAGGGGACCTCAAGTAGGTTGGGGCACGCAGGTTGTTGAACCCCATGCCCATGGCTAGTGGGTGAGCGGCTTCAATGGCTTGCAGGGGTCCTGTGAAGGGGGTGGCGTCTCGGCTGGCTTGAAATCAATCAGAGTTGCATGCTCTATGGCCACCAGCCACACCAGCCAATGCACCTGATCTGTCCGATTTTAGAAGGTTAAGCAGTCTCATGCATGGTAGGACTTGGATGGTGGGAGACCGCCTGGGAATACCAGGTGTCATAGACCTTTCTTCGCATTTCGACGGGAAGGCGTTTGACCAGGTGGTTCCGCATACCTGATGGTGAACAGAATCCACCCGCCAGGATCGAGGGCACACAGGACCACCAGGGGGGCCCGGGGCAAACCACAGCCACCAAGGGTGCCCCCAACCAAAGCTGGAGGTGAGAGAGGCTCCCCGGGACCCCCAGTGAGGCGGAGGCAAACCACGGGCACCCAGAGTACCCCCAACCACATGGCTGGAGGCGAAGTAAGAGCCCTTTGTGGCTGGAAGTGGAGGAGTCCCATTGCCTGGGTAGTGGGTGAGCGTCTTCCCTGACTTGAGAGTCTTGGGGAGTGGGTGAGAGTTCTGGCTTTTAAAATCAGCCCAGAGGGCATGAACTATGGCACAGCCAACCAACCTAAACATACCTGATCTCGGAAGCTAAGAGGCTCAGGCCCTCGTTAGCTCTGGATGGGAGACCCCTGGGAATTCCCCATGGTTGTAGACTTTTTCTCTCTGCCTAGTTCGACTGTCATGCCTTAGACCAAGGAAGTCCTGCGTACCCCGATGGGGGCGTACGAAACCGCCCGTTAGGATCAGGGGTCACCCGGGACCCCAGTGAGGGCGTGCGGCAGCTGCGTCTACCGGGGCCCGCGGCCACGAGGAGAGGGAGTTCCCCCTGGACCCCCAGTCCAGTGTGGCTTGCGGCTAGGCTGCTTAGGCTCCCAGGGACCGTCCAAGTAGGTTGCGGACAAGCAAGTTGGTTGAAAACCCCATTGCTCTGGCTAGTGGGTGACGGCTTCCATTGCTTGAGGGTCCTGTGGAGGGGGGGAGAGTCTCGGCTGGCTTTTGAAATAAAAATCAGAAGTGGAATGCTCTATGGCCACCGGCCAAACCGCCTAAAGCACCCAATCTTGTCTGATCTCAGAAGCTAAGCAGGCTCAGCCTGGTTAGTTACTTGGATGGGAGAACACCTGGGAATACCAGGTGGCACAGACCTTTTCTTCTGCCTTGTCCGACTGGAAGGCATTTGACCAGTTGGTTCTGATACCACTGATGGTGAACGAATCCACTCGCAATGATCGGGGGCAACCACAGATCGACGACCCGGACCGCCAGGGAGGCCCGCCGGAAAACCACAGCCACCCGGGTGCCCCCAACCAAAGCGGAGAGGTGAGAGAGGCTCCCACGGACCAAAAGTGAGGTGAGGGGCCAAACTAACAGGCACCCAGAGTACCCCAACCGCATGGCTGGAGGCAAAGTAAGAGCCCTTTGTGGCTGGCAGGTAGAGGAGTCTATGCCCTGGGGAGTGGGTGAGCGTCTTACCTAAATTGAGAGTATTGGGGAGTGGGTGAGAGTCCTGGATGTCTTAAAAATTCAGCCCAGAGGGCATGCCCTATGGCCACAGGCCACACCAACCTCAACATACCTGATCGCGGGGGAAGCCCAGTAGGCTAGCCTGGTTAGTCTGGATGGGCGAGACCACATGGGGAATTCCCAATGTTGTAGGAATTTTTCTTCTGCCCGTTAGACCGTCCTGCCTTGCCAGGAGTGCCCGCGTACCCCGATGGGGTACAGAAACGCCCGTTAGGATATGGGTCACCTGGGACCTCCAGTGAGGGCGTGGCCGACTAGCTACGGCTACCCAGGGTGCCACGGCTCATGAAAAAAGGGAGGTTCCCCCGGATCCCCTAGTGTGGGATTACGGCTCTATCTGCGTCCTCCCACGTGACCCCAGCCCCGACCGAGAGGGCGGAAGGCTCCCAGGACCTCCAGTAGGGTGAGGGGCAAGCAGGTTGGTTGAAACCCCATTGCCCCCTGGCTCGTGGCGTGAGAGGTTCGGCTTGAGGTCCTGTGGAGTGGGTGAGAGTCTCTGGCTGGCTTGAAATCAAATCAGAGTGCATGACTCTCATGGGCCACCCCCACACCAGCCTAAAGGCACCGATCTTGTCGATTTAGAAGGTAAGCAGTTCTCAGGCCTGGTGAGGACTTGGATGGGGAGGGACCGCCTGGGAATACAGGTGTCATAGACCTTTCTTCTGCCCTGTTAGGACTGAAGGCGTTTACCAGGTGGTTCGCATACCCTGATGGTGAAAAGAATCACACCCGCCAGGAATGGGTGGCACCACAGGACCCCAGGGGTGCCCTTGGCAAACCACAGCCACCCAGGGGTGCCACCAACCAAAGCTGAGAGTAAGAGGGTAAGAGAGGCTCCACGGGACCCCCAGTGAGGTGGAAGGCAAACCACAGGCACCCAGAGAATACCCCCAACCCCATGGCTGGAGGCGGAAAGTAAGAGCCCTTTGTGGCTGGAACGGTAGAAGGAGTCCCATGCCCTGGGGTAGGGCGTGAGAGTTCTTTCTCGAACTCTGAGAGGCTTGGGGGAGTGGGTGAGAGGCTCGGGCTGTCTTAAAAATCAGTCCCAGAGGGCATGCCTATGGCCACTGGATACACCAAACAAAACCTACCGGATCTCGGAAGCCAAGTAGGGTCAGGCCTGTTAGTCGGAGGGTAGACCCACCTGGAATTCCCAATGTGTAGGAATTTTTCTTCTCTGCCTCGTTCGAATGTCATGGCCTTTGACTAGGAAGTCAGATGAATTACTCCACAATGTAACCCACAAAGACACATAAAAGAACAAAAGAATAGTAACTAACAAGCTGGACCCTACAAAAAAAAGGAAACAGGGCAACATACAAAATCACAATTTACTTTCTAACACATCCACACTTACACCGCGAGTAGGCAACCCTGATCTTGAGGTCAGCCTCACCACACAATATATTAAAATATGGACTGATCTCGGAACAACATTAATAATAAGACCTTGTGGACCCTATTACACACAAGCGAAATTTCTCTCCACTCTAGTTTCTCAAATGAAATACCCACCAACACTTATATTCCTACAAATCAGACATATATCACCACACTATCCCCCAATTTCTCTTTTCCCCCAAAATCGTATTTCGAAAGTATAGTAGCACAAAGCCCCACACAAAAAAGACTATATCAAAACTGTATTGCCTTTAATACAACTACCAAGATATCACTCAAACGCCACACAAAATTATGCTCCACTGGGAAACATAAAATACAAGAATCACACGAGAGAACTGGCACAATATCTGGACGCGGCGGCCAAATCCTCTATCTGCACTACATACAAGGAAAATGTATATAGTGATGCTGGAGTTGTATTACACCTCTGAAAAGCTTCATAAAATATGGCCTGACTCCACAGATAGGTGTTGGAGGGGGTGTGGTGACCAAGGTTCTCTCATACATATTCTATGGAAGTGCCCGGTTATTAAAGAGATCTGGCTACGCGCGCCAAATTAATCCACTCTTTTTCAACCCCCCCATGGAGCCTATTCACTGGATCCCTGGGACTACCATTTAGGGGTCGGCAAAACCTCAACTAAACTTTGTAACCATATCCAAGTGGCCTATGACTCTAATCTCAAGACACTGGAAACAGAGAAATTCTCCCTCTGAAACAAACCTCCTACATTCTATTTTTGAAATCAGAGTATGGAAAAACTGACAGCTATGGTCCATGATATTGGATAAATTTGTTAAAATATGGACCCCATGGGACGTTAATGGATGTGACTTAGGCGATGTGTGGGGCCACCCTCGGACCCCGGTCAGAGGGACAACACCTCATTTATCCCCTCCACATCAAACCAACCCCCACGAACTCAATGTACCCACTGCTAATTTATACTGTTGTTTGTTGCATTTTTTCTGTTCCCAATTTTATTCGATTCTATATGATTCTGAACATTTCTTTTTATTCTTTGATGATAAAACTAGTTTAACAACAACCATAAACAGGGAAATTTTGTTAAGCGAGGATGTTAATTGTGACATACCCCACCATATTGTTCCTGATGTCTAAAATAATGGTTGAAAATTTTGTAAAAATAAAGTTATTAAAAAAAAAGTAATGAACTTGATTGACAGCTGAAATATATATCTTGGATACTAAAGAAATGGGGGCAATCACAAAAAATGATACAGTGTGGTTGGAAAGAATTATAGTTTTCCAGTAATGGTCATTTAAAATAAAATATTTTTCGGTATTGCCCTTTAAAGAATTTTTATGATGTAGTGATAAATAAAAGTTGTTATAATAGGAGAAACAATTTTCCTTCTATTTTCTCTTTGGTATTTAGTTTAGATTAACTGGAACTCAAGTCTATTTCTTGAGATGTGTCGCTATCCTCCCATTGGCTTTCTCACAGAAATTCTAAATTGAGAAAGCCAGTCGATAACTAGCGGAACGAATTTAAAACTAAACTTTAAGTCCAGTTGATCTAACAGAATACCAAAGATATACCATGAATAGATGAATAAGAACCTTCACAAGCTGCCATATGCTTGCAATATTCATACTTATCCACCTTTATGGTTGATTCTGCATTTGTTGGGAGCACCAGGACCGGAGGTATAACTACCAAAGAGTAGCTCTTGCGACCACAGGGATCTGTCTGGAAAATGCCCGCGGTAAAACCACTGATAAGCATGTCAGATTAATGTTGAATTGTCATAACGCCAAGGGAGACTTGTAAATTTAAACTTGAAAATGTAAGTTCAGCTGTTAGGTAAAGTACCAGGGGTGAGAACTTGTGTTTTAGGTGCTCAAAACCTCAAGAAGAAGTGTGTGCAAGGTGAGGTGGAAACTGCAAATATTATTAGCAATTATATATTTGAAGAACGCACTCCTGTAGACCTTGCTCTTTCTTTATATGTTTATTAGTGACATGCTGCACAACGTTCGGGGTGTGTCCCCCTTCCTCATGTGCAAAAGGGGGATACACCCCGAACTTTGTGCACGCTGTCACTAATAAACATTAAAGAAAGAGCAAGGTCTACAGGAGTGCGTTCTTCAAACTATATAAT